>LR990531.1:16640000-17240000 GCA_905147745.2 Phlogophora meticulosa | reverse complement strand
AAACAGGCCCCGAAAACCAGCAACCGTTTAAACAGAAGGCAACACGAGCAGGTAACCGTGTAGCACACACGAAGCGCCCACCGTCACTCAGCAACTTGAAACCAAACTTAGACAATTAGGTGGCGTGATTACGCGAAATGCGACCGCCGCGGTTTGCGCCTGCAAGACACTTGATTTAGCGGCGCCGGGAACTTTGTCCCGGTCCCGGAGTAGACCACCCCATCGCTTCAAGTGCCGCGGTTTGCGCGAGACTTTATCTTAAGTGACAGTGAGGGCTTCATAGAAAAGTACGGATAGAAATCGGAAGATGGATTGCGAATTTGCGGGTTTGAATTACTTAGTTGGTGAATTTGAGTTCCTATAGAATAATTGCCTCGCTATTTGATTGAAGATTAATTAATTAAGTACTCAGGTCCGCAGTTTTGAACAAAGCCCAAGTATGAATCCCGATTCTAAACTGTCAGAATTTGTACTAATCCTTACTCAAATCTAGTTATAATTCTGGGAATTCGGGCCCAATCCTTTACTTTTCTAACCGTATTTTGTCTCAATAATGAAAAACAGCCAGTGGTTAATTAAGGCTTCGGCACATTTAAAAAGTCAATTTATCTGTACTTTCTAAGTTTATGTGAGGCATCACATCACTGACATCGACGAAGAAAAATATGATGATTATGTACCTACGTGCCGTTAGCCGCGGTAAGTAGTACCAGTACCAGCCTATTACTGTCCCACTGCAGGGCAAAGGCCTCTTCTCATACAGAGAAGAAACAAGCATTAATCACCACGCTTGCTCAAGACGGGTTGGCGATTTCAGACTTATATTAATTATATAAGTCCAGGTTTCCTCACGATGGTTTCCTTCACCGATGTCAATGATGTCCAAGATAAACTTAGAAAGTACATATGAATTGAAAAACTCACATTGGTACTTGCCCAGGTTTGAACCTACAACCTCGACCTTGGTGTACTATATATACACCACTGCATTACCCGTCGGCGTGATGTTATACTACGTCATAATAAATAATGTAAACTAGCAATACTTATTATACTCTGCATTAATTTAAACCCTTTTTACTCGTAATAATGTTTAAATTGCGGTGTTAATATAAAACTTTTTACTATTATTGTGTATTTCGGCCTTAACAGCTGTAGTGGTCATGTGTCACGGGCAACGAACTCATAAACTAACCAAACGTCTGCCCCGCCCTCTGTGTTGCCATTTTATTAAAACACATTATTGTTATAAGTGACGTTCTGAAGACAGAGGGAATGGTGGTTAAATATATATCTCGCTTAGAATTTTTATTGATATCCACTACATAATTCTTACCTTTTTGAGATATTTTTGACATATGCAAATATTTGTTCGGAGGTAGAACTCTCAATAAACAAAAGGATCGGTCAGTGACTCACTGATTTTTATCTTATATCATCATCTGGCTAGGCTTTTCCCAAACATGCTGGAATCGGCTTCCAGTCTAACTAGATGTATCTGAATACCAGTATTTTACATTGAGCGACTGCCTTTTCAGACCTCCACAACCCTATTACTGGATAACACGATACCCATTGGTAAGACTGTTTGACAGACTTTCGGGCTTCTGACTACACGTAACGACTGTCAAAGATCTATGAATGTCAGCTGGGACCAACGGCTTAGCGTGCTTTAGTCTCAATATATTATGGATGGTCACCCATCCAGAGACCTACCTCGCCAAGCCTTGCTTTACCTTGAAGTCCGACCCGTGTGGCTATTATTTCTTAACAACGAGCCCCTTGTTATGATTGTGTCCTCACCTAATTTCATGTTACGGTCACATAAGCACATTACACATTCACGGTCTGTAAACCGCTCTCTCCACAAGTAAAAACATAAAGTTAATTTATTTGTCGAACAAAGAACGGAGAGCTAGTTCTGAAACTGCATTGGTTCCCCGACATACTTATTGTGTGTACTTGTGTGGAATATATTCACTGAATCAATATGGCCGCCGGAGCGTGCGCGTACAATTGGGAGCCGAGCAGAAGTATATTGTGTGGAAAGCTGACAACTTTCCTACAAGGCGGGGTAGGGTGGATGGCACTATGACTGGATGGAGTGAGTTTTTTTTTCTCTGAAATAACTGTTTGTTTTATTTAATAATGTCCTATTCTAAGAAGTTGGAAATTTAAAGAATAGAAAATATTATAGCTGCGTCTATGACATAATTATAATAAAGTTGTAACAGGCCGATGTCTGTACATTATAGATATGGAAGTAACACTAACTTTGGGGAGAACATTAGAGCAGCAGAAGCCAAAACAATAGTTTTAAGAATGTTTGTCTAGCTGCCTGTCTGTCTGTATGTATGTTTGTACACGCATCACACAAAAACTACAGCATGGAATTGAATGCAGTATTCACCGATGTATTACTAGAGGTCTAACTTAAAATATAGATTCCATTTTATTGATACTTAACTAATTCGCTACTGTTTCTGTAGAAATAAAAATATAAAAGTTTGATCCTAAATTCCACGCGTACGAAGTCGCGTGCAAAGGCTAGTTTTTCAATAATTAGAAATGAACAAAAACAAAGCAATTTTAAACGTATTACATGAATATGAGACTTTCGCTTGGATCACAAACTAGTTATTTTCCAGCATCATTAACCATAAACAACGGCAATAATAGACAAATTGCCTTCCATTCTAAGTTAAAATTAATGACTCGTAAAATCTAACCTAACTTGTTATTAAGTTAAAGTTTTTTGTAACACAAAAAGGTCAAAATAATAAACTAAATTGTAGAGTCTATTAAGTTACTCTCAGGTACGTCGTTTATCATCCAACTTTAACTTAACGTGTATTAACTTAAATGCCATGCAATTATTATCAAGAACTTCAAGTATCTCCTCGTAACTTGGCAAGCTAGTGTATGTCGTAATCAAATTATGATGTTTTGAGTTAAACTCTTCTACGTAAATTCACTTTTACTGTCATTTTGTTTGCTTTATGTATAAAGTATCTTCAATCTGTTATTTTCCGACTGAATTTTCTATCGTTAATAATATTTGTGAACTAGATTCTTCAAACTGGACTGTTTTATCTTCTTGTGGTTGTAAGCGCTCCTGCTGAGCATGGGGTCTTGGGTTCGATTCCCGAGTTGGGTAGCGTTATTGGCTTTTTTCCATCTGAAAATTCTCGGTGATAGCCCGCAGTCTGAATTTGTGGCAGTGGCAATAAACTCGCCCCTATTACATGGGAATTAAACATAACTGGCGAAAAATGGGTGAACTATAGTTGCACCTCTGCTGTCATGACATTCAGAAACCTATAATTTTGATGTTTTAACAGATATACCAACATGACCGACAACCGGTGCAGCCACCCCACTAACAAGTGCAACAGAACAAGTGCAATGAATCCGTGCACTCCGCGCAGGTGTCTCTCTCTTATATCTTGATAGTTGTATTAAGTTAGCATAAACTCGTAAAATGTATAATCCTAGATATGTGCACCCCCAACAGTGCTCAAAACACTTTAATATGTAGAACAATCTTTATTAACGTGTTCTTGCCAACTTTCTGATGGGAAAATACCTTTTACATCCTCTCGAATCAATTATTTTTAATAAACCTACTAACAATTTAAACCTGTCAACGTCTATGAAATGACCGGTGCTTGTATGATTCGTGTCTTTAAGAAGAATTTATTATTACACACTTATTATTTGTCGAACTGCTTCCAGTTTACTTCCCGAAAAATTTCCGGCCCAGCTTCGGACTGTCATTTACCCGTAAATTTACAAATCGGGCTCCACCTGCAGTCAGCCCCTAAAACTGCACGCTGCTGAAACTGTGAACAACTGTAACAGTTGCACATTCATTGCGAGTGTATTTGAAACTAGTGGAACTAGTACAATATAATAAAGCCGTGTTAGTTGCAGTGTTGCCATTAATCCGGAGTGTCGCAGGTGTGTACGCCGCTTTACAGCGCATGTGGTTGCTTAGTCAGACATATCTTTGTGTTTATTTCTGTTTTAGTGAGGCAACAACTATTTTCATAATGTGAAGATGCTTGTTACAATAGAGTACAATAGTTCTTTATTTGCACTGAGAGTAGTAACGTGCTCCTGATGTTGATTTAGATGATAATCCTTTTACAATCTACCTTAAGTAAGGCATGCAAGAAGTTTCATGGTGTCTTAAAACAAATCAAGATAAAGTTCATTAATCAATTCATATATTATGTTAAATATATCTTTCTGGATAGATTTAAACACAATGGGGTTCTGTAAAAATAATTGAACGTCTTCAGACAAAGGTTGCAAAAAACAATCCGCTACAGATATTTTTCCTCTATTTTAATTACAATAGAAACAGTTTTTTCAAAAATAAACCCCTTTGTTTGAGAATTATTCTATTTTTTACATTCTGCAAATGAAAATAAGACAATTAGGTAAACAATTCTATTTCCACTTATAAAATGCAGGAGTCAGGAACACTGCCAGCGATATTCAACCTAAAAAAAATAAAAAAGTAAAGCATACGGAAGGTTATAAGAAAGTTTTAATTAAAAGTAGGTTCCATTCGCGCCGCGCATAGATTTCCATAGATAACGTCGACGCGCGATAACTCGCTCGGCGTTCTCTTTTCGATTTTTTTGCCGCCTTTTCTTACGGTATTTTTTTTTCTGAATGAGTTTTGTTGTTGGTATTACATGGCATTAAGGAGGTTTTATGTTATTGCTATTATACCTACCTTATATAGTTTGGGTCATTGGCGAGACCATATTTAAGTGAGTACTAGACGTTAAAAAATAGGAGTTGTATTAGTGTTGTTGCTATTCACAAGGAATCAAAAGCAATAGACTTAAGCGCTACCTCTTCTAAAACCTGTACCTCTGTCTGAAACCTAGACTGTGTAATTAATATAAGTCAGATATCGCCAACACGCCGTGAGCAAATGGACATGCTTGGTAAAATTAATGCTCGTTTCTTTTCTGTATGAGAAGAGGCCTTCGCCCTGCAGGAACAGTAACAAGCTGGTATATTAGTATTATTTTTTACTTCTGTATGCGCAACAGAAGATTTCCAAGAAGTGGTTTTGGTTGATGGTAGGTACTTTAATTACTTACTTTAACGATGTCCTTCCCACTGCGTTTGTCTCAATAAATCTTCATTTTTCATATAGGCGTATCGTTTTGAACATCAGAATTCAATTCCATAACCAGTGGGTTAATTTTTAAAGTGACATGAACATTTTCGTGTGAAGTTGGCAGAATTACTCAAGCATTGATAGACTGGATTCGTTTTTCATCTTCATTACATGTATAATTGTTGTTATTTCTCTTGAGAAAGTTTTTTTCTTTATTGTGTATGTTTAATTATTTTTGACTTCTCTATTAATTATGTTGTCACTCCATTCCACGAATGTTTACTGGTAGAAAATGCCAAACATGTGCATGAAGTTTAAGAATAAATAGAAGTTGGCCAGATGTCAGCACTAACAGTCTCTTCTGTGTGTTCTTTCTTGTGAGAGAAAGAGAGAAAATAAAAATCTTTAAAATACAGAATTAACCCAAGTTGAAAGCTACACTAATCCACGAGACACATAATTGAAAAAAAAACATCTTCAAAAAAGAAATCTTTACAGAAACAGTGAGCTCGGTAAAAATCTAATAATTACAAGTCTGAACCGTCGTTAACATACAATCTGGGATCAAAAGCACCTGATTTACCTGCTTAGCACATCAAAAAGCCGTGATGGGAGAAATATTACCCCAAATGAGCGTATCGCGCTCCGAAGCCTTCAACTCAACGACCATTATAGCCGGACCTCTCCCAAATCCTTAATTCTCGTAGATCCCGGTGTGAGCGGATAATCGGGGGGTCTACGTAGAACGGTGGAGGATAAGTTCATTACCTTAGCCGTTGCTTTACTTAATACAGTTAGTGAGTTATTTCGCGGTGAGGGATGGCTGCTGGGTTAGGTATGTGGGCTCGGTTTATTTTTATGACTCCTATTTTGGTTCGTAATTATATACACAACTTTAAGCATGTGTTGCAATGGGCTAAATTAAACCTAAAACAACTGAAGAGGAAAAAAATCATAGATAGTGTCAGAAGTAACTGTGACAATACTAGAAAATATTCAAACAATGCGTTTTTCTAGAATTGAACAATAGATATAATATAACATAAATAGTTGCAGATACCTTGCTTGTCAGACGGAATAGTTATCAAGAAAATAAATATTGTCTGCCAAGAAAAAAAACACAAAAAGATACAAGACTTTTAGCGCGGTCAGTGTCAGACCAAATAAACAATAAAAAGAAGTGCCATAAAATTGAAGCTAGTTTATTTTTGCAATTATTATCTACCTATTGCTCAAAAATATGAGGTAATCCAAAATGAAAAAAAACAATCAAGCTCTGCGCTCAAATATTTTTCTAAAACATGTCTTAGAAACAACTAAGCTCTGAGACATATTATGTTCAAGATTAACATATATTTCGTCCATCTATTCGTACATATATTTCGTTCATCCTGCTATCACAAAATGAACAGATGATGAAAATAAGCCAATTCTTAGTATTTGGCTCTTGTGAGCGTCTTAATGGAAATATTTATGAAAAATTACACACAGTCGCTATTAAACTCATTACAAAAGATCATTTACTTATCCGGAAATTGTCTAACGAGTAAGTAGTTACACACATAATTAAATAACGTATGACTTGGCAACTTTTTGTTACTTCACTACTAAGTATTTTGAAAGTAAACCGCGTGTGGTAACTTGGTACAAAGACCCTATTGATGTGAGACAGGTTGCTTGGTCATCGCCAACTGGTTTACATGCTTTATTTAATTGACTGCTACAAGTGATATGTTGATTGCTAACCTTTTCCGCATAGTGGTGGGCCCATAATATGGATGTTGGCAGAATATTCTTGCGACAAGTTCTTAAAATTAGTTGTTATGAGAAATAATCACATGTTGAACTTAACATGTTGGGCAACATATTTAGTAGTTTACAAATAGTTAAACTGACCACAAGGTACTGGTTGCTCAGAACCTTATTTCAATGAAATGAATTACCAAATAAACTTAAACGTCTCATAGACGATTAAGTTGATGTGGTAATTCGTCATGAACGTTAGTCTTAGTACTATTGCATGCGGTGTGGACACTGCATAATACTCGTAGAGTGTCAAAGAAATAAGTAATAAACCTACTGCTATGGACTACGTTCTAGGAACATTATCTGGTTTGAAATTGTGAAATAAACAGACATTTTGAAATCTAACAACTACATCCGGTTACAATGGAAGCCGACTTACCTCAGTTACAATACTGCTAAAATCATAAATGTGTTAATACCTATACTAATTCAATGATTAATCTTCCACACAAATAAACAAAAGATACCCATAATAATAATGCTAAACAGTTTGTTTGTTTTATTATTGAACGCGCTAATCTGTGAAACTACCGTCGGATCATAAAAGACGATTCTGGAGGAAGATTACAGGCTATTGAACATCACGCAACGAACTTCGGGAAGGGGTGAATCCACGGACCTCAGCTAGTATTACATAACATTATGCTTCCCACCACGCTATACTTCACTCTAACACTGCAAGCTATACCTAATATCTACACGGGTCACGTCCCGCGGCTGCGCCCGCCGCTCTGCCTACAGTCGCGGTGCAATACTCGCTGATTGTAAATGCGACAAATCGACGCTTGCACTGTGTAGCTACTTGTCAGCCCCCTGCAACAGCGGGGAATAAGATGAGGGACATTTGAGGAGCCGCAATTTCACAGCTCAGCAGGCTCTTGTTACCCGAACTATTGCAATCACCGATCTTTCTGCGAACGTGATGCTAAGTAAAGAGTGCCTTCTGTGATCGATCACTGTAGTAGTTACTGGAAGGTATTTTTAAGCAGAATACTAAGTCATAGCCAACATAACTGTCACCACCGTTCGTAGGTAGACACAGTTTCACCTTCCGTATCCTGTATTTCCAAACCGTCTTTTTTTATGTTGTCGGTCTATTTTGCATATTTTTATAGAGTAAGCCCTCCAATCTATCCCCAAACACAGCAATTCTTGAAAGCCAGAAATAACAGTGGCGACCACCTAAAAAGCATCGAGTCAATAAAAATGTATTCATCAGAAAATAAGAATTATTTCGCTGTGAAGTGCCCGCAGTGCCCGCTATGCTTGTCGATCACTTTTACATCGGTGCCTGGTGATCAATCCAGCAATAAGCAGTCTCATGTTTACGACCAATTCCCTCTCATTGTGTGGCCCCACGCCCGAAGCGTTGGATTTGCGAGCGATTTGCGTTTATAGCCATTTGCAGGAGCATAACTGGCGCGACGCTATGAATACCTATAAGCTTAGCAGCTCAGCTTGCGTCTAATCATTTATTATGAAAATTGTGCCCATTGAGCGCTGCATGCGGGTGGCTGAGTCGTGTTTCGATATGTTGCTTGTGTCCTTAGTTAAAAGGTCGTTATGATAAAAATGTGACAAAATATTTCGTTCCGGGCTGCTACCGAGAAATTCCAAATGAAATACCCAATAACATCTTAATCTGGTTGTGTGCCCGATTGATGGCAATATTCTCATCCATATTTCAAGGGATTTAAACATGACTCGCCAAATGATGGTGTATTATTAAGTAGGTACACCTCTGCCTAACCCGGGGAATACAGACTTTCTTTTTTGTTATATAATTAATTATATTTGGCCGTTTCTCTCGGTTATCTGATAGAGTTAGAAAGGTCACACAGGCTGTCAATAGTTTCTAAATTAATACTTTTTTGTTAACTTACTTGACTCAGTCATCTAATCATGAAACATCTACTTCACCATTTATACCACAAATATACGTAACGTAATGGTTGCTCATCATTTTATTTTATAACCGAGGAAAATCATAAATATTTACTTTTTTTGTTTCAAATTTGACTTTCAAAACCATCGAAACTATTTCACAGTTTACTGTATCACCTAAAATTCAGCGGTTCCATCCATAATTTGTCAAAATGTTGAAGTCCATTAGGCAGAGGAGGTCTGACCTCTCCCTTGACCTCAGTACATCAGGACCCTAAACGAAAACTAATGAATTAATAATAATTTACGACATCGTTAAATTACGAGAGCCGTAATTAAAACTCCAGGTTACTGACAGGGAATTAATATCTTCAAATATTACAAGTTTCAAGCACAATTTATTACGAGCGGGCCACGAGAGCGGCGGGTATTGAGGTCAGATGTTAAGTGACGGTTAGCGGGAGTTCAACTTTAATGTTAGTTAAGTTGTTATTAAGTATTCTAGAATTATATTTGCATCGGTTTTGTTTAACTCCTCTATTGAGGTACCCATACAGAAGTCATGTAAGTACAGATTTTCCAAAATAGTTTTATAGGATTTCCATACAATTTTTTATAAAAATGAAATTCCTAGAAATAACTATTTATAAGGCAGATGTAAGTGGAAGCGCTGGGAGAGGACAAACACTAACTTTATTTATGATGTTTTTTAAAACTCAGGTGCGTATTACTAGCTACCGGCGTGCGTGTATGAACAAATGTATGAACGTAAACGAAGCAAAAGGAGTATGCGAGGATCAAAGCAGGTGGCATTCTATAGCTTTTGCCTATCCCTATGGGAAAAGCGTGAGTTTATGTATGTTACCATTTAAAATGATATAATATTTACAAAGCAACATATTTTATGCAAAATAGCAGATTTTGGTTTAACGGTTTTTGTGCCAGCCTATAAAAACTTAAATTACTTATCATACGTAATTGATAAAGCTGGTATTTAGCAACCCACACAACAGCTGTCGCTGTTCTACCAGCCACACTCTAGTAAGTATGATGCCTCTAGTTCCTCTACTAAACACGGAGTCTCTCAGGTCACTGGTACAGCAAGATAAGGAACTGGAAACAAACCGGTTCTATTAGCATACACGACTATGCGACCGTGTTTACATAACACACTGCCCCGGCTGAATGTGGCGGGTTCGGTCCAAATGTGATTATGTAGCTATTTATAGAAGCAGATCAAGTTCAGTGTTAGATGCTGCATTTTTATGTTATTTTATTTAGAAACTATTATTAATTCGTTTTACAGATAAATCTGTTTATCCTTATTAAGATAGTAATACGATTTAGATGTCATGATCTCTGTCTCTGCCCTGCTTGAACGGTTCACGCAAATGTATAGTTTTTTATTTGACCGATTTTAACATAAAAAATACTAGTTTCGAATATAAAATTAATTTATTTTTAAAACTTTATTTATATCTATGAGTGATATTTATTGTGCTTGCTTCATAAAAACGAAGTGCCATAAGATGTTGTATTTTTACTTCGCTCACTTGATGACTGAGGTGGAACGCGGAGGTATTCCGAGAATCATTACTTCACCAGAAATTATCGAAATCAAAATATCTCAATCGCACCAAGGTTTGCTGTTAATTTTGTTCACAGGATGTCCGACGACTGGGTTATGTATTACTGTTACGTGTTCAATAAAGAACAAGAATTAGTTGCAACACTCTTGGCCCTACAGCTACACACTATTTCTTTAGATAGCCGAAGGCGGCGCCATATCTAGTATTGGACACACGGAAACACGTTTCATGTTATCTCTGTCGAAAGAAATGTCATCAGAACGGACGGGTTCCTAAAGATTTAAGATACCTTCCATTCATCGATTATGTAATATTTGTATATTCTCCCGTTGAATTCTATCACCATGGAGTAATGTTTGTTTAGCCATAGTTTGATGGTTTCCTCTCACTGATACCTTCGTCCGATAAGTTCGTTAATTAGTTTCATAATGACGTGCAGTTTCCTCATTATTTTGTGAACTTCAAAGGTCGCAGCAACTTGTTAATGATTTAACGTTTTCCTAATACTTATTTATAGCTGTTTTATAGACTGTTTTGTAAGGAGTTCAGGTTATAAAGAGTGTTTTTGGTCAGAGTATAGACGTCTTTTTCTTATGATCTAAAGTCAAGGCCATCTGTAAAATATTCTCAAGTTTTTCTAAGGGCAGTCCCGGGAATTCAGCCCAGACTAAAGTAAAACCTTTCTATCTTTATGCTAAGTGTACGAATGCAAAATCTTAACCAAGCAGTGAGTTTGTAACGACTATGTCTGGCTATATGTTAATCCGTTGAGTGTCTCAACGATCACTTGTCTACTATTAATATGGTAATTGTTACGATGGGCTTATAGTGTAACGCTAAACATTGTGACCTCTGCGACCTATCGATTAACAAAGATTTCGCAATGTCAGTAATGAATTCGATGTTTTGCATGTGAGCAATTTGTGACGTACCGTAGGTAACACATCCAGTATAATTATGCTGGACTCGCTTTCCATTGAAACTTCGTCAAAGTATGTTCGACTGTGTCATCTACAGCAGCAGACATTGAAAATAAAAATGTCAACTTATTATTTGTATGCTTTTGTTTCAAGCTCGATTTTCATATTAAGAAGAGTTTATATTACAGAAATATACCGAAATGCCTATAATTCCTAAAGGGCCAGGTAGAGGTGTAACTTTAGTACACCAACATTTCATCAGTTTACATTATACTTAAAACCAAAATAAACTGATAGATGCATCGAGGCTAAGATGTTTCATGATGATAAAACTTAAAGACTGCTCTTGCCACATGCAGTGCCATCTCTTATCATAATAGTGAACTTTTGGTAATAACATCGATACGTTATCGATCGTTTATTGAACAGACTTTTTTCAACAATAAAATTCTTAGTTAATCTAAAAGTTGCAATTCCTTCTGCTGAGAATGAGGTTCTGGGTTCGATTTCCAGGTCGGACAAAATGTTATTGGGTCTTCCATCTAGAATGTGTCAGTAGGAGTGACACATTCTAAGTGAGTGAGTGAGTCGTGACCGGTTGGTGGCAATAAGCTCGCCCCCTATTACATGGCACTTAAACATAACTGACGAAACGTGAGTGTGCTATAGATACACCTCTGCCTAACCCTTTGGGGGTTACTGGCGTGATGTTATGTTATGTAATTCAAAATAATCGCTGTACACACAATAAAATAAATTGAGAACGTCACCTTTTTTTAAGTCAGTTAAATAATATCAACCGCATGTCAATCAAGTTTTAACACAAGTGTTGTCATTCATAAGTTACAAGTATGTGTCCATATACGCACATGTAATCCAACCCACCATCTTTGTGAAGATGGATGTACAATACACACCTAAAAACATTCCACTACGTAACTCGATGAGTTCAAGGCTGCGTTGAATTATAGAAAGTGAGTGAATATCTACTTATGTAAAACGTGGTCGTTGGATTCAAGGTCTCTAAACTGTTATTTGAATAGTAGTTTGACTACGCAAGAGCTTCTGAAATATGTTGTGACCATCTGATAAAGTCTGAACGACCTGTGTGCCTGGCGCGAGTACTTGACGTAAACGTAACGCCAATTTGAACCATTTAAAATGTCATGGGTGTATCTCCTTTCCAAGGAAATTTCTAGCCGAATGATCTACACTTCGCGTAACCAAAGGGCTGGCACATTCTTTGCCCAAATAATTAGCATTGCTATCCAACGTGGCAATGCTGCCAGTCTTCTGGGCACATTTCCAGATGAAATCGATGTGGAGGAGTACTTTGACGCCTGGCCGAGTTTTATTTAGTATTCCTCCCTTTTTATTTTATTTTGTTTTTGTATTTCTATAGGTAGTTAGTTTCATATTGTAATTAGATTAAGTAATTATTTTAATATTGTGTTGTAAAAAAAGTTGAAAGGACAGACGCCAGCACATCATGACGACATGACGACACGGTTGGCGCAGTGGTTGAGCCAACGGCTGCTGCGCCGCGTGTTGTGGGTTCGATCCCCGCACGGAACAAATATTTGTATGACCTACAGGTAGTTGTTCCGGGTCTGGCTGTTTGTGTATGTGAGTTTAAATGTTTGTAAAACGCACCCACGATACAGGAGAAATTCCTAGTGTGGGGCAAAGTTTAAAAAAAAAAAAAAAAAAAAAAATCAAGCTTATTCGAACCTTATTCTTTTGTGATAAAGTTGAAAACTGATGAAATAAATTTGGCAGATTGATGTACTCGTAGCTTGATTGAGCTGGCGTCTGCACAACTATCCTGTTATAATTATTTAGGTTTATATTTATAAGGCAAGCAATAATTAGTATCACTCGTGGATATGTATAAGGTACTTAATTATAATTATGTACATTCAAAACCAGTATTTCCAATGATAAAATTGTAAGTACCTCCAGCAGTACAATCTCACAGTCTACTGCTGAAACATTAAGTAGGTGCCTGCGGCTCTCACATATTTTGTACAACATCTGAGAAGAATATTGTGATCGTTATTAAAAATAATGCTTGATCTTCACTTTGCAATTTGTCGTATTATCGAATTTACTTTCATAGTAAATAAAAAACAGTGATAGTAGAAATTTAAATAAGCACTAAGGGTTAAATATGCAAACTGTGTGTATGTGACTTATTATTTTAGCAGCGCCATCTAGTATCGCAGTGCAGTATTTTAGACGATAGAATCGATACGATTGTCTATTAAATCATTACCTACTTTTGCTTACTACGACAACAATTTAAAAAAATATACCTACTAAGATTTGCTTGCTACAGAAAAAATTCTGAAATTCTCATCTCAAAAAGCTGAATAATTATAACATAATAAAATACTCATTCTAATTATACCATCAAATTAATATTAAAAGTCAATTAATTAAACTGTAAGGATACATATCTCGAAGTTAATCGTTCCAGCATTTCATTAATACACACGAGAAAATTGAATGTTTTATTAATAAATCTATATTTATTTAAACGTGATCAGTATATTGGACTGAAATTAATTAGGTATGTGTAATGAGGGGTTGTTTGTTAAGATCACAGAGTATGTTATTATCTGAAGAAAATGTTAATTTGATTAAACATCATTTTATATCGAAGGTTGAAACCGGTTTCATGTAAAGAGTTCATTATAATGACGTCACTTGTTACAACTCCTAGTTTCTACACGCGAATTTATCTCAGATAAAACTTCAGTGATTTTTGGAAATTGCGACGATATTGGTGAGAAAATATAACGTAGGTACGTGAGCAGCTAAAATGAAACTGTGCGAGTCATACTTATGGGATGCATCGAGACTGATGGGCCAGGATCTTCACATAGTTGGTGCCTGAAGACGGGCACTGTCCAAAAGGCAGGCCGAAGTATCACTAGGGTGACGATTTGGACTCCTTTCTGTCCTACATATTATAGAAGCAAAAAGAAATATGACTGTAAGAATATAAACCCACCAATGGGACAATACACGTTAATTATAAAAATAGGCAAGTAGGTATGTACTTAATATAAAACCGACAGCTAAATACTAAGAAATTCAACCAATACACATGCTACAAGTTCTTGCGATAGTTTATCGAAGCAGATCAGTTCTCATAACGCCTGCGGGAATACAGGGTCGTTGAATATTGATACTGGGTCGGCCACTAGCATACCTACATATGAAATGCACATATTCATCCGTCTACTTGAAACAGAGTTCCCACACTACACAGCATGATGCAAGTTTGTACATACGGATGACAGAAATGTTCGCATAAAATATAAATGACGTTAAACATGATTGGTTCAGTGAACCTAACAACAAACAGGCAAAAAGATAAATAGCTGCTCTTTAAAAAGATTACCCTTTCAGCAGGTGTTCGATTGGCCCATAAAGACTTAAAGACCCGTACATTGATGACATTATTATGTCCCGACAGCAAAATGCACCTGCTGTGACACGGCTCCATTAATCACGCTCTCACGTCAGCGTGACGCTGCGCCGTGACGGCCCGTCACGCCGACGGCACGTGAATATTGATGACGTCACACGCGCCACCGATCCCTATCCCCGTGAATACTGATACTTTTAACTTGACGACGTGTTAGCATGCTACCAGCATTCACAATGACGTCATATTATATTTCCTACGGCTCGGTGTCAATAGTTCAAAGCGAGCGCCCTAAAAGCGGGGATTCGCTACGTGTAAAATCGATACGATTTTTTGCGAATGGCTCTTGAAAATGTTATTGGCAGCGTTTTTTTGCGAAAATTGGAATACGATCGTTGTACTGTAGTGTATTGTATGTTTTCTAACATACTGGGCAATTTTCTTGGCTTCAATATTTTATTCGAAAGAGACGCCACGGAATGTGATTTATATTTCAATAACAATGCTAAATTGCTAAACTTTAAAGCTTTTCAAAAGTACTACGCCAACCATAACCGCGTCTGTCCAGCTAGCACTTGCGCGCTCATACATCACGACTGTCTTTGTCAGCTGTACGTCGCAGTGTCACGCTGTCACGCTGTCACGTCGTCTACTCCCCACATTATAACCGGAGATGTTCGGCTGGAACTGCCAAATAAGGGCACAGTACACGCGATAAGAAGTGCTCAGATTGGTGATAGTCGGGAATAACTAAAAATGTACCTCTGGGTAGCAATTGTAGAGCATGAACAGCTGATTCTAACAGCACCAGTGTCAAAAAAGACCTAATCTTTCGCATTCCCATTATCTTTTATTAAACTTATGAAAAAGCTTGCAAGCCACTTATACTAATAATTAAAGATACACACATTTACATACATAAAGAAAGACACTATTATTTTGCCTAAGTAAGTGTGTTTTTACGTTTTCTGATACATAAATTAAACCACAATGCAGGATTTCTAAAAGGGTTTGGTCTTTAAAACGTCAAGGAGTAATGGCGCGGTTGCAGTCTCCTCAAAATAGCTGATGTCAAAACTTTAGCGTGTGTCTCATGCCTAATTTGAGCAATGATTAAGCCGCAAAGATCCGAGACACTTCTAATTCTGCCAGTCTCCTCCGTGGCGGGCTCATAAAATTTTGATAGGTTTTAGTCATGAAGTACGTACTAAATGGAGTGCTTAAAAGCATCACATAAATTCATCGAGTCCCCAAACTCGAAATTCGTGAGTTACTCGAGAGAGGAGTCTTGTTCCAACTAACGATCGATGTGATTGCATTGCTCTCCTGACAGCGCTGAGATACTTGCTGTTCTGCTCAGCCAGCTATTATTGAGATGTATTAATGTAGAATTCAAAGCATATTAAAATGATGGCTATCAAAGAAGTAGCTTGTCAGGATTTTAACTAACTATTTAAAGAAATGAGAAAGTAAAGATTAATAATCGCCACTATAATTACGTAGATAGCACTCCATTCCTTACTTCTCTGTGTTCTGACTTAATGCAACGTCGCCTGTCTATTTGATTGGTTACAAGCCACTGGTTTTACGATTCTGTTTGTAAATTACAACCTAACTAAAATGATGGGCGTTTGATGTGTGGCTTTAGTTTCGTCTATAAGTTGATAGCAGACGTGTCTCGGGGGTCTATTCATTGTTTAGTGCTTCGTAAATTGGTTAGCATTATACCGTATTTACTTGGAGAGTCGTAAATAGAAACGACACCTTTGGGTTGCCAGGGAATCATTAGAGGATAATTATTTATTAATATAGTGGACATTACGTAGTGGCAAAAAGATTACGATTGCCCAAAGAGATTTTTTATCAAACGATGTTTTGTTAGGCCATGTTTCTCTTTAATTACTAAAACTTAACTGATTTTTCAAACTAAATTTTACAGATTCGATGGCACGAACTGAACTTTATTCTGACATATTTTCAGATATATATATGTTTTTAGATAACCTATAACTGTTTTGCATGAATAACTTAAGGTAAATTGTATAAGGATCACCACAACAGCACCTATGTACTTTCAGTGCAAACTAAGAACTATTTTATTCTATTCTAAAGTCAAACTTAAAACATATAATAGTAAAAATCTTTCAAAAAGGTTCTTAATCTTAAAATCTTGGCAGCCACACCTGCGTTTTTTAATGTAAAGCTCATTCACAACTAATGGCCGCTCATATCTCTCACAGTTGATCAGCTGACTCATTAATCTCTCACCTCGTCGCATCATTATCACACACGCTATCAATCTCTCAATACTTTTCTTCAAGAATCTTCATCTATTACACTGAAAAGGCGTTCATCCGATGAATAAATAAAAAATCACTTAGTCGGGTGTCAGGTGGTGCTGTCAATTACACTGCAGGATGGGAGCAGCACCAGCACTATGAAATATGGATGTGGTATCGATGAAGTGCCTCCTGAATCTGCTGAAGACAAATTTATCGTACAAGTTTGCAAGTTTAAAGGGAGAAAAGTTTTAGAAGTTCGAGTTACGAGTTGGGCGTTAGGTTCAGAAGTAATGGACTGACAATATTTTAACACTTTGATGTCAATTTTCCAGTAGGTATGCTGCCGATGTGCACTAACGGTCATCGTCACTCCCTGCGTACATGAACGTATGGTCATAAAAATGCGCGTTCGGAGTTACAAATGTTCCTTACTCTCAATGTAATCGAATCTATGACGTTGGTAATTAGTAGTCAGTATTGATGCTGGTGTCCATTTGTCTAATCCTGTGGTTCTGTAGTCCGTATGTACACATAACAAGCTCGTGAGTACTCTTATCAATATTCATGACGTAATCGCGTGTCACGCATTGCCAATGCACGTGGATGTACCTAGCATTCACGTTATGTACTGAAAATGTATTAATTCAGCACCATTTGTACATAATTGAGTCTAATAAGGCATCCTCGAAATTTGCAGGTATCATGGCAGTTAAGTGGTTCTATGAGGAGGTGATGTGAAAATTGGCACTGGTATTGACACATTATGGTGATCTTTTGTCCAGCATTGAACTGTGTCAGTGATTATTAAAATTCAGCAGTCAGCACAAGAATATTGAAAAATCTTTAAATTCTCCTTCCAGACGGAAAGTGCTTCAAAATCCTTAACTGCACGATTAACGATTAAACACCGAATAATGATCTTCATAAAATAACCATAAGTAACTTCATATAATAGGTTCATATTTTACTAACAGTCACGTATCGACCGCGTAAAGTTGTAGTTGCTGAAATATTAATATTATGCATGAGGTAATCGCGGCAGGCATCGGGAAGCATAACGTTTAGCTTGACTGAACGCAAAGTGCCTCCTAATGGTTTTCTATCAGGAAGTGTTCTTAGTTTGAACCTAGGTCCCAAGTGAACTACCAATTTCTTTTGTAGTTATTACTAATCCATAGAAATATATAGAAAATAAGAACAGAAAAAATAGCAAGAGCATACTTAATCTTTTTATTTATAAAGTGACCCCTTAATATTGTTTTTATTTTTTTTGGATTTTTTTGGCTTAAAATGGCAAAACAACGCTTGCCGGGTCAGCTAGTGATAAAATAAAAACAGTTTTTTTATGCCGTACCCAAGATAACTCTTAGGAAGGGCAAATTAAACTATAGGTTATGTTTCAGTCTAACTGTAGTGTTCATTTTTATGTACTATATATTTTCTCCCATAAAAAAATTCGGACCGAAAAGCATTCAAACATTACAAAATGGTCAAATTGATACCAAACGTGACATAGATAACTCAATCTTGGCCCACATTACAGAACCCACTCCCACTTTATCTTTGATACCCACCTTACATCTTTTATGTTCTCAAAATATACAAGAGTAAAAGAGATTAACCTCCCATGGGATAAAAGGCGTACTTTTAACGTAATAAGACGTTGTTTGATAAGATTATTTGCATCTTAAATTCTTCATCACATCATTTTAATCCAGAAAAAGAATTACGGGATTGCACAAACAATTTTTGTGTAATCTTTTCCGTGTTGGAGTCATAATATCTTGGAAGTCTTTAGTGAAGACTTGAGAAAAGTTAGAGTACGTTTAATTATTAATGGATTTACTTGCTGTAGGTAGGTAAGTAATTTATTCGAGTGGTCTGGAGAGATATTAATGTAAAGATAATGTCTACCTAAGTAATTAATTCCCATTTGTCTCAATGACCGTTTCAGAACCTGATTTGAGCTGAAATAAGTACATTTGATTCGAATGCTTAACCACAGAACAAGTTAAATGTTATTATGCCTTCGCACACTTCAGCATAAGACACTAGGTGTCTGGCATTTTTGCTGAACTGGACCCATTTGGCGCAGCCGTAAGGCATTTTTTTTCTTCTTTTATTTTTATATTAGTTTTTGTTTTCGATATTGTTTGAGCCTGTGCTAAATTAATGTTTTTTCTTTCTTGCACACACAAAACATATTGTATTCGTCCTTATGACAAAACACGTGAAGTATTGTATTGGTACTTATATTTTGTACTACCCCTTTCGTAACCCGTCGCCGCGTCGGTGGTCTATACTCGCTCGGATGGGTCCGATGTGCGTCACACGGAGCTCGAGACAAGCTCTGACGTCACGCCGCTCACTACGACAGATATTGGCCATTCCTAGATCCCTATAGGTCATTGTTCGTATAAGTCAGAGATTAATTAAACCATGAAAAAAAATCCAAAATGTTTGTTTTAATTATAACCAAAGTCGTTAATTGCCGACAACTTTAGATGTTTGTTAAAACTATTTTCATGACTTCATAAACTTTTAGCGTCAATTAAACTGCCTCAGTTGGAGTTTGAGTGACGCTGCTCAAGTTCGTCGAGTACTCTATGGATAGTTGGTAAACTACTTGCGCCGCCCTTTCCTAAGATATTGATCTAACATTTATATTGATAAAGTATTTATACATAAATCAGATAACCCCTAATAGAGAAGAAATTTATGAGGCAAGCGCAGGATCCTCCTTCTCATTCTATCAATGAGAAGGAAGATATATGAAAGCGATTTCGTTTTATTTATTCTAACATTCTCGTAACACCCTTGAATGAGTCTAGCGCGCGTCACACAAATGCACGCGCTGTGTGCGTGACACGTCTGACACGTCCATGACGCCAACTCAAAGTCCTGACAGTGACAGGTATTGGCCTCAGGAGAAGTGGGTCACATAAAATAATAATTTGCGGAATTTTGCTTTTTAAGTACTTTCAAGTTCTAAAGTTCACTCGTAGTTCGAAGATAAAATCAAATATTTTATGCTTGTTTATTGGGTGGAAATTTGTAAATGGTGGAAATAATTGTTACGAAGATAAAAATAATAATTTCGTTCTGATTTTGTCTGCAAAAGTCACACCTAGTTGGTTCAAATTTCTTTCGATTAAAAAATATTCGGTATCGATTACTTAGTGACAGACCACATTAGTTTAAATTTCATCTAATTGATTACAGAAGTGAAAAAGCCAAGGTGACAAAAATGAATTTATTGGAACATTCTAATGAACTGAGGTGTGTTTGACAGCACACCGGTGATTACGCCTGAACAACTATGATTGTTACGTGCGTCACCCCTGCGTTCGACATGTTGCTATCTCGCACGCTACAGGCTCGACTACTGGCTTTTCAAGAAATTACTCCACTGGGTTCTGGTATGCATCAGTAACCAGATAATGTCTAGATTGGTGATAGTGGCTAAGCCTCGACTTGATATTAGCTTTAGGAGGAAGTGTAAAATTTCGTGTAAATAGATAGCTTTTGTGAATGTGGGATCCGTGTCTGCGAACGCTAATGTCAGATTATATTCAGTAGTTAAAATGTTGTAATTAGTAATTCCACCTCGATAACCCAGAAAATACTTAGCTCCACCCGGGAATCTAATCCAGGACCTGGTGCTTAGCAGTAGTCCATCCGAACACTAAACCAATCACCTCCTGCCTGGTCTGGTATTTATTCTTAGGTTGTTCATTTGTTATAATTCTGGGGTGCGTTTTTTTTAATGTTGGTATTGGAAAGACAGACGATGAAATTGATTTTCACAATCAAATTATAAGTAGCAGTTGAATAAGTTTTGCCTAATAATGTACCACAAAAGTATGTACACACCACCAATGTCCCAACAATGGTAGCTGAGCTCCGTACCAGCGCAGCGGCGTGACATTTCTCCATGACGGGGGACGATTCTGACTTTGACAGCTATTGGCTCGCTGAAAAATGGGTCACTGCGTTTATAGGCGGAAACTTATCAGCGATATTCGAGGAAAAATACGAATGTGGTTGAAATAAAAGCTCCATCAGTTTTTTGGGTACTGTAGTAGTGTTAATTCTGTAATAAATAGTTCAGGAAAGAACAGAGACCACAGTCAGAAGAAAATCGTCGTTCGTTGCAAGTCAAAACTGTCCAAGATCTAAAATTGCAAATGATGTTCATTCTTTCATAAGTGGAGCAATCTCAGGCAATGTTATTTTCACCAGGCAGAGAAAACTAAATTTAACATGAATACAGTTTTTTAGTTGAGGCGACTACTTATCATACCACCTCAACTCAGTTATTGGGTAACAAATCGAATCCATATAGTGTTAGTAGTTTTTAGTATGTTAGTAAACTCAATAACGTAAAAATACAATAATTATACATTAAGTGGCTACATGAATATGTGCACGCACATGTTTGCCAGGCTAGAGCATGGTAAATAGTCCAACAACATTGACCGCCAGTGTAGCTAAAATACTGTTAGAGCTACCCCCATTCAGGGGTAGCTCTAGGGCATTCTCTATGCTTATTCTCAGCGCATTATTGCACTGCACGTTACGTGATACACCTTGGTATGACCGTTGCCAGACTTATGGGTTTCCGTAACGACTATCAAAGATCTACAAGTGACTGCCTTCGGTAGCACGAAGGGGTCTCATGCAAAGGATGATCACCCTTCCACGAACTGACCTCGGCCCGTGCTTCTATTATCTACAACTTTGCTTTGCCCTTCAGGCAGATACATCGAATATCAATTAAAATGTCTTCCAGCTCAATAGCTACTCGATACCCTGTCTGTAGCATGGTTCAATAATTACAGTTCCTGTTTGAGTCAGACTGTGCCTGACGGGATGACGCACTCCTCAATTGATGCACCCACTCGGATTAAAATCTGTTACTTCTGAGGGTATGTTATATGATTATACCTAAACGTGGAGTTCTTGGTCTTGCTTACCCTTACTAAAGTTTTCATCTTAAATGGAAAACGAAACTGTATAAGACCGCTTTAAGCAGACCGAAAACATTCCATAGGCTACTCAGTGTATCTTTGGTTCAAAACCACTTTACGAGTTCAATTCGCTCTTGCCCGGTTTTTGTTTTTGATCAGGCTCAAAGCCCAGTGTCTAACGACTATAACAAAGATCCGGTAGCAACCTTAGAAAATGCTGCTGTGAATCTTCTTTTGATAATCCTTTGGGGACCCTCACTGCAAAACAGCTCTGCACAAGAAAATGATCTGCTACCATGTCTAGTAGAAAAGAATTTGTTTGTTCAAGGACTTATCGTCGCAAGTACTGCTCCTACTTTTCATCGGTATAATGTGTTTGATGGCAGAGCGCCGAGCACTTAGCCCATCAATCTGTCAGGAGCCAAAATAAGTGAAAGTCAAGTGTCTTCATTGTTCTACATATTATTTGCTCCAATAATAATGTTGTAATAAAATTCTTTGTCGTACAAGTTTGCAACAATGTCGAAGTTGCTCAAGTATTCATGTACTTAATTATAACTTGGCGAATAAATCAAAGCGGCGATTATTTTGGTGCTGAACTTTGATTAAATAAACATTTTGTAGACGATTTTCTCAAGTATAGATGTCTGGGTATTGAATTATCATAATTTAATTACTCTATGCTAATTCGGCTAAGTTGCTAGCAAATCTTTTTACAAAGAAAACTCCCAGAGTACTAACAAAAACATATGAATAGATACGTCGGGGACAGCTGAAGTCCTTAAAGTTTGATACACTGCTTCTTAGCATTTCATGCATAATTCAAATATTTTTACTTCTGTTCCAATAATAGTTAACTATTATGCTGAATAATGAAAAAAAAAACACAATGTCTGTGACTTTTGTGGCTCACTGTACAAGACCTTAAAACCTAAACAAAGTATTTAACCTTGCATTGTTATTTTTGAAGAAAAACAGCACAATATCCTTTATTTATGACCCCATGTCCCACTTCCGCTCACCTTGTCAGTCGCACGTTCTAATTAAATTCCAGAATATTCGTCATAACGAATTTTGAAGTAACGTCTATCTCGTGTCAAATTGCGGTCGGGTAGATCAAATTACTCTTTTTTTCTATAATATCTCTTTGTGGCGACTCCGGCTCGGAATTTAATAAAATGTATAGAGTTTTCTTTCCTTTTTTCCTTTCACGTTATTTTCTATCGGCACTTTACAGTCTCTAGCCAGCTTCGAGGGGAAACGGCCCCCGGGACGACTTACGCATCTAGTAATATGATTTGGCTGGACGGGAGACATTTCTTTTAAAACCACATGTCACTTAAAGCACATAAATAAGATTAGAGCAGATTTCTGATAAAACCAAACGTCTCTTCTTCATTTTAAAGCGTATTTTTTCGCTAGACGCTATGTTAATCTTTGTTTTATTTTTTGTCAAAAGTAATGGAAGGTCTACGTAGAGATAATCTGAGCAAATCGGATCGGCTTGCGAGGCCCGACCAAGGATAAGTATAATGAGTTGTGTTTGACATTCGATTATGATCCAGGTACGTTTATTCATGTGCAAGCCGAACTGTTGAAAATTAAAGACAGATAAGTAAATATTGTAATTATACCTGCCTAGCCTTTTCCAACTTTATCCGGGTTGCTTTTCAGTATAACCGGTTGAGGCTGAATAAGACTAGGTAAGCCCTCCTTTTGTCACACTTTCGGGTTTCTAACTACCCGTAAAGATTGATAAAGATCGACAAATGACAGCTGGGACCAACGGCCAATACTTCGATGATTTTGGTATGAATTCAGTTTGATACTGGATTTATTCAGTTTTTGTCATAGAAAGACTTTGGTGTGTATTGCACAAACTATCTCATCCGCGAATTGTCAAGAACGTATGGATAAAAATAGGTACAAATATATACATATACTAGCGGACCAAACAGACGTCGTCCTGCCCGTACAGCGCCACCTACTGGGTCCAATTGTAAATCTAAACCATTCTCGAATCTCCACGAACACACACAAAAAATTTCATCAAAATTGGTCCAGTCGTTTAGGAGGAGTTCAGTCACATACACACGCACACAAGAAGCCAATGAATTCAGGTATGAATTCAGTTTGATACTGGATTTATTCAGTTTTTGTCATAGAAAGACTTTGGTGTGTATTGCACAAACTATCTCATCCGCGAATTGTCAAGAACGTATGGATAAAAATAGGTACAAATATATACATATATATTATATTTTTCCATAATATAAACAGCTGATTATCTCAATTGGGTTTAGGAGGTCGCCAAGAAGGTTCACAGCCTTGAAACCTTTTTAGTTGGGGTTGAGGAGGGTAATAACGCTATCAAATCCTTTGCAGGCTCATTTACATACACATGGTGTATTTGGACCCCAGTTACCTTGAACGAGGCGATTGTATGTGATTCTAAGATAGAAATACAATAATAACTATGCTGGTTTTAAAGATAAATAGCTAGTATTAACAATACTTCGATGTTATAACCAACCAAGTTTTATTTTACTCCTAAACTTAAGGCAGGATTAGCCTGGTAATACTTTTTTAAATTGACGATAAATATGATAATAAGATTGCCTTTCATGAAATTCGTTTCAGTCAAATGGCAATAGGAACAAGAACACAATAGGCGCACGTAAATGCTTAGTTTTTCAGCTTCGTCTATTTAGAACCTTAATAGAATAAATCCAATTATTGTTGCGACACTAAAAAACTTATTTCTAAAAGGAGAGGATCAATTCCTTAAAATTAAAATTGGACCGTGTTAAGATTGTAAGAGGACGTCCACTTTAATTGGAGCCCAGCATACAAATGAAGCGAACTCTTCAGGACCCGTTCAAGGAAGTACCAGAGGGGGCGAGGGGGGTCAGATTGAGATGGTACACTCGTGTAAATTGCAACAGAAGTAATCTGGAAGAGGGTAGTCGGCGAAATGCAATTAGGAAGCATCTAGTGACGCTTTTACAGCGTAAAGATATCCTACACTTTGGGACAGATTTAATGGGAGCGTTTTATTGCTTTTTTTAGTCATTGTTAGAGAACGAAAGAAAAGCAAAAGTTAATTTGCCACGAAGGACGTGCATATCTTAGGTAAAAAAAAGCAAAAAATAATATTTTTATCAGAATTTATGGTAATAAATAAAATTATGATTTCTTTTCTAAGCGGCGTGAGTATAAGTACCTATGTGAACAAATGATAAATTTATGAGTGTATGAGAGTGACATTATATAGTCATTATCGATCATGCTTATAAAACGATTTGATAATCAATAAAGATTTGTTCGTTTTGTTTTCTTTTGCACTTGTAACCGGCAATATTGTAACGTAATGCACATTATGCTAAAGTTTATTTTCAAATTAAAACTCATCAGAATATCAATAAGCAATGATAAAGTATTTACTACGGATCAATAATAACTAAAACTGATTTAGTGAAAACATAAATGTACTTTTTGAATGTTTACAAAGTTTGTTGCATTAGCTGACCTTAAACCAAATTAGATACAAATGTCACAAAAAGAGCAAAGTGTAGTTTGATGTTAAAATATTGTCTATTTTTAGTACCAAGATTGTTTGCCACAAATTGCAATTTAATGTTTTTACTTTTAGTAGTCATATGAATCAAGAAGGTACTGAACACTGTTATTTGTTTATAATGATTTATGACGCGTTTTTGTTACTCCTAACTAAAATATTAATATAATCTGGCTAGAAGATCGTTTTCATAAAACAAAATAAAATTCAAATAGCTAAGATGTCTTTGTTTTTATGTCCCCAACTGTATCTGAAAGCGTCGTTTGAACCGTAGCTCTTAACTGCAGTAGGTACTGATCAAGTGTTCAACTTTGCTTAACTCTTGAATGAGCCGTGAGATAAAACTGAGCCCCTGGCTGTTGCAATAATGATGGCCTGCAGATGAAAATATACCCACAACATGTCCCGAGTTCAATTAAAATATTGACAATTAAATAATTGGAAAGAACGCCTACTGAATATGAATTGAATGTATGACGAATTTTAAAATCTCAAGTCGGCCATGTATATCTGAGTAAAATGTTCGATAATATTAATTAATTAACATGGCTGGCCGCTGTACGTTTACCAAGTTATAATTAACGCATATTTTCTGAGAACTGTTTGCAGTTTTAATGAATTTTTTGTGAGCCTCGGTATTGACCTATTCAGCATCAAAGCAAGCACAGCAAGAAACTATTAGCGAAGCTTTAGATCTTTTGCAAGAGAAGCACCTGCAGGCTGGAACTTCCACTTTAACTGTGTTTGTCTCTAGTTTTATAATGAATTTAACATTAAACTTCGATATTACTAGATCTGTATTTTGCAATTATCTGCGGAACTAAGATATTATCAATATAGTTACTTAAGAAATAACTATATAGCTAATATCTTAAAATGAAATGAAAACATCTTAAAAATAACTTAAAATGAAAACATTCATCAAATATAAAAATAATATAATATAATACCAGACTGTTACTGTCCCACTGCAGGGCAAAGGCCTCTTCTCATACAGAGAAGGAACGAGCATTAATCACCACGCTTGCTCAAGACGGGTTAGCGATTTCAGACTTATATTAAGTACTTATATAAGTCCAGGTTTCCTCACGATGTTTTCCTTCACCGATGTCAGTGATGTCCAAGATAAACTTATAAAAAAATATATATGTCGTTATAATACCTAGTACTAGTAGTTCTAGAACCCCATAGTGTCGTGTTTTAATCACCTGGGTAAATAGTTAGTCACCAATTAACGACTAGTTAAATCATGGTTAATCCCATTAATTCGCTTCGCCGTAACCCCACCATCACTTAATCACATTAAAATGTCATAAGATAACCATCGTAAAATTGCCTTGAGTAAAATCAATAGGCAAAGCTTTAGAAATGCAAAACGGTCCAATAAGGGCTTTAATAAAATCACTGTTACATTAGCAATTACTAGCGGCCGCCGGTGGCGCCCCCTGGCGTGCTGAATAAATTTTAATGCAGATGAACTTAATAAAATGCAGCGCAAACTTGTGCCCGGCTCCACGGGTTCATTTTCTTAGTACTGGTTACATGATGTAGGTACTAGACTTTGCAAGGAAATTAAGTATTCGTTTCGGGATTTTTTTTGTGTTTTTACACCGACGCTGCGGTGAAAAAATAGACCAAGTGCATGTCAGACCACGTACTGCACTCGGCATGAATATTAACCCATCACAATATTTATATAATTGACAACAAGAATAACTTTGTACTGCCTAGTAATTTTCAAAAACTAAGTTCTGTCTTGTGGGATCAGCCTATAATAGCCCCATGCAGATCAACTTGCGCAAATAGCACAAAAACGTCGGTCTCATATTACAAGAGGTTTATAGTAAACAAAAACATAAGGTTGTACACAATTTCATCATTAAAACTAACCATTTCATACTTCGTTAGTAAAACATTTAGGTACGAACTATTAGCCCAAAGCACATTTTTAATTACTTAAAAAAGCTACCAAAACCGAGACCCCTCAAAAAATCTCATCCCGACACTTCTGAAGTATTCCTACTTTATAATTTTAAACGCAAAGTCTGCGGTGCCTTTTTAAATAATGATCTTGGAATATTCCGGAATAACTCAAAATCCAGGCTAAAATCCTTCTAAGTAATACGTTTCAGGAGTGAGAGTGACGCAAAGCCTACCACGTGTATATAAGTTGGGGCTGGTTGAGACGCCGGAACTAAATGCCAGTCGGCTACGTATGACTTGAGTCTTTGCGGCTTACTCTAAGGCACCGGGACATAGAGTAGGAATATAGAAGTGGGAGTAAGTGATAGGTCGACGGCAGTACATATACCAACATACAAATATGTCCAAAATTAGACCCGCAATAGCAGACAGATTAGAAAATAAATCATGAAAAGGACACCGTATTTCAATCACTATTTTTCTTATACTTAAAATATTGTACAGGAAAAACTCGACGTTAGCATTTTCGCTATAAAAACCACAGAGCAAAAGAAATTATTATTCCGCCGTATATTCGGGTGCTCCAGCAATATTTATAGTCCGAACAGGAAAATATTCATATATTGTTCTTTTGAAATATTGCCTTTAGAAACTTCAGTCGCTCTAACATTAATTTAGAAAATAACTTTACTCTGAGTATTTTTATTGAGCAGAGTTTTAACTTGCTCGTGTTTTAGATTCAAATGACTATTTTCATTGGTTTACCAAATGAATGTGCAATCTAGTTTTTTTTTCCAAGTGGCTTCAAAATAATTATATAGCAGTTGGCAAGCGAACCAAGTCTGATTAATCGAGTTTATTTTTTTGCCATAAAAACATTGAGAGAATTTTAATATCGCAAGCTAGACTCGATCATTCAAGTTTTTCTCGCCACTAAACTATGCGAGTTTATTCATGAACAACTTAATTGTTTTTGGTTTTTATAAATCTAGTTTTCTTTTACAGATGGGATTTCAGACGTCTCGCAAAGTCGAGATCGTTTACTTAGCAATAGAAGCAGCATAACGATTTTAGTTATAATGTAAAGTAAAATCTGGCGAAATGTGGGTGTAAACACTATACAGTTACACCTCTGCCTTAACCTTCTAGAAATACAGACGTGATGATATGTTATGTTCTCTCAATTGATGCAGAGGCAGAGGCGGAGTATAGCGGAGGTATAAAAACCTTGAAAAAAAATCAAGCGACTTAAAGAACAGCACTAAAAGGTGGTAAATAACTTAAATTTCGGAATTCATTCAGTTTTTGCCACCGACTCGAAACATTTTAAATCGCACACATTAGCCCGACGGACGCTCTTCAGCCGAACCCATTTTATTAAAAACAATTTCTGCCCCCAGTCACGTCTGCGAAAACCCAACTCACTAATCTTTGACCCAAAACTTGATCCACATTAAAGTGTAGGACAGAATTATTTCATTAGCGACACATGCCGCGAATGATATTCAGAAAGAGATTTAACTCTAACAGCGAAACTCTGGCCGACTTACACGCAGATTACGAATTGTACGCGTGCGTTGTGGTGGCGCATGCATATTCATGCGTCAATGTAATACGCGGCGTAGCTACTTCTCATTAATATTCTGATTAGTTTGGATTGAAGTTGTGACGTATTAATTTGATTGAGCTCCAGACAATGGAGTTTTGTGCTGTGCTAGCTGTGTGCTTCCCGGAGTGGCTGTGACTGACAGTGACGGATGAGGGCCGCTCGTATGTCCAGTTCTTACAGAGACGTGACATTAAGGGCGCTAACTGACCATCACATCTAAAAAACTTCGCTTCTGAGGGGCATTTTCCGTATTCTAATCTCTCTATCTGTTAAAAATACTTCTGATTTTCCGGGAATTGGCCTTCAGATGTCGATGGCCTGAGGTCGTCAGACTCATTTGAACTGTCAAACTCATTTGAACCTATTATACCATTTCAATAAAAAAAACAAATTGCGAAGGTAAAGATCATCAAAGCTCATTTTGTCTTCGTTAATAGACTGTACAACTTTTCATTCAAAATTATCCTCTTTTCAATATATTTTCACTAATCCCAATGTGTTTAATCTAAGCATGTGACCTCAATACATAGACGATGTAAAGGTGAATGTCCCAATTTGATAAAAAAGAATTTCATGTAACGTTTCCCGAAAAAAATGATGTATTGACAAATATTCCCCCAAAAGCCGAGTTTCGTCGGAAACAAGAATTTTCCTCAAACACAAGTAACGACTGAGCTTCAAGCGGGAATTTCTTTGAGTGCAATTTTACCGTGTTTGCACATTGGGGTGTTTTCTAGTTTTTTTTGTGAATAAATAGCACAGTGAAGTTTTAAATTAAATTTTGTGGATTTTAAAGATTGTGTACAAGAGTGCATTATTTCGTATGCTGCAATTTGATACGTGAGTAGAATAATAAGTAAGTTTATTATAAACTTCTCGTTTGTTTTTCCTGCAAACTGAAATTTAATCATTTGTATGTCAGCTGCAGTGTATTACGCTGAGCAGAATGATGAATAAGATAGCTGAAGTAGAACAAATTATCCTTCCTCAGTACCTACAGCTTTACAGTGTCTTTCTTTTGCTTCTTTACTTTGATCAAAATTTCCGTGCCTTTTCCGTAATTTTAAATTTTGCGACAAATTATAACCAACCAAGAGAGATGTTAAAAAAATGTCAGTTAATGTTACGTAGACACTTTTTGTGCTGAAAACATTATAATATAAAATAACAGTACCTCGACCGTTTATCTAAAAAAGCCCAAACACAGGGTCGTATCACAGAAGGTCATACGCACTCAACACAATGGCGGGACATAATTAAGTTAATGAAGACCAGACCTGCTGAAGAGCTGCCGAACAAAGGGCCGGGACAAAGATGATTCCCTAACAATTTATGCGGATAATAGCAAGAGGTTGTTGCCCATTTGTGAGCCGGGAACACAACGCCATTGTACTCCAACGGTTTTTTGTTAAGGACCGGATTAATTGTCGGGAGGACCTTGGGATGTATGTTTAATGTAGAATTTGGTACGAGAGGACCAATGCTTGATTGTGTAGTGATTTGATATGGGATGGAGGGTGGATTTGAAAGTTTGGTATAGACGCGTATTCATGTGGTGTAACGAATTACCCGGTTTCTTATGGGGGATGGAGGGACAGTTTCTAAGTTTTCATCTTGCAGGAGTCAATACTGTTGCATCTGGGACTTGTCGTGCTTCATCGCCTGGACGGTTTGTGTTAGTCGCCGCTGTTGACTCCGGCTTTCAAGAGTTGCAGTGGTTGGGAATAGTGTGACGGACTTATCCAGTGCGTGTTGGATCACACACAGGGCAAGGTTGCGTAACCGGCATTAATATTTACGTATGCATGTATTGATTTTATCGATCGCAAAAAAAGTTAGTGTTTTAAGTATACTACCATTTCTCAAAGAAAGTATTAAAAAAAATAAAGACAATACTGTAGTTACGAGTATAACTTTATTCACGCGTATCTCAGCAACTATTGACCAGAACAAAATCAACTGCATCGAAATTATTTTCATTAATCAATTTTGTTCGATAATTTTTACTTCGTTAGTCGATTATTACTCGGTAACTTGTAAAGCCAACTTAGCTGTGCCTAAGTTTTTCTCTTAATTTCGTTGTATAAACTCATCTTTTTTTTTTGGAATGGGTCTGGATGGAATGAAATGGAAATCTCGCAGTTTATCCTTTAGGAATATCTACTGCTTAACCGAACTTTCCTGTGGGGTGCTTAATTAGAAATTAAGGCCTCCAGCTAGGGCGTAAAAACTTAAAAACTAAGCGACCAAACGCTAAAGGCACCCCCTGCTTGCCTGCTGCCGAGGTTCGTACCCCGAACCTCGGCTTAGGACGTCGCTGAGAGAGGACAGCAAGGGACGGGCTGGATCAAAAAGATATATTATTTAGGGGTATTTAAAAACAAAATAGATTTGTACATAGGTAACCAATCTTGATAACATGTGTGATACTATTCTGGTTTTAAAACATAGACTAAAACTAGATTTTTCCGAGCTAATTTCTAGCTAGAAAATTAATAAATGTCACTTGCTAAGTGAGCACCAGTGAACTTCAACGTATTAACCTTTTTAAACATAATAATCTGCTGAAGTATTCTTAAAGATGCTTTTCCACTAAGGCGCTTTAGAGGCTAAAAACTTTATTCGTTTTTCTATGAATTCCGTCTGAAAGCTTTTGAATGTCAACCCAAGTGCAATTGAATATTTTATAATAACGCTTTTTGTTCTTAGACCTTTACATACCGTTTAATACGCATCAAGGGTCCTAATCAGGTGGGATCCCTCGAATATCAGAGAGCTACGTAATTATCTAAGTGGCTCAGTAAAGTCGAGTTAAAATAAAATCCGTTGGAGCTATCAATGCGCGCGTGACCCGCACTGCATCGTCAGCACTGCCATCAATCAATCATGACCTCTGTCTGCTATCTATGACGTACAGTGTGGACGAACCTCTGGGCTCTGTGAGGCCTGACAATGGTGGGTAACGTCTTGAAATCATGCAATTTTTTAAACCTATTTCTGAAAATATGTTCTATTTCACCGCTATTGTAGAAGGTGAAAATCGTTATCGTCTCATAACGAGTGGACATTTTTTATAGTTGAATCTAAATGCAATGTTTTTCATGAGACTGTTAAATATCGCATAGAAAGGCAGTCTTTCACATAGTTATTATAATATCTTCATTGATATAGTGGATATATCTCACCAGCACTACCGCTGTGATTGAGGTCCTAGGTTCGATTCCCAGGTCGGGCATAGTGTTTTTCTATCTGGAATTTTGCAGTGGCAGCTCATAACTGTAATGTGGGTGAACTATCGTGGGGTACCTGTGTTTTGAGAACATCTCGACAATCTCCTCTGCTTTACGCCGTATGAAATATTTATCAGTATAAATATAACTCTTATGAAACATTGCTTCACACATTCTACCTATAATGCTACATAGATACGACTTTGCTTATAATGTGAAGGAAAAAGCCCGTGACTACAATGCATTGTCCATTATAGTCATCAATCAATGGCGACCTCTGTCTGCCCTATCTGTGACGAGCAGCTTGCGAACAAACTATGGACGGACGTAGTTTAATGGACAATGCCTTCTACCATATTATTGGTATTAATTAAAAGTTGTGTATAATGAAGTAACCTTCGTTATACTAAGAGAATTTATTCATGAGCACTTAAATATTCATTGTTATTTTTTATGGCATGTTTTTTTGGCTTTTAACATGATATACATGTAGTAGGTGTTACAGTCTGATTTCAATACAATGTCCACATGTTTAACTGCACAGAATATGTTTCAATTGAATGCAAAAGTATTACTATATGAGTCTAGAGACAGTTAATAGGTTGTAAAAAGTAGTGTTTGGCGCTATGGTGACCTAACACTCTTTTCGTATATTGATGATAGGATATGGTTTGTATGGTAAGTTTATCTCTCAAATTGTAAGGAGAATAACTGTATTACACTGATAACTACAACTCTTAGCTACTGGGCAGGTAAAATGGTAATGGTAATGGTAAAATGGTAATAACTCTAACAAGATCCGAACACGAACTGGTCCACATTTAGGTGAACGAACGAATGTGCATACTTGCATTCGATGCAATTATGCATTTTCGCTTAGTGTTCGATTAAAACTCGAACATAGGTAAATCAATTATATGTTTAAATTATCACCATTTACCCATTTATACGCAAGGCAGGTTTGAGCAGACTTGGCTGATTTGGGATTGTCCTCTGTTACAAGTATACTGTATATCAAACATCACATCTTTATTCGAAGAAGGGAATACAGGTGTGTTGTTAATTATTATGATGTTGGAAAATAGCAAATTATATGCCCTTAAAAACAGCCCTACTTACTTAAAGTTTCTTTGGAATGTCTTCACGGATTTATAATAAGCTTTAAAAAAAATGACTTCTTAGTAAAAATACCATATTATACAGTCCACGAATTATTATTTTTGTCGGACAGATACATGATGACTTAGTAGCAAACTGTTTTTATGTTTTGAAGCAAAATAAAGCTGTATTGCAATTTTATTGAAATATCTATTTCAATTTATATTATGTATCACATAAGCTTAGTTCAAGACAGCAAATTGTAAACTATTACAGTGCAAACGCGCACCATTTAACCTAACAATCTAACAAATCTGTATCCCAGTGCTTACAGATTTGTCAAAGTCAAACATCTTAATTGTGAGAACTGTCTCACAATAAAGATATTTGACTTTGACTTTGTTTTCACATTTCTCCAGTTATCTTTAAGTCCCATGTAGTAGGGAGCGAGCCTAATGCCATTAAACGGGCACAAATCCAGACTTCGAGACCGGCTACCCGATCCGGGAATTTAACCCAAGACTTCATGCTCAGGGGTAGCGCTTGCAACTACTAGACTAACGAGGCAGTTCCTTCTTCTTTTTGATGGTAGTAAATATCGTACGTGAGCAAAACTCTATACCGATACTTATCACAAGACCATGAAATATTGTAACAATATTGATGCATTATTATTTCAGAATCAGAAGTTGTTTTTAATGTATTTTGGCCGTCACGTTCACGTACAATGAACCTTATGGAGAATACAAAAACATGTATAATGCGTTGTCCATTATAATCATCAATCACGGCTATTGTCTGCCTGATCTATAATAACGTTGTGAGTAGTCAGGAAGTTTATGAAGTGGCTCCTCAGTATTTAATTTCTGAGCCAGGAAAATCGTCTATTCACCATTTCATTAATGAGGCCTTGAGATTTAAGGTTTTATGCGGATATCAAAAACAAAACTCTTCCACTTCTTTTTTGTAGCTGGCCTATAAAATAAAAAGAAATTACCATTCTTGGAACCGCTATTTGGTAGCCGATGGAAAAGTCGATGTTAAAAAATTATTCATATCCAATTACAGATTGACATTTTCATTTCCATGTTCGATCTTCAAAATAAAATATTATTTTAGACTGGAGACTTTGTCAGTGAAATGTCTATAGAGGTTTTAAGAGAGTCCTGAGAAAAGACAAGTTACTTGTTATGTTATTTGTGATAAAACTGACAACAAAATCAAAAGCTTAGACATAACTGGCGAAGTGTGTGTGTTCCTTAAGTGCGCCTCTGCTCAATCCTCCGGAGAATACAGACGTGATGTTATGGTATGTTTGGAAATGGCAAATGTACACCATCGGGAATACTAGTACTATAATAGATATAGACATTATAGATAGAGATTTATTACAAAATAATAGTATTTAATTTATTTTTAATTTTAATAATACTTCTTTGATAAATCACATATATTTTGCATAGATAGAAACGTTCTGGTTTTAAAATAACTACAAAATTCATAGCACCGGTAAAAATTACTTACACGTGTCACGCTATTGCAAAAAAGATTTTCCTTGTTAATGAACTACCTGCCAAACATTTATCGTTGGACGTGTAACAGTATACGCTCTTCATTTTTATCGATAATCAATCTGTCGACATTTTCGCATCACTGGCCGTAGTTATTCTGTAACAAGGTCTGTACAAATTTTGGCGTAAAAAAGGAAGAGCGAAATATTTTTATACAATTAAGGGCTCCCTTAGCCCTTTATTAAAGAAAGTAACAAGCATTAATTTGTAATTAGACAGAAGGGCAACGGGGTTGGAGTACGAGGCCAACGACCTGATGGATACGAACAAGTACCTATTATTCTATTTCATTTCAACCCCTTTCTGGATAAGCAGATGTAGTTTATCGCGAGTTTCGAGGGATGAATGTTTGGGTCATGATTTAGACTAATCGGATCCTAGCGCTGGCTCGGGAAAATGATATGACGTCCCTTATTTCCCTTTCCCAGGCTCTGAGCCCCATAATTGTCTCGCGTCTACATGTGTATGTAGTAGAGAGGTATTCTGCAAACTTTATGTGTTACGTCTTGTATGTCAAATCCGAGAATAGTAAAACCAAATTTCATATGTCTAACTTACTTTTTATTTATTATTTTCATACACATTATAGATTTTTCAAATTAAAGTAATAATTTTATTGATTAGTATATAAAATTAATAATAATAAAATATTAAATTTAAATACATGTTATACTAATGTTGTAGGAGGTGTAGGTAGGGGTTTCACACTCGAAGGAAACACACACGACGTTTTCAGGAGATGTATTCAGCAATAACAGTTACAGGTGATAAGGTGATGAGGTGATGAGATGATGAGAATTTACAAGCGATGATGATGATGTTTTTGGATGTAAATATAGGGTATTCCGCGACCAAGACCTTAGGACGAAGGTCGGGAAATGAGGTCCCTCTATCCAAAAACTCCTTACGGATAATGTTTTAGCAACGACTATCAGAGGTGTCCCTGGTAACCTTTCCAAGTAGGACGAGATTCCAGAATGCACTCTAGGTAGCTGTGAACTAAAGAAATTAATTGATCCAGCGAGGGTCATTAAGTCACGGAGAATCTTAACACCGCGATTCAGAAATGCGCGTCATAGGCACAGCGCCATCTAGTGGTGAGCGGTGGAACGTTTTTATTGACAACTGGATCAGTAAACTTCTGTTACTTATAATATCTAATAAACACGATAGGTGGTGTGTTACAATCTCCCCCTCAGTCCTCAAAGACGTCTCGGCGTGATGGACTGGATAGTGGGTTATTGTTTTCTAGGGCGTCCACGTCCTTGTTTAGGCCCCGATGAAGGCTCGCTGGCAACTTTCTCCTTTCTTGGTCGTCCTCTTCTTCGAAGTGGTTGCACGGGTTCGGGAACTGTTTCAAGGCTTTCACCTTTATATGGAGTCAAAGCAGAAACATGATAGAGACCGATTGGGTTAGTAGGATCATCTGGAGAAGCTACTTTAAAAGATGTTGGCCCATGTTTATTGAGAATGACGTATGGTCCATCTCTACGTGGCGCAAATTTGGCAGTTACACCTTGGGCTCCCTTGCTCACGGGGTGCAGGTTAACTAGTACCAAATCGCCGGGTTGATACTGTGGATGTTCACGCCTATGCTTATCAACATATGCTTTTCGTGACTCCTCCTTCATTTCTTGTACTTCTCTCGCTTTGATTAAGGTCTCCGCTAGTTGTACAAGTTTTGGAGTTATCTCTGGTATTATATTTTCAGAAGTGACTATATTTCGAAATCAACTTCGTTGTCACGAGGCGATCTTAGTTCCCTTCCGAACGTCAAATACGCTGGGGTTTTACTTGTTGTAGAACCGGTAGTACTATTCATAGCGAAACGAATCGCTGGCAAAAGCTCTGACCATACATTATGTTTCCCTCTTTGCACCATTATAGCTAGTTGGGTCTTTAAGTCGCGATTCTTGCGTTCAACAGGATTAGCTTCAGGGTGATACAACGGGGTATATTGGTGCTTTATGTTCAGGGTGTACATAACTTGTTGCATTACAGCACTCACAAACTGAGTTCCATTATCACTTATTACTCGGCGGGGCATCCCATATCTTAGGAAAACTTCGTTGATCAGTGTTATTGCACAGGTTTCAGCAGTGGCAGTAACTAAACCGAAAAGCTCCACCCAACGGGAAGCAACATCCTCAACGATTAAGATCCAAGTTTTCCCATCTTCTGTTTGTGGCAGAGGTCCAAACAAATCAAAAGAAACTACTTCAAATCGTTGGCACATGCTTGTAGTTTGCAGTAATCCAGCCGGTTTCTGATTACATGGTTTATATCGTTGGCACTCCAAGCAATTCTTCACGTAACTTGCAACATAGCTACGCATCCCACTCCAAAAGTATCTGTTAGCTATCTTTTTGTAAGTTTTCTCAGCCCCATAGTGTCCTGCTAATGGATCATCATGGTAGGCACTGAGAACGTTTGCCCACTCGTGACTAGGTACAACGAGTTGAGCATCGTCAGCTTCGGAATCAGGATGTAATCTGTATAGCATACCATTATTCATAAGGTATCCTTTGTTACTCCAGTATACAGCATCCTCTGTTCCCTTAGTTTCTTCTAAGGCTCCTATTATTTTCTGGATTTTTGCATCCTTCATCTGTTCTTCTCGGATTTCTTTAATACTCCTCGTGGGCATATCTACGATTATAGAACATATCTCACAGTTAGGGCTATCCTCACAACACGGTGGTCTTGACAACGCATCAGCCACAGTATTCAGTTTACCAGGTTGGTAGTTAATATTAATAATGTTGAATGTTTGGAGTTGTAATGCCCATCTAGCCAAACGTCCGGTTGGGGATTTTAGGTTCATTAACCATTTTAAAGCTTGGTGGTCAGTTACCACAGTCACAGGTTGACCTTCAACATATGCTCTAAATTTATTTAGTGACCAGATTACGGCTAATGCTTCTCGTTCAGTAGTGGAGTAATTCTTCTCCGCGGTCGTGAGCAATCTGCTCGCGTATTCAACGGGATGCTCTTCTTCCTTCTCCCCCTGGACCAGAACTGCTCCAAGCGCATAGCTACTGGCATCAGTCTTCAGTATGTAGGGCTTCGTGTCATCGGCCTGCCGCAACACAGGAGCTGTAGTTAGCCGGGTTTTAAGCGTGTTGTAGGCCTCTTCCTGTTCAGTATTCCATACCCAACAGGCATTCTTCTTTGTTAATTTCGTAAGGGGTTGGGCTATAGCGGAAAAATTCTCAATAAAACGTCGGTACCAAGAACACATCTGTAGAAAAGATATGAGATGTTGAAGATTCTTGGGTGTTGGCCTTTCTAAAATAGCTTTGGTTTTATCTGGGTTTGGCTTTAGTCCTTCAGGTGTTATGATGTGACCTAAGTATTTTATTGACGAGCAGAAAAATCTACATTTATCTTTGTTTACAGTGATGTTGTATTCTCTCATCCTTTGCAGTACGTCCTTCAGGTCGGAAAGGTGGCTTTCAAAGGTGCTTGAGAATAGGAGCAAGTCATCCAAATAGGCCAGCATGTTAACATGTTCTAGGGTAACCCGGAATCTATCGACAAGTCGCTGGAAGGTAGCCGGTGCATTCCGTAGACCAAACGGCATCCTCTTGAATTTATATAATCCAAAAGGGGTGATGAATGCTGTTTTCTCTTCGTCTTCTTTCCTGATCTTTATTTGCCAATAGCCAGATTTTAGGTCGAGTGACGTCATGTAAGGCGTTGGCTTCGCAGCGTGCAGTAAGTCGTCTATTCTTGGAATAGGGTAAGTGTCGGGCACAGTAATAGCGTTTAGACGTCGATAATCGATACATACTCTAACCTTTCCATTAGGTTTCGGTACCATAACCACTGGCGAAGCCCAGGGCGAAGAGCAGGGCTCAATAATAGCCTTCTCCATCATTTCATGTAATTCTTCCTTAAGAATATCTTTCTTTGTTTGAGATAGTCTGTAGGGAGGGACAGATATTGGAATATCGTCCTTTGTCACGATGCAGTGCTCTCCAAGCAAGGATGGTTTGTTGTTATCAATAAAAACATCTTGGTAGTTGACAAGTATTTTATTCAACATTTCCTTTTGACCTTTATCTATATCAACACTACAAAAGTGATAGCCACCATCAGAGTCCGTAGGTACGTTTGCACTAGGAAACAGTTGGATTGAATGCGGGGATAGTGTTACTTCCGCTTCTTTGACGTTAACTTCCGCATCACGCATCATATATTCTGCGAAAGCAGGTAAGTAACCGTCGAAAACCCTTTTTGCTTTCTTAGCAGGTGACAGCTGGAGTGGTATTAACCTGTATCCTGGGGAACCCTCAGAAAGAGCGGCAGCACTTGAGGATGCAATAGCTGCTGAAGGCATTCCCTCTGTGGTATTTAAAGCAACACTGGCCGAGTTGCTATTCGCTTCTTCAAAGGTAGCGAAGTCCTCCTCATATAGCTCATAAGTTGAATCGGCGTCAAGGAATTCCCAAGTAAACTGAGGAAGGTTGAGCACCATTTTTGCGTCTTGCATAAAACCGACGCCTAGTAGAGTTCGGTTGTCCCTTGAATTTGGCAAAACAATGAAGCTGGTAGGAATGATGCGGTCCTCTAACTTTACAGGAACGAGTACCTTCTTTACCCGTTGGTTTTTCCCGATACCATCGGCCAGAGTAATCTTTACCGTTTCTTCGTGGAACCTGTATCCTTTGTTCATCAGCTGCTGGTATAACTGGTACGATGCAATGCTGGTCTTCGCACAAGTGTCGACGTATGCTGTCCCTTTAATGCCGTCTACCTCAATAAACACTATTGGCCTGTTTCTTACATCCGTTTGGACGTCAACCGGACAGAAGGCTAGATTTGTTGATGGAAGTGACCGTTGTTTATTGGCGCAGCAGGTTGGGCAGCTACTGCGAACTACACCGGGCGTACCACAACCGTAACAGGTCACTTTGGGTGCGGATGGAGATGGAGCTTGCGTTGTTTTGGTAGTGGCTGTTTTGACTTGACTCTCAGGGACGGGCTCAGTTGCCTCTAATTCTTTCTGCTTCTTTTTCAATTTCCTACAGTGTTCGGTAGCATGGCCGGAGAAGTGACAGAACCCGCACTTCACCTTGGGTTTCATGGTTGGACTTGGCTTGGCTTCCTTGTCATCTTTATCCGGTTTGTCGATCCACATTTGTTCGACGCCCCGAGCTGCTTCCAATAACTCGTCGTAGGATTTAATCGAGTTGCGAGGGATTTTATCGCGTATTCGGTGTTTGAGTTGGCCGTATATCATGTGAAGCTGATGTGATTCCGGTATTTCGGGTTCCGGAAGTTGAGCAAAAAGCATTCGCTTGTGTGCGATGAAGCTTTCAGTGGTTGCTCGTGGGTCTTGCTTCTCTGAGACTATTTCCTGGAATATCACATAAGCTGGTTTCCTTGGGGCAAAAGCGTGACGGAGTCGCTCTTCGAAATCCGCCCATGTGGCGACATGCTTTTTAACTCCCTGCCACCACACCGCAGCTTCGCCCTTGAGGAGTAATGGTAATCCAGTGAGCGCTTCTGCATCACTTACATTTTCAATTTGCTTGAAAATTGTCACTGCTGCCAGAAAAGCTTCCGTCACTTCGGAGTCCTTGGTCCCGTCAAATTCAGCTTTACAGGTCGTAAATGAACCGTGTCTTCCTGGTGAAAGCTTCGACAGCAGCGCCTCAAACTGAGTATCGGACATGGTGACCGACATCTCTGCTTTCCCTTCTGCAGCTGGTGTTGTTGTTGTCCGTCCGTAGCGTGTGATGTACTTTGGTTTCTCTTCGAGGTCCCTGTTCGGGCGCCAGATTGTAGGAGGTGTAGGTAGGGGTTTCACACTCGAAGGAAACACACACGACGTTTTCAGGAGATGTATTCAGCAATAACAGTTACAGGTGATAAGGTGATGAGGTGATGAGATGATGAGAATTTACAAGCGATGATGATGATGTTTTTGGATGTAAATATAGGGTATTCCGCGACCAAGACCTTAGGACGAAGGTCGGGAAATGAGGTCCCTCTATCCAAAAACTCCTTACGGATAATGTTTTAGCAACGACTATCAGAGGTGTCCCTGGTAACCTTTCCAAGTAGGACGAGATTCCAGAATGCACTCTAGGTAGCTGTGAACTAAAGAAATTAATTGATCCAGCGAGGGTCATTAAGTCACGGAGAATCTTAACACCGCGATTCAGAAATGCGCGTCATAGGCACAGCGCCATCTAGTGGTGAGCGGTGGAACGTTTTTATTGACAACTGGATCAGTAAACTTCTGTTACTTATAATATCTAATAAACACGATAGGTGGTGTGTTACAATGTCTTATTTTATTGTGTTTAAAATGTTAAAAGAAAGGGCAACAAAATTGTCTCCGATTACAGTCACAAGGACATATTTTTAAAGTGAGGATATTAAATTTCAAGGTCCCTTTATCGCTTAAACGTGAAAACTAGGGCGTAAAAAACAGATAACAACTTCAGCAAAAAAGTATCTAAAAAAGGACTGAGCAGATAAAAAGAAAATTCCAGGACGAAATTATCGCGGAATCTGTAAATCATCGCAGACTCGCTCCCTAATATCTCCACTCAAAGATTTACCGAGTAGTCTTCGGTTGTTTCTCTTTGAGCAAAGACCTCTTAAATACCGCAAAAACAAAAATACTTAAACGTGAAAAGGAGACATTAAGAGCATTCGCCTATACATTAAATGTAAATGTATTTATTATTTATATAAACTCAAAATTAAGAGCTATTTTCGTCAATAGATTTATCTTGTTTCAGAAGCTCATCTTTAAATTGTATACTTTGACTTTTACCAACCTTCTGCACCAGATATTTCATACCGCATTCTTTTGTTTTCAACGCTCGTCATGTACTATTGTCAGAAACGGTGCTTCAAACATAACCCGCAACTGAAATGGAAAAGTTCGCAATCCTCGAAGGCGATCACACTCCAACTGACCCAGTACGCGCCGGGGCCCTTAAAGGCAGCGCAGATAAACATCTAAGAAAGGTCGCTTTCGAGAAATTTCTTTTCCCATTCCGGGACCTTTTTTGTGAATAGACCAGATTCTTTCATTTCGCTCGCGTTCTGCTGTAGATAATATTGATAAAGGCTCGATTGAAAGTTTTGGGTCACTGTGACGCCACTTACGTAACCATTTAAAGAATGTTCCGCATTAAGGGGAGCGGTGAGCGGTGCAATAGCTGTAAGTAGACCATTGGCTGATTGTGAGCTGGTCCTTTGGATTTATTTCTGAAGAGGACGATATTGGCAAAGGTATTTTTAGATTTGCGTTCCTTAAAAAGTAAAGATACGGTCATTTATGCGGCATGTATGTTTGTAATCTATTAAAATGTATTTTTATTTCATTAAAATTAACTATTTTCGGACTTGTACCTTTACCTATGCTGCAAGACTTTATTTCTGGCTAAATTCTATAATTCTAGGTCAGTGGAAAGTACACAATAGGTCTTGATGTATATCGTAGGTATCGAAATTAGCAGTTAGAATATTGGGCTATCTGTCTATCTATCAATTCCCTATATATCGATGTCTGGGAGATTATTTTCAATTTTAAATTAAAGCTTGTCCTTCAATACTGCTTATCTTTTCGTTTGAGTAATGTTCAGTGCTTTCTTTGAAAAAACCTGATTTTTTCGGCGTATTTTGTTCAACATGTTCCGTACCATGTTGAACAAAAAACGTCGGCCGCATTAAGGGTTCCGCTACTTGTGCGTATCCGTCTCGCACTTGGCCGGTTTTCTTGTACATATTTTTGGACCGAAGATTATAACGCAAGACTATTACAGAAAAAAATATATTATAAATTGCTATGTTCATTATAAAGCATACAGGCTTTAACATAAATAATCAAATATTATACTGTAAGGATTTTTGGCGCCAGGAAGCAAAGTACCTTACATAATTTCACACTAAGTCTTTAAATCCCGCAAACTATGGACCCATGAGACTGCGAAATAAATATTTTTGCTTAATCTCACAAAGCTACCTCAAGGAACAGCTAAGCTCTAATCCCAGTTAATATTAAAGGATTGCATATCATCAACAGGTGTGGAGACAGACTCATGAACCGCTTATCTGCGACAGTCGGCGGCACAGCAATATGAAGCTACAGCATCCGACCAATCCGCTCACTTTATTTAGGAACACCCGGTGTATCTAACGATGTCTGGCTTAAGGGATTGAAGGAATCAGAAATATTGTTATAAAACCTTACCAATCTATACCTATATCTATACTAATATTATAAAGCGGTAAAAGTTGTTTGTAAGTTTGTATAGGGGGTAATCTCCGAAAACAAATATCCAATTGCAAAAATGTTTTCACTGTCAGTAAGCTACATTATTCCGGTGTACTATAGGCTACTATTATTTTCAAAACTACTGTTTAAAGGTGGTGGAGGGGATATTAAAATTCGAAGGGAAAACGACGAAATCCACGCGTACGATGTATATAAAAATACAACATCCATATGTCTGTGAATAGACAAACTAAAAGTAGTTCATTGATTGACTTGAATTTTATACTACTAAGTAATAGGACTGTGTTTTTAAATAAGTTCTTTTTATTTCCAAGCTCTTAAGGAAACAGGAAATTGAAAGCGTTTTGCGAGGTTCTGGAACAATTATTTGAAAATAAATAAGGGATGTGTCCTAGGTAAAAATATATTAAGTCTATTTAGTCCGTCAGTAAGATTACCAAAAAATAATGGACACGTATTTTTTGGTTACTCAAATCAATAAAAAGTTACAATGATATAGCACATCAAAGTTAAGGAGAAGGGGCTTGTGACGTCACTGTTACGTTAAGAGTGTAGCATGGCGTGACGTCACGCGCAATTTCAACGCACTACATCGTTGTCATTTTTGGTTTACGTGACAAAAGAAAAAATACGTATCCAGTATTTTTGAGTAGTTCAATTTTCGGACTAATCAGAGTTTTAAGCATACTACTCTATTCATCATGGCGCTTAAGTGTTGGTAATTTCCACCATAAATCCGGGTTCACTGCGGTGTCCAAGATTTAACTTTAGAAGTGTAATTGTATACATAATTATAATGTGTATGTATTCATACGCAAAATATTTAAAGAGGTCATTGTACTCATGAACTGTTGCTACGGGACCAAACCAGAAATATAAAAAACAGCTGTTCCCTAGTAAAGTTTACCACCTACGCGATCAAAATGTACTGAACAGCTGACATTTTGAAAGTTGTTCGTATTCATGAATATAATGATGTCTTAGAATATTTCGTGTATGAATAAATACACCTCATAATTGGATAATGACGTCAGATACCCGGGTGTGAATTGATGTGGATTCAACAAACATTTTTCCCGTTACTTTGATGAACGGAAACTGTAAGGTTCAAACGAATAAGGTTGTGGTTGGATGTGATGGAAAGGTTAAGTTGCTGGCAGCAATATGAAGCAACAGAATGTAGCCGATCCTCTGACTTTATTTAGTAGCGCCCGGTGTGCCTAACGACGTCTATCTGCTAGGGTTGCCAGAGCACAGGGTATAGATGTCAGACTACAAAAAACCTTCTTAAACGTCTTTACAATCAAGTAGGTACCTAAAATAAATCATGACGCATATTTCCTTGCATCATAATTAAAAACTTGTTTGCTACTCAGACATGGTTGAAAAATTTTTAGGTGAAACTTTACAGTACAATTAATATATTTTTATCTTAAGATATTGAATCAAGCCGAATATCTATTTTCTAATTTAATAAATCTGAAGAGTTTGTTTGTTTAAACGCTATAATCTCTGAAAGTAACTGTCGTATCTTTTTGGCATAGATAGCCCAATTTTGGAGGAAGAGCGGGTTAAACCGCGGGCCCCCGCAAGTCTCATGTATATGTGATACTGCAGTCAGCATTTCTTTACAAACAGTTAATTTAAATCGAACAAGTAAGTTCATTATAAGTCATAAGATATATTGCTATTCACCGTCTGCCATGTCATCGTTTGTCTGTTTAGCGGCGCGCGGCGGTGCGCGAGCTGTGTAGCGCCGACATTAAATTATGTCTGAAGCGCATAATTGCATGTCGCGTAGGGTTCACAAGTCTTAGACAATCATAATCCATGACTAGCATTCTAAACTGCATTCATTATAATTTGAAACGTCTTTGTAGAGGGAAGATGAAGCAGACAGTGGAGAAAATGACTTAATTTTGTATGGCTGGACGGAATTGCAAAGATTCTTTTATACTTTGAAAATCTGGTTTACTTTTATCCATCATCAGCCTTTTACCAACTATGTCGGTGTTTAACAGGGTGCGAAAAGTACCAGTATTTTCCATGGAGCAAATGCCTATCTGACCTACAGAACCCAGCTACTGGGCAACACGATACACCAAGGTAAGAGTTTTATCCATCTATAACTAAATAATAATCTTTGGTTAAACTACCTGATAGTTTGATGGTACAGATGGTACAGAAGATTGATTGTTTTTAAGGGTTTTGTTAATATATGATATATAGATGAAAAGAATTGCAAATGTACAACATTTTTTATGTCAGCCAACAGGTTTGTTACTATTGAACACACTCAAACTCAAGGGAAATGGCGGAAATGAGGAAAGAAAATATTAACTTCTTTAGAAAATTTTACAAGAAAATAGAACGTCTGTGTAGCAACCCTGGCGAGATCCCGCTCCGCATAAGATATACATGTTATATTATTAAATTTGGTTACTTAGCTGTGGTTTAAAATTTACGAGCGTATCGAAACTCGTTACAACAAACAAATTTATTGGTCATCTGCTCTCTGTGTAAAATATTGAAGACTTTTTGGCTCTACCTCCAAGACCGCCGTAATTTGCCTTTGTCTAAAAAGATCCTTATTTAAGATATATTCTGGCTAAATATTTATTGAAGGTTTCAGCCTCTATACATTTTGAAGAGGTATTGAATAAATTAACTTATAGGTTTACACCATTTATCTTGAAAAATAAGACTGTGATTTATTATGAATAAATAGAGCCAAGATTTAGCTGCCTAAGTTGGTGCGAGGCAAAACAATTTCCTTTCCAATTATAAGTATTTTCAAACGTTTGAATAGGAGATGCTTTACCGAAGTTTATAAATTGAAGATGTTAATGCTTAATACTAAATTATAATTTGGTAAATCTTACCAGTTTTATGGAAAGCCATTGTACTTTAAGAAGATATTTACCTTTGCAACAATTTGATTTATCACAACGTGACCCAAAGACCACCAAAAACTTGGCACCCTTTTTTCGTACTTACCATAATTTACGAATATTTTATTTAAGAATGAATCACGACTACATCGTATGCTGTCTTTAACACTTAAACCAGAACCAATCATCAGGAAAAGGATGTTAACTAGATTCACAATAAATGAGTTTTCCCAAAGCAGGATGTGGAATAATAAATGTTGCAAATTGTAAGGATTTATCGGGTCCCGTATTTGTTTATAGCTATAAATGAATAAGTAGGAGTTATCCTGCCGGCAACCGGATTGATAATAATTAGTTTGTAAACCCGACCGCGACCTTGGCGGACCCCTTCGTAGCACACATTACCTGCGTATGTTTTATTGGTGAATAATTGTGTATATCTTGGTAATTGTAATGAAAAATCGAGATCCAATAAACAGTGGAAGATTGGAACTGCATTAAAGAGGGCGCTAAAATTTGAAACGTCAAGCAAAACTGAATAATGAATGAAGATGGTTACAAAATTATAGGAAGACCAAAGTAACGATGAATGGATGGTGTAAAAGATAATACTGTTGAGATGACGACAAGTAGAGAGGTATGGAAGAAGAAGACATGCTGCGATGAACTCAAATAAATTGAGATAACGGCTGAAGGATGATGATAAAACTGTTTCAATTCTGTGAAGAAGCCAGAGAGTTTTGGTTAATGAGAACGCAAAATAGCGCCAAGCAACTAACAAAAATCCGTGACTTACTCATAGTTCCACTCAATTCAAACAAAGGAAAAAGGGGTTCCGTATCTATTCGCCGTTCGACTCCTATTTATTAAAGAAACTCGAAACTCCACAACACCCTTAAAAACTCGGGAGAATCTTCATAAAATCGCCCCCTCGCCTCGTGTCGAACAAAAACACTCCATACAAAGATCAAAGTCAGTCCTCCAACTATGACAGTTATAAAAAGTCGGGAAAAAAAGTCAGGCTTGGCTAGTTGGTAAGTTGAGTGATATTTCAAGCCCAGCCCGACTGCCGGGGACGTTTAACATGACTCCTGGGCAAGCCAAGTTTATTTTAAAGTTCGCTATTGTAATTCTGAACCGGTTTCTCCTGGTTTGAACTAGTTTAGAGACAGTACAGTGACTAAGGCTGGTTTATTTGAATTGTGAAGAGAATTAGGTTGAATTACGGTAAGTTGGAAAGAAGGGTCCAGTTCAAAGGCGAAGCAACTACTGCACTGGTTTAATGACTCACAGTGGTGGTCTCAAAACAATTGTTGAATTCATTGTTGTGAAAAGTCTTTCTCTTTAACATAATTAATTCCGGTTTGTTTGCAAAAATCGATCGTTGGTTAATTTACGCTTATCGCGGTCGGTTCGTCGATAGGTAACCAATAATTTCATACCGATAACCCTCTGTGCCTCAGAAAGCACGATAAACAACTGCTTAACGCTTTTTCTGAGATTCAGATCGGCTGTCATTCTTAGATCTTTCTTAATCGTTATGGGTAGTTCAAAACCCGAAAGTCTGGCAACCCGACTCACCAAAGGGTTCCCCGATGCTGGGTTGTGGATTTGTACCTGTAAAAACTCAGCTGCATCTGGTTAGACTGGAATCCGACCCCGACTTAGTTGGAAAAAGGCTAGGCACATGGTTACGAATTGATTGCAAGAAAATGCTGCCAGAATGCTTTAAATTCTTTCGCTTCGACTGTCTATTTTCTCTTTGATTGAAAACACATTTTGCGGCACTTACGCAACAAAGGATAATATCCTGAACAACGCACTCATTTAGAAAACAATTTAAATCTTCAAGAATCGACCCCTTGTCTCTCATACATCAGGGCTACGGAAGGGTTTTTATGAGCAATCTACTCGCCTGTTATCTTGTAGTGTAAACAGTTGATTAACCCCCTCGGGCCTCGCTTAAACGCCCCCTACGCTCATACGACATAATGGCAAATTCTCGTACATCAATATCATCATACAAAATTCGACCCTCTTCTTTGAATGCTAAAGTTGCTTTTGCTCAGTGATGTGTTTCTAAGGTATCGTTTCTTCCAGTACTAAGATAATGCTGTTCCGTTGGTCCAGTTCATTTGTCAACGAGATTAGGATGTGTCCAGATGAGTTAGTGGAGTAAGCTGAATGTAGCCTCTTGTTGTGGACCATCGTCTTTAGTGTAACTGGTAATGGATGTAGGGTCCAGAGATAAGGTAAGTCAGTCGACTTGATTCTGTGTAAGTACTTGGTATTATGTAGGAGGTAGTAGGCAGTTTCGTTTTCAAAAGAAATACGTGGTGAAAGATATATTTTTGGAAAAAAATCTTTACTGAACCTTTGTTCGCTACATGATTTTCTTCTTCAATATTAAAACAGCTATACATATCTATTTCAAAACAGAGATTGAAGTGGTAAAAATAACAAATGTTTACGTTTTATAACTCGCTAAAGTTACCAAAGACAACTTCGCTTATTTCCGTTGTATCCGAGCATTGGGGCATGACGTTATTTCCTATTCGGTGTATTTCCCCGTCAAGGTTACGAACAAATCCGTTTACGCCTGCCTTAGATACCGTTCAAAGTTCAGCTTTCTTATGATGGGAAATACCGCGAACCACGTATGATCCATCGTCTGATAATAGGAAGTAGGTTTCTGGGTCACATTGAGGGTCGCTGGAATCACTTACTGGTATCTACGTTACTTTTTGCAAGTCATTGTACTTTGTGGCATCGATTTGTAAGGCTTAGTTTGGGCTTGCTATTTCTTAGGTTTGTATATTCATGGGATGGAACTCTTGCCTGATTCCGAGGGTTTAATCAACTTGGCTCGTGTTAAAGAGTGCTAGCTGTCCAGGATGCGCCGGGGTTTGAAATCTCCTTTCATACACCCCATACATAGTGGTTGGACCAAATTTGAGTGTAAGCGACACGAAAAGAAGAAAAATACCGAACAGTGCTGTGCATCTTTGTTTTCGAATGTTAAAAGTCAATTGAACGTGGCAATGTAGCCAGCACTTTTGGCAGTTTTGTCATTGACTGCGATGTGGAAGAAAGTTTTGATGAGCAATGAGCTTTTTCTTACCTTGCTTTTATACACAACAGCTTATGTTAGTTAGAAATGACTCATGATCTTTTACAGTTTAAAAGGTGACGATAATTTAGCATTACTGTTTACCTACTTGTACTAAATTTATTATTAGTTTTGAGGATAGTGAAAGTCTGGTATTACTGTTAAAAAAAATACTTTACTATAAATACTTAGCTTTTGCAGATAAAGTACATTTTGCTAACTTATTCTTTATTGTGGTAATCGAACCTGCGACCGGCAATGTTTAAACCATGCGCTCAAATCTGCAGCCTGCATGACGGCAATCATCATAATGGCAGAGCGTAGTGATATCACAGAACAATTCTTTACCGAAACAAGGCCAGTGACCTGCAATGATGATAGAAATCCTTTTATATCCTATCCGAACAAAATGGAAGTGAAATGTTTTATATCCCGGAATTATTCCAGCAGTTTTTGTGAGCCATATTTACATATTGACAGCTCGAACCGTTGTTGCGTAAATTAAATTTGGTGAATTTAACTTTTTTATTTGTTCTTTTGTCACCCTTGTAGCCTGCACCACTTGTATTAATTGAATTGAAATGTTGCTCGTTTGGGTGATTCGATTCAGCCATTCCTTTGCTGGCCACCAGCTACGCCCGAAGCAGAGATCCGTACCCATTAATGTGTGGTCGCTTTGCTTATCGATTTGCCTGTGAAATCCTAATCCGAAGAAAATAAAATTCGTGCAATATTCGGCCGAATAAAAGTGAGGTGAAAAAAAAAGCGTCATGTTTGATGTTATCTTTCTTCGTCGGCTGCTTCATGGTTAAATAAAACGACGCCAAGATAATGTCTGGCCTTTAAAAGAGACGGTGACCTCTGGGTTTGTTTCAGTGTTTATTCTGAGAGTAGTCAGATGGAAACATTGACCTGATCTAGTTGTAATCGTGGTTCTAATTGTGGTTCCTATTTTATGACGTGTAAATGTGTTTTTTGTAAACCGTTTTACAGAAATAAACGTCATTTATCATGTATCATCGAGACTATTTCAGTTCCGTGTTTATAATTGTGACATTTTTATTTTTTACTTTCATAATCATGGCTATCTTATCCTTTGACACGCTTGTGTTTCTGTTTTTTTATGTTCTTTATTCAAACATTTATTGTAAGCCATGTTTGACCAATATATCTAAAACGAAACCTGAATCACTCCCAAGATCAACAAGACTAACCCCACCGCCATCTTTCTTCGGCAAAATATTTTAAAAAGTATTACATTTCAGGTCGTATCCCGCATAAATATCAGTGCGCACGTCTCACAATATTGTATGATACATACAATGTGTCTGGTTCCGCTCTACTCGGTTTCAAAATCAAATTTTTATGAGCCGTGAAATAACCCTGCCTTGAAGCTCGTAATGCCTTTCGATGCAAATATATTGTATACCTAGTTTATGTACAATATGTTCTGCGGGAAAGGTTGCTTGTATCAAATGGTTTTTTGCGTCGTAAACCAATTTTGGGATCGGTTAGCGAATTGAAGGTTTTATGTGTCGCGTTTGTGGATAGTTCAGTAGCTTTTATGAGTTTTGCTTTTAAGCAACATAGGTACTGCGGTCTTGCTTTGTTTGTACTTTTTTTTCTTATAATTACTTGGGTCCAATAGGTTGATATTTTATCAAAGGCATACCGTAACATCAAGCCTGTATTCCCCAAAGGATTAGGCAGAGGTGTACCTATAGTACATTTCACCAGTTTTGACTAAGTCCTATACAATAGGCGGTTTATGGGTGGCGTTCTTTAGTACTAAGATTGACACTCATTTTGACAGTTATGACTGTAATCGTAAAACAGTGTTTATCACAGTGATTTATAAAGTGCTTATTCCCAGAAATGAAGATTTATGAGGACTTTTAAGATGAAAAGCAAGCAAATTAAGTATGCGTAATTGAGTTGGAGTATTTTCCTTCCGCCTAACCATATTATTTCTCAGCTTTTACAGACGACTTGCCCCTTATAAGAACGTACTCCAGTGTTTGCAATAATCAATTTGAGTTCGTTAAGATTATACCCTGGGGCGGCAGAATATATTATTTAGCCAGGAAATGGACTGGAGCTACTTTAGGGAGAAGGAAGTAACTAAAACATATGCAGGTATTATGAAATGAAACAATGTCTTAAAACTTTAAGGAGTCATATATCTGAGCCATCTGGCGTAGTTACACTAGGGTCATGGGGTCCAAGTATCTACCTTTTCGGGATAATTCCAAACGGTTGCTCGAATCTTCACTTGACTAGACGTCTTGCTTTTTTATGCCAAAGCATCGGCATTGCCATTCAACGACGCAATGCTGCCAGCCTTTTGGGCACTATTCCGGGTAATACCGATGCAAATAAATTTTTAGATGCCCTATGATTCCTCGTTTCTTGTTTGATACAAGTACTACATATAATTATTTGGGGAAAATATGATGAAACATGACTAGTTGCTGTAGTAAAGTTGGTCCTAAGGAAAATATTACGATTTCTAACCCGATATACTGAACCCATTTAGCTATTTTGGAGAAGTTAACAGAAGTACTTTATTGTTATTTTTCTTTTTCAACTTTCCTTCAGACAAATCTACGCAAAGAGAAACACATAAAAAGTCATTCACAGACAAAACGTGGGACACAAAGCGGAACTCGAGAATCTTGGCGCGAAATACGCATTATACATTCCCACATAAATAAGTAAATGGTCCAAAAACTCCTGTTCATTATCATTCTCTGTTATTTTATTCTCTTTTTCCGTAAATAAAACCTCGTAATATCGTGATTAATCGCTCGTTATAATTTATTATCGGCCATTGAATTACTTATTTGTGTAAATGTTATGTTTTTATTTTCTCGAAATGATGTTCTGCCAATGTTGGATCCAATTTCAAGGTAAATTACACGTGATGTTTAATGAATTTTGTAATATTGTACAGATAGATAAAGGAATCATTCGTGAATATAATTACTACATCATCATCATCCTCCTGCTTATATACCAATTTATTTGTGGTCGGCGCAGCATGTCTTCTTCTTCCATACATCTATATTTGTCTTCATCTCATTCGTCACCTAATTATTACTACACACGGTTTGAAAATCAAATCAATTAATTAAAACATATTTTCTTAATGAAACAAACCATGCCACACGGCTGAACATACCACGAGATATAACTGGAAAAGGTGTGTCCAACTTGCTGTCCTTGTGTTTGTTTCTGGGGATTAAAAGTACCATATGTGCTGTGTACGAGTACATCCCGTATATCTCTCGTCAAATTCTATTGTAAACAACAACGGACAAACATGGGTGAAGAGTCTTTTATACTGTGGACGTAAAGATGGCCAAAAATCTAAATGTCCCCTTTCAAATATGTCAAATTCTTTTCATAGTTTTGCAACTTTATTACAAAAGCATAAGATTCATGTTCGATTAGGAAAATTTGACAGTTTAGCGTAGCTTGATGTGCTGGCGCCTGTACATCCTAAATCAAGTAAGTTGACAAACACACTTGTAGCCATTAGGGAACAAGACACGTTTATTTCAACAGAAAACTCGACATTTCCAGGCGAAGGGGGATGTCATGGTGAACGTATGGCGAACCCCACCATGTATGTTTAATACGGATTCAAACAGAATTTAATCGTGCCTCAGCCTCTTTTATTTACGTTTGTCTGTAAGAAGCGAGCACAGTTCCAAGAGGTGAGGAGCAAACATTTCAATTTTTACGACTTCCCCTATTTGATTTTTAGGGGAGAAAAAAAAAATGGTCGCTTTGTTTTCTTGCGCTCTCATTCTGCTGAGAATTAAATTACCGACGTGTCTTTAGGGGGATTGTTTGATTTTCCCTGAGATTGCTCAGGATTGAAAGCCCTTCATATTTTACAAGGCATAAAAATCCATCACTTGAGGATTCAAATCTTTCAGAATCTACTAAAGAGACTCTTGTGTCGTTGTGTGCCTGAGCCTGTGCTGACAAAGTGCATATTTTTTTCTCTTTCTTTTCTTTAGTTTCTTTTCCCTGCAGTCAGAGGCTCGGATTGGTTATCAAATTAATGATCTTAATTAGTATTGTGAATAGCTCTATCACGTAATATCAACATAGTGTGTCCATCATCTAAACCAAAAGTATTATAGTCAACTAACCTGAAAGCCTCAAGTACGGTACGAGAAATATGCAAGGCAAACCGGCGAAGTGAGAGTCATACTTATACACGTGGGATATGTACCAAAATACAGATTTTTTTTTTATAAATCGTCAATAGAAGTATATTGCGTTGTGAAAATATCAACTGTCTACCTATTCCAGTTCATGAGATACAGGGTACTGATATACATACGCATGAACGAACAGTGGAAAATTAGTAATAGGAACCCGTTGGTTACGGGACCCTAAAAAGTAGTAAAGCAAGCAAAAAGCGACTTTGAGATTCGGGATAATATTTTGGGAAAATTTTAGTCTGAGGGTACAAAGTGTTTGACGCTTAAAAACACTACGTGAGGGCAATGTTTCATATGAAAGTAACAGATAGCTGTGTACCTATATTTAGGATCATAAAACTGCTAATCAGTGTTAGCAGTCTTCAAAGATGTAGAGCAATGTCAATACATTACTTCATATCTTTTAAAAAATCTAATTTTGAATCTTTAATTCAGTATCAGAAAGCACCTCCGAAGGAAGGGCCCCGATAGGAGACAGTATAGAATTTTGCCAAGTATTGATAGTATTAAATACAAACGTAATATATAAGAGCCCTGTCTTATTTAACAAGATACCCGAAGGAATACAAAACGAGACCGTTCCACTTTACAAAAAGAAATTGAGTGTTTCATTAATTTGCGAATTCTTGAATGATAAAACTTAAATTAATCTTGACATCTGTATTTATTATAAATTGAATCATTCATCTTGATATATTGTTATATTGTAAGTTAATTTCATGGCATACCTACTGTCCTAATAAACATTACAATTTTGTGTTCAAATTATTTTCTTAACTTTATTTAACTTGATTGCTTCGTTGGTGTAGTAGTCGCAAGCACTCCTGCTGATCATGACGTCCTGGTTTCAATTCCCAGGTCGAACAAAGTGTTATCGGGTTTTTCCAACTGGAATTGCTCAGTTCTACCCCTAAATCTGAGTTTTTGCCCGTTTGATGGCTATAGGCTCGCCCCCTAGAACATGGGTTATTAAAATAACTGACAAAATGTGGATTTACTAATGGTACACCTCTGCATAACCTTTAGAGGAATACAGGCGTGATGATGTCATTTGACTGATTTAAAATAATTCAATAAACATTATCTTGTTGTGTCTATAGCCTATAATCCAAACTACATCTGTGTCAGTCAACCTGCTCTCAGTGCAAAAAAGAACTATTCTATTCTACACCATTTTAATATATTTTCCTAACTATACACCAGACAACTTTGGCCTAACAGCTTTATCGTAACCGCGACATATCCCGCTCAGTTTAGTTAGAAACTAAATACAGGTAGTTTTAACTACTCATACCTTTAGATCGGGAACAAAGGAAACTAATAGACCGACCATTAATGGCTACTAATGAGCGCAGACTAAACCAAATTAACACTGGAAGCTGGAGTTACTCTGAACTAAAGAATATAAATCGGGTTCCGGAAATATTCATCGTATAGATTTGTCTTATCGACATATAAACGTAAGTATAAAGGCACGTTAAGACATGTTATGCCTGAACATAGATTTGAAAAATAGTCAAATTACTAGGTTGAAAACGGCGGACAAGATGTGGATGTTCTACATACACTTCTGTCTACCTTTAATGCGAGAACAGCCATGATGTATATATTGTATTTTATTATTAGACCTCATAATATCATCTTATTACTTGAAATATAATGCATCTAAATCCCTGACAAAGTTTCTACTAGGTTATCCATATAACCGCAGAAATACGAGTTCCTTACCGTGTACACTCATCCTTATTCACCACATAAGCATCCAGACATTTTATTGTCCTCCCTAACCAGATCTAGCGCATAAATATCCCAATAAATCCGAGGGTAGGTACGTCCCGGGTCCAACAGACATTATAAAACCCGAACGAACCTTTCACGGTCCAGCACATCGATAATATTGAATCAGTTGACTCTATTAACAATGCAAATAGTGTAAGCGAGTGCCAGCAGCTAGCTTCGTAAATGCACCGAGTTGTATAACTAACAAAACTCTTACCACCGACTTGGGGGAATATGGACTCTATGTCTAAGAGTTAACGCGATGACGAATGCACAAAAAACTTGGCAAGTTTATCCAACATTGTTTGCAAATCCAAACTTATGCAGAAACGGGAGTGTTTACAAGGATCCTTTGTTACAGCTTAATGCTTGTTGTTTAGACTGTCTTCGGATTTTATTCGGAGATTGTATTTGTATCGGTTCGTTTGGGTTGAGTCTGGTCTGGGTTTGTGCTTAGACTTACAGATTTTGCACGTGGGAGTTTCGATATCCAATAACTTTGTCATAAGGGAGAGGGGTGGGGAGGTCTCCCACTTGTGCCACAATTTATAACAGTATTTTCGTATTACTAAGAATTCTAAATACAGATATGGATCAGTAAGGATCATAGCTATAATGCACGATTCTCGGAGCATGTATATAAAAATTACTGGATTTGAATTAAGTTCGTCATATTACATACATTTACTCAATTGCTCACATGTACTTGAATAGGCTGCATTAAGAAAGGTAGGTAAGTTCTACAACAGGTAATCATTTTCAAATATACTAAAATCTATGTGGTGACTATTTTCGTTCTCTTTCGGTCTCAATACAAGCTAAAATCAATAATGCCAACACACCAAAACTATATCTAGCAATAGTACAACCAAATCCATTTAGAGCCAATGCAGCCAATATAACGGTTAAACCAGATTTATAAACCAAACAAGGGTAGAAGGAAAATATTTACGACACAGGACGATTTGCATCGATACGGCTAATGCCGGCTATCGACCGCCGCCGCCGGTGTCAAATTATTTGCGGATTATAGTCGAAATATAGCCCACTGATAGCCTGGACATTTTGGGAAAATATTGATCTGGGTGGGAAATATTTGGGTCCCCACGGGACATTTTAACTGTATATATAATTAAATTTTATTGTATTAGCTGTACCTGCTTTTTGCTATGGTTCGTGAATATAACTTTTAGTTGACATTGAATAGTCTCCTGTGCTTTAATAGTATAATAATACTAGCGGCGACCTCGACTTTTTCCACGTGGAATTTAACAAAATATGGGGTTATATTTTTTTGCGCGGTACCCTAATAAGTTTTCTAAAATAACGACTATTACTGCTTATAACACTAGCCATCTACCAGTGAACATCCCATCAAAATCCTATTTCCGATTTTGTAGATTAGCCCAAACAAACAGACAGTGAGACAAACAAAAAAAATACTACCGTGTATACTTTCAGATGCATTTAGTAAAAAATAGTAATTATATCACTACAAACAGAAACGTTAATTTGACTTATTTTGTTTAGATTTATTCTTATGTTTTTTAAACAGATATACTGCTTAATTTTTGACGACTGATGTGGCGCGGTGGGCGAAGGTCCGCCTGCAACGCTACGATAACATTTCCATCCTGTAGGTGTGGTCATCATTGCGGAGATTATCAGGAATAGTCAATAAAATAGATATTTGTTACTATGTTCCAGGAATTTCACCGAAAGGCCCCACAAATAAATTCTGCCCAAAATATGGAGAGAATTAAATTGGACCATGGCGATACGCAAACTAAAATGGCGCCAAATTATGATGTGCGGCTTATGGTCGAAATATTAGTATGGCGGTCCGTTCTACGTGAGGGGTTATTTATGGAATTGTATACTCAATAGAATATTTTTCGTGGAAAAAAGTATTCGTTGTGAGAAGTATATTTTATAAGAAACGTAATGGGACTGAAGAGAATTTCACACTTACTTGATTTGCGATGAATTGGAATATTTGTACCACTTTCATTCCGAAATAAGGCATGAGAAAATATGGTAAAACTTGGGATGGATGGGATTTTATAATCATAAAAATAGCATCTACGAGTATAAACATTATACCACCATCACCATCCACCATTGAACCTCTGGCCAACCCTTCAGGGAATACGTGATGTTATGTACATATGTATAAACATTACAAAAATATGAATAGATGAGGACCAAATGTGGGTGTACGTACGTACAATACACCCACATTTGGTTATGGTGACAACTCATCTCATTCGCTATTTCGTCGCTTTCCCTAATATATCACATTCAATAATACGTCACCTTGTGCATCTGGTCAGGTTTTAATCGGTTTTAACTCGTCTCATGCTATATTTCGTCACTTTATACTTTTTAGCGTCGGACGAGTTGGGAAAGTGTAATAATTTTAACATCTCACCAGTTATGTTAAAATCCCATATAATAGCGGACTATCAACCGGGCATAAATCCAGGCTGGTGTCCCCAAGAAATTATGGAACAACCCAATGTCACTTTCCCCAGCCCGGGAATCAAAAACAAAAAAAATATATCTCATAACCGAAAAAAAAAATTAATGTGAATTATGAATTATGGCAGTCCAGTAGCGTTCTTTTTGGTTAAACTGAAGAACCGCAAAAGTATATTTTATAAAAATACAATATAAGTACTTTGAAAACACACGCAGCAGTAACAAAACCACACTGTAGTTCAATTTATCTCATGTTTCATTTGTTGCACCGTTCCGTTGTTTCAGATGATAGAGCGTAATCACTGGTAAGCCAGGGGCCTCAAAAGTAACAAGAATCTTAATAACGAATATTAAAACAAAAACTCTGTTAATCTGTGTTTCGGCAACAGTGACATTGTTTGGCCGAACTTGGCCGTAATTGTGTAAAAATTAGCCCGTGAAGCTTCGACAGCGTCGCGCTTGAGTAAGTTTCCTTGTTTTATAATTATGGTTGGCGGTTTGTGGGGAAATAAGATGCATATTTATTAGTATTTAAAAAGAAATGTGTTTACGTATTTAGTCTGAAAAAAATACAGTTGTCTTTGTTTGTTGCTGACGTGGTTGTTGGTGAAAATTAAAAAGTCTTCCTACCAGGATGTTGTACCAGTATTAAGTTACGACAGTATGCGTACTGCACAGTGTTACACATACAGTGAAATACTCGAACCACTGTTGCAGTTTTATTGCATTATTTTATTAATATTTTTAACCATTTTCGACCGCTGACCATTACTCTCCGATTGCGCCCGCGTCCCATTATTAGTCATAAATAAATAAATAATAAATAATGCTGAACAATCCACACACCATCATCTAGCCCTAAGCTAAGCAGAGCTTATGTTATGGGTACTAGACGACTGATATACTTAATACAATACATTACATACATAGATATTTTTTATCATACATAGCAAATACCCAGATCACCCGGAACAAACCTTTGTAGATCGTACAAACATTTGTCCCAAGGCAGGAATCGAAACCGCAACCTCCTGCGTCTCAGGCGGACCTTCGCCCGCTGCGCCACATAGGTCGTCAAATAGGCCATAGACAACTTAACAGCCTACGGTATCGAGTAGACATGCGCAAAACAGTGCGAGCAGTAGCGCGATATGTTTCTTTACACCATGACTCCAGACATGACGAAGAAATCTTTTGGTATTAATTTCTAAACAGTTTTTTGTCTCCGTATATAATACTCGTAATTTAGAATAATATTAAATACAATTTTTTAATTGATATTTTATTTTCTTCCCTAAAATGCTACAATGTATGTCCGTACGTGTGTCGATAGCATCATAGCGCTCTTTCAAACTATTTTTAAAATATCTCAGCATTACTTTGCTGTGATATTTTATACGGAGGAGCCCGTGGCTAAATAACAGCCGGACGGGTTGATCAAAAGTTAAGCTACGATTGTCGAGGTCAGACTGTGGATGGGTGATCGTACGTAACATACCGAGACTCCTCCGTGCCTCGGCAGGCACGTTAAAAATGGCTGTCATTTGCAGATCTTTGGCAATCGTTACGGGTGGTTGGAAGCCCGAAAGTCTGACAACCAGTCTTACCAAGGGGTATCGTGTTACCCAGCAACTGTGTAGTGGAGGTCAGATACGCAGTCACTCCATGTAAAATACTGGTATTCAGCTGCATCCGGACATCTGCAGCAAGACTGGAAGCCGACCCCAGCATAGTTGGGAAAAGGCTGGGCAGATGATGAAATGCTGTGATGTTTTCTCGCACAGATCCTTTTATATTTTTGCTTTTTTACTTCTTGTTTCTAGTTTTACTCGTTTGTATTTCCTGCGCGTGCCCCGATTAAATGTTTTCTTTTCTTTTCTTTATACGTCGATCAATTTTATAAACGTTAGGAAGGCGAGTCACTATAGGTGTTCCATTTAGTAAAAAATTCGAATAAAAACACAAAATCGTTCCGTTTTGTATACAGCTATTCCTCGAAGCTTTGACGCCAACGATCGTTTCCAGTATTTTTGAAATATTCTCTTCAAAAGCTGGTACAGATTGCCAATACACGTAAAATAAACGTACGAACCAGCAAATCCTCTAAAACCTACGCTTCACACGAAAAAGAAAATAAAATATTTTAGCTATCAAACACACGGGAATAAAAGTGGCCATTTTTTGCCAATATTTCACTCGTGGAGCTGGAGAAGCACTTTTGGTGTTCATGCTATTAATAATAAAATGGACCGCTTTTTCTTGGACGTTGATGTTAGGTCGCGACTGAAAAGTTGGGACATGATTAGCAGTTCTAGACTATAGAAAAGTGAGTGGCCCAACCCCTGTTCTATCTTAGTCAGAATCTCCAAAACTTGAAACAGTTGAATACTTCAGGGCTCCGTAGCCAAATGGCAAAAACGGAACCCTTAAAGTGAGTTCTTTTTTCAGATGGTTCCTGAACGTCTGAAATAAGAATGAGAAGTTCGAGAACTTTTGGCACTGATCTAAAATCTTTTGCCACTGTTTATCTCTGCATCACCCAGAGGTTGACTGGTAGAAAATGCCTATGGCATTAAGTCCTCCTCTGTACATTTGCGTGCTTAAAGTATTAAATAAATATAATCTGCTAAGCAATAGAGTATTAAAGTTAGAAATTAATTAGGAATTGCACTGTACATATGCTTAACACATGTGTTTAACCTAGGAATTAAAGAAAATACAAACAAAAATTATGTCGATATTATGTAAGGAAATAATCTATTTGAATCTCACGTGTTCATTAAATACATAGCTTCCTTTATAATTGTAACGCAAGGGGACTTACGGTAAATGATGAAATACAGGTTGAATGAATCCTGAATGCTGGCCTTTTGAGAATTTTAACTTAAAATCAAACATTATATTTATGAACAAATTAATGTAAATCTTTGCATTTGACATTATTTTTTATTATTGTTAGAACCTTTCAGTAAAAATTTAAACATGTTTCTAAGTGACTTTTTACTTAAATCAATAGTTATACATAGTGTATATGTATAGTCACGCAAATGGCCAGTTTTATGATCTATTATCTCTCAGCATCACTCCGTATATCAATTGAACCACTAAATTAAGGCGTCAATGTCTCAGATTCTCAGGAGATGCTTTTTAAAGACTGACTCTAGCCAAAAGATCCGCAGGTTTAAGTGCATTCTTTTGTTAAAAATTGCTTCTAAAATCTTTTTAAAGAAATTACTTTAGCTGCGCAGCCGCTCGGAAAATTTGAAAATACTACGTTCATATTGTTCGTCACGAGGCTGTAGTGCTCGGACACTTTTTGTTGAAGTTTAAACTTATATTTTTGTTGTTTGCATTTCTTTTAGAAAATGGCTCGTTGTATTTCCATACGTGGACTTCTATCCCAGTTTAGAAGGATATAAAGAGGATGTCGTCGAATAAAATAGAATAAAAACAAAACTTGCTATTTTTTTTCATTTGTATTATTCTTTGCTTTAATATGCATTTACCGTGCATGTTTCACAACCTGTTGCTAGTAAATGTTTTTCTTTCTTTCTTACTATGTATTTAAAACATTCACCTTTTTTAGCGTAAGGAGCGTTGAAATAATAATAATCTCGTGAGAAATAACCACTAGGCACTAAGGTAATATTATAATACTTATGTAGGTAAGTTGGTGATCTACCAACCGCCGCAGTCCCTGGGGAAATCAAGTCCTCACATTACATAATGTTGTTTCCCATCAACACGCAAAGCATCCCGTGACGCTATGACGTCACTATATCTATCTAAACCTATTAGTATATTTACACGAACCAGTAATTGCCGGAGCCGAGATAGAAAATAACAAAGGGCCTGTACGATGTCGAGCAAAGAATGACGACAAGACACGTTTTTTTTAATTTCCCCTTCATCATTTTTTGATATTATATTTGTTGTGATAGTCGCGGTACTAATACACACTCTGTGACATTTAAAACTGCCAACAATAGCCAGCAAAGGCTTAATATAAGGGTCCCGTTGGCACACTTTGGGTACAGAACCCCAATAATTAATAAACCAAACGAAAAGCGACTTTTTACATTATTTAAGTGGCATAGTCTAATTTTATCGCCAAACTTATTTAAAAGTTTAAATTCAATCTAAAGTCAAAGGCCATTTCCCTTTCGTTTTTTGTCGCCCTACTTTTAATTAAAGTATTTTGATCGAGTTCAGTTCCCGTCATGCTCAAAAACTTCACATGAAACACGCTGATTTATTCGTTTAAAATATGGAAATCAGACTACACTGTAAAAGGTTATGATTGTCTAATTGAGAACCTCCTTCTTTTTTTCGTCGTTCAAAAATGAAAATGGTCAACCAATTGAACCTTGTCTACATGGCTTTATTTAATATAAACTAGACCCAAAACTCTTAGATACACCCAAAATATTCCCTACAAATTTTCAGACGTTTCTACAACATCCCAATATCTTCATCCCCTCCGATTACAGTAGAATATTTAGGGGTATCTACATTCTCGAAGGACGTTTTTCAGCGTCAGTTTAAGGGTGCAAGGTCCAGGATTCAATATTGTTTAAAATATAAGCGTTTAATTGCCAGCCGGCAAGTTTAATTAAAGGAGACGCTCGGACAGCTGTAAAACACTGTCTTGCTCAGTACTACTGTAGAGAAAAGGAACGTGGTAACTGGCAGAGTTTTAGCTTGTTTTTTGGTAGGTATGAGATCGATGTTCGTCAGTTTTGGATGGCAGGTAATTCCACTGTTATCATGACAACGTTTTAAATTTAATCAGTTGCTTATTTAGTATCTTGTAAGTTGTAGTTGATAATGTGGGAACCCTTTATTTTAACTAACTGAGCTTAGAAAATATGTCAAACTAAATCAAAATAATCTTGTCGAATTGACAGAAACCGATAACATATTAATGTTTAACTAGGTAAACATAACATCACGCTTGAATTCCCCAAAGGGTTACACAGAGGTGTATTGATAGTACACTAAGAGGGTGAACTTGCCTACTTAACTGCCACCAACCGGGCACAAATCTCTACTCCGGGCTACTAAGCCAATCCAGATGGATAAACACGGCTAAAGTTTTCCCAACCCGGGAATCGAACTCAAGACCTCATTCTTAGCAGTAGTGCTCTCGATCACTACACCAACGTGCCAGCCGATTAAACAATCAACAATTGTTCACAATGCATTAAATGATTACGTAACATCTAACCTTAAAGCCTGGCTGAAATTCTCTCGCTCTAAATGCCAGATACCGGTTTCTGTTCGAGAGCACAGAACAAAACGTAACGTCTCTATGAAGGGGACTCGTTGTGCATTTTTATTGTTAGTATTGTAGAGAATGCCAAGACTATGGCAGAACTTTTGGGACAAGTTTTAAGTTAATAGCTCTGTTCTCTGTTCGTACTCTTTATTCTGGAGACGGTGACGTGGTGAGAGATGTATTTACTTTTATTATCGTAATTGTGTCAACTAAAAGTATAAATTTGTTCAAAAAATCATTTATTCAAATTATGCTAAGAATTAGGAAAATTACATAAGACAGTCTCCAAACGCCGGAACTTCACCGTCAATATCATAAAAGAGACACCACAAAGTAATAATTACGCCACGTGTAACTCAGAACGAATGCTCACTTAAATTCGTACATTCCTACTTACATAAGTGTATTCCTACGAATGAGAAGAAAAAACCTTGAAGAGCAAATAAGAAACTAGACACAGCAATAACCTACATAAAAAGTATTTGCCTGTAGCCTACATAAATATAGACGAAACAAAATAATATCGGTGAAAAGTACTAACGTTGGTACTTAGGAGCTTCTGGGCAAGTGCCAGATTCCATTGCTACCTACCTCGCTAGACTTAGCGACGTGTAATACTTTCAAGTAATCGATTTGAGACCCACTCAAGTTGGTAGTTTGCTTTATGTAATATGTTGTCTATTGGCAGCAAAGAGGTCTGCTGTCTTCAATATTTCAGAAAGAGGACCTACTTCTAATTACAGTGCTTTATTTTTCCCTCTGAGCTTTGAGTTTGTTTGGTCCTGACACATCATTAAATTAGTTACAAGAAGTGCTGTCTGAAGTTTTTGCTTCGAAATCGTTGTGTGTAGTCAAAAGCCCGAAAGTTTTGCAACCAGTCTTACCAAGGGGTATCGTTTAACCCAGTTATGGCTCCAACTAGGTTACACGATGCCAGTCAGAAAGCCAGACAGTCCATATTGGTTTTTATTCAGCTGCATCCGGTTAGACTGGAAACGGACCCCAACATAGTTGGATTAAGGCAGGCAGATTATGCCGTCGGAAATGTTCCCGTAACCAGAAAAAGTAAACAAAGCATCGAGTTTCTTTATCTTACTTAATTTTCTCATCGTAAAAAGGTATTTCAAGTAATGGAAACTTTCCAATTTGACGTGACCAAAAACCCGTGCAAAACTTAACACGCAAGAAGTATCCTCCAAAGATTTCCCCAACTAAGATAATCAGTTACTCGAGTTTCTTCAATACCCGACGCGGAAAACATTAACTTTAAAACCTTAACACAGGTTAAAATCGATCATCTCGGAGATAACGACCTCAGAACTACGAACTTCCTTCAACACGGGATCAAAGGCGAGTTCTTTCGGGCCCGAACTTATATCAGATCCCAGGTACTTTTAATGTTTCAGGGTAATTAGCGCCCCAAAACTTCCCCTTCCGGGGCGCGGCTATAAATTAAACAAAAATGGGACATCCAAACAATCTGTGTTGTGAACAAGCAACAAATTTGTCGTGCGCGACATTTTCAGCGGCTATTTATTTACAAATTAGCATTAGGGTGGCTCTCATAGTCCCATGATTGTTCCAAGGGATGATATTATTGTGGCGTTTGTTTGGGGAATGTGATAATGTGAGCGGCTTGTGGCTAAATAATAACAGCGGCACGAGTGGATCGAAGGTTCAGCTACACTTGCTGAGGTCAGTCTGTGGATGGATAGCCATGCATTACGCACCGAGACTCTCCGTGCCTACGAAATCACGTTAAGAAGTTGAGCCGACTGTGATTCGTAAATCTTTGACTTGCTATGCGGGTAATCAAAAGTCCGAAAATGTAACAACCAGAAGACTGGTTGTTAGATTTTCGGACTTTTTCTTTGAGCTACTGGACAACACGATACCCTTTGGTAAGAACCAAAGGGTATCGTGTTGTCCAGTAGCTAGGTTGTCAGCTGCATCCGGTTAGACTGGAAGCCAACCCTAATAAAGTTAAGAAAAGGCTCGGCGAATGATGTGTTCAGGTAACGTGTAATGACGTCTACGCGTCCTCTGAGTATTGAATATGTAACATGGTAGTTATTTATATTGACATATGGGTTTGGGTGGTTATGGTGGGCTCGTTACCCAGAACTAGGGAAGGACCATGGCCCCTGCCCTACAAATCCACTTAAAATGTACCCCATCAAAAGATACACGTCTTTGTTGATACCAGATCACTTCTATTGACAACACCGGCGACCACAGCCTAATATTTTCTAGACTAAAAGCAGACCGTTACGGGCCTAGTGACGAAGTCCTAACCTGTTTACTGATCTGATAGACGCAGTAGCCGTGGAAACTTTTCAACTACAATATTGTCAACATGATATACCTAATGGAGGTGATATCAGAAGTACCACTGTGGACAGCATTAAGTATGTCCAACTAGGCATCCTTTTTTATTTTTTTAGTTGCCACGAACATGTCACACACGTTTAAGTATTATTTTCAACTTTGCCCCTGTATATCACAAGATTTAAAACCTTAGGCCATGTGCTGCGTACAAGATTCTGGAGCAATTTACTTATTTCTGCGTTCTTTTGTGTGTTTTTACACTAAATTGTAAAGAAACAAGATGTACAGAAATCTTGTTTCTTTACAAAAAAAATACTAATAAAATTTTAAATTAAAAAGTAAATAGGTATACACTTTTTCTGAAATTACACTGCTGTGTTAAATGGAAAGATTGACTTTCAACAGCTTACAGATAAAAAAATACCAGATAAATAGTTAAAATTAACCGATATTCCGGTAAAAATATCAGAATGGCAGAATTATGTGCTGAAAACTCATAGTTTCGGATTGTTCATCGATGTACCTTCTAACATGTAAAATAACAAGTTGAGCTTGAGTAATAACAAGTAAAACTAAGCAATAGTTTTAAAGTCTTTGTTTAAGTAAACACATGTTAGTACACCTGGTCACGTTCAGTAGTTCACCTGAGCACGATTCTAAGGTAAATGGAACTTCTGTACCCACCTATCTCATATCACCCAAAACGTTTAACTAAATCAAACTATTTGGGACCTGTCATTATAAGTATCTGAAAGTTATACAACATATTATTACGTACCGTGGCCTCTGGCAGAATGTTCTAGAGCTCAAGAGACCCTCGAGGGACGCCTGTGAGGTAACTTCGGTACAGCGGAGATGGATTTCCTTATCGTCATTGCAAGTTTTATAGGATATGGGAACACGTGCGGTGTGTTTCTTGCGTACGTTGTTGGAGTTGAAATACGTAAAGAAATAGACAACCTTGTTTACCGTTTCGGTTAAAATAAAATACTAATATAAACAGAATGTGTTAACTCGTCAAGGACATAGTCTATATACGAGTATGTGTTAAACAGGGTATGTTTGTAGGACCTTCACACAATCCAAACTGTTAAAGACTTAAACTACAATATTGGTCAGTATTTGTAGTTTAATAGAAAACTAAGAACGGAAAAAAAAGTGAAAATGAACCTTTAGGAGGAGAGGGTTTGATGAAATTAATGAGTTGATGTGAAAAATAGCATACCTTGGGTTTTTTAAATTTTAATCTTAGCATGAATGCATGCCTAAGTAAGCAATAAAATTGACATCACTAGAGCTTCAGAACACCTAAAGAGTTTCTTGGGGGTCATGATCTGATAAAACAAATTATAAAACGAGTTTTTGGGTATTTTGAAAAAAACAATCACAATATTATAAACCAGACGCAGTTTTGAAAGATTCAGACAGAGATAAAAATCCGAATGTTCTTAAAAATACGGGAATTGCCTCTCGGGTTTGGTTCTGTTGCTTTTCAGGTTTTTACTTTTTAAATTGTTTCGTTTCATCGCTAGCAAATAAATATTTATCACTTTTTATAAACCTGAAAAACCTAATGAATAATCACCTAATTTACTCGTACTATTTTTAGCATAAAATGTTTTTTTTATTTTTTATTGAAGTACCTATCTGTTCACTGTGCGTAATTCAACCTGTTATCAATAAACTGTTATTCTTTATTTCTTTGTTTTCCCTAACAATCATTTCAACCTTAAAATCCTCATGCAAATAGTTATAGAAGCTCGTGTGTCCCACAGCTCATACAAGTTACTGCGAGTATGTGCGAGTACAAAGCAAGAATGTCCGGCTTCCGGGGGATACCTACCCACTGAGCAGGATTACATTTCCTAACTACTTACCTACCCATTGCTCTAACTATCATTCAAATGTGAAAACAGGGAATATGGTACATACATCGCTTTATGGACCAGAAATGCAGATTCCAGCTTTATTAGACTTCTAAAACGTCCCTAAAATTGGCAAAATGTAAATTAAAAGGAATGGCACCGATTATGGTTACTTCAAGTAAAAATTAATAGCCACTTCCTTAGGCAATACGATTAAATTGAATCTGTTTCATCTCGTAGATGTTTATCTAAGCAAACTGTAAGTATGTATGTACATTTCCTATCTTTGTTGTAGTAACATCATCATCGTCTGCCTAGCCTTTTGGCAACAATGTTGGGGTTGGCTTCCAGTCTAACTGGATGAAGCTGTAGTTTTACAAGGAGCGGCGGCCTATCTGACCTCTGCAACCCATTTACTGGGCAACACGAGAACCTTAGTAAGACTGGTTTTCAGACCTATGGGCTCATGACAACACCTGGCTGTACAAATGACAGCTATGACTAACGGCTTAACGTGCTAACCGAGCCACGACACGCAGGACTCGATATGTTAAGAACGGTCACTCATCCACTGACTGTCCTCAGTAAGCGTAACCTTGGATCAACCGATGCCGCTGTTTACATTTAGCCACGAGCTCCCCCTTTTTCGTCATGACAATGATCCCAAATTACATGACACGTTGCATGTGTCAAAATCGCGAACAAACAAAGAAGGCAGCGCGCATTACATCCCCCTGCTCAAATTCACCACATTTTCCTCAAAGCCCACCATACATCTCCACCAACGATTGCCAAGAAAGCACGTAAGCATTTAAGCAGGCTAAGCAATCTACGTAGCAATCCCCTTATGGATAAATAAAGCATAAACAGCCATACAGAAGAACAGTAACACTACACGTGTGCAAAGGATTCATGCGAAGCTTTGAAATATTCAGAGTTACAAAAAAAGAAATGGCGGCGCGACTTTGGAGTGTGTGCTCGAGGTTCCGTATGTGATGTGTGCTTTAGAGTGCTGTATGGAGAAATTCAGTTTTCTGTCTGAAATTGAAAGCTGATTTTTTGGTAGTTTTTGATATCTTTGATTTATTTAGTAAGAAGTTTCAAGTTTAAATAGGAGCTAAATAGGATTTTGTCGCTGAAAATGTCATTGAATAATACAATACACCTGTGTTCTCCGAAGGGTTAGGTACGAGCTATATAATACTTTCATTTCGCCTGCTATATTGAAGTAACATGTAATAGGAGGATATTGTGTATATCTTAACCACTTAAGAAAAAAAGCAAAAATAAGCGTATTACAAATTTCAGCCCAAAGATTCTAGTCCCAAGTAACATACGTATATCACTCCACACTACATTAGGAGAAGGATCCTAACCCTTGCCCTACGGAACCCCAAACTGTGCGCAGTTCCCACGCATAAAGGAGTAAAAGATAGATTTATGCGTCACTTACTTGTGTTTATTGTCTCTGAACACACTAGTAAACCACTTATACATTATGTATTGTACACTACATTATATACTGCTACAGACATAATAATATGGGAAGTGAAGAGTAATTCCATGCTTCATTTGTGGTTATCAAAATGCCGTATCAAAATGAAATGGTTTTTTTTTATTCACACAGTGAATGCGTTTTAGACTGTCTGAGAAAATACTACTACATGATAATTTGGAATTTAGCAACATATCTCTCAGAATTTGATTTGAGGACACACATCTCTCTCTTAATCAAATAAATAAAGTACGTATAATATAACCAAAACAGTTATATAATATAAAGAGGCTTACCTACTATCTAATAAGCACAAGCCCTGACGTGTCAGCTAAGCCACGTGCTAACTTAGCACAAGTTCGTGATCCCGCTCGATGGAGTTATCCCATGGAAATTAACAAGAGCAAGTCTCCTTCTAACAGTTTTCTGTTTGTGTTGTCAACAGCTGTTTCTTGGAAGTGTACGCTATGAAGATAACTTCAAGTTTATTATGTAGCTGAAGTGTTTAACAGTTTCTCAATGATAATAACGCTTGCTAAGAAGTGTGCTTTCTTTTTTATTTCCTGCTTTATTCTTCTCTTATTTTGAAACAGATTATATGGTTTGAAAGTGTCAATTCAATTTATTTACTTTGTTAACACACGGTATTAGTATACCGTGTGTATGTAAAATTGACGTTTGATCGTTTTTTTTTTGTATAACAACTCAGTCAGTTGTTATACAAAAAAAAACGTAAACATGTAGGTATGTACTATACGTCCCATCGCATCGTGAAAAAAAAAATATACTTAAAAACAATAATCTTTTAACAAGTATGTAATCACAATTTCTTCAATGCAGTGAAGTCTTCGACAAAGAACTGCTATGGAAGGAGGCTGTTGATCCGTAGACTGTTTAGTATTTACGCATAATTTAAATAGACACTTAGTCTTTAATAAATTATCTACAACAGAGGAAGACAGATAAGTTATTTACTTAAGCACTTCTGAAATGTACAAATATATTTCTCTTTTCTAACAAAATACAGTTGAAAATATTCACAACCAGATATGTCCATTTGTGAACATGTTTATTCATATTCTCGTGTGGGTTTTAGTTGTGGGAATATTTTAACTATCATAGTTGTAGCGCGACGCTAAAAATAAAGCACTATAGGTTATGTCTTCCTGGCAGCGTTACGCAAGGTAATGTAAAACGAGAAATCAAGCTGTCCATGGAAATCCGTGGAGAATAGACAATGTGAAATTAAAACATACCAATTGCCAAATTGCCAAATAATGGTTTCAGAAACTGGCATTAAAATATTTCACTCGCATTGTTTGTATGACAAACCAAACACCAACACTACAATCAAAAACCAATAATACCTACCGATAGTAAAGTTCCGTTGATTTATACACATTTAGTAAGAAGAGCACATTACCACGTCACAAAGCTAAATCCCCTCTGTACTAGACAAGTGACACATCCTATATCCTTAACAATTCAAAAACAACTTGAGTGATTGAAACCAGCCTGTGTGCGATAAGTTCCGCTATTGTATACCTTTACAGTATCTCGTTTGCAGCGTATTTCGTCGTGTCAGCACAAACTTTAAGAGGAAGCGCATCCCGCAGTGAAGAGATTAACCAGTCAGCATGGTTTCAGGTAGTGCATTAACTGCTCTGGAAGTGAGTTTGTTTATTTGCTGTGTTTTCACAGTTGCAAGTTCTATGAAGTTTGTCGTCGAAAGGTATCTGGTATCTAGAGCATGACGTACTGCACTATCCATCCCGGAAAATTAAAAACTTCATACGCGGCCGTGGAGGTACGGCCTCAGCTATGTAGTTTGAAATAATATTTTGAAACTTGAAAACTATGCAGTTGTGTATCGCTGGGATATTTATAAAATTAAAACATCTCAGAAGAAAATCTCGCTCGCTACTCCTAGGTCTGAACAAAATATGATTTCAGAAACCTTAAAACTACTACAACCAAAATCGTGTTTCAATATTTACATTTCCACATTCCGTGGCCTCTCAGGTGAAGCATACACATTAATCGGAAGTCCGATCCTGTGTATATTTAACTACGAATTGCGTATCTCGTAGTTTTCGCCGGCAGTTATAAAAATTGGCATCACCCACACCGAACTCAATTAAACATATTCCGAATAAAATATTTAAAATTTCATTTTCATTTCGTACACGGCGGTGACATGTCATCCTACAAACGGATGTACAGTAAAACTTTTATTTCCCAACAACAAAACAAAATAATGTTTGAAATAAATCCGTACTTTATGACGCATTGTTGCAGATCGTTTGAAATTTTAATCTTGTTGTTATAATAAAAATCGGATTTGCGTGTGGTGATAAAGATTATTTTGTTTGGGATATGGCAACATTTGTAAAGCTGATTTTAATTTGTTCCTTTTTTTCATTTAGTTATTTAAACTTGGAAATAGAAAGTTCATTCGGAGCTTGCCTTTCTGTTTGAAATAGAAATTAACCAAATGTATTTTGTTACAAAAAACTAAAAACCAGTAAGGTAATATTTTAAATCTGCTTAATCCTTCGGAGAATATAGGTGAAATATAATGTTATCTATACTAATATAATAACGAGTATAGATTTGTGTTTTTGTGTTTAATATAGTAACAGATTATATTGTTGTTAAGCGCCTCATGTTAAATATAAATAATTATTTATTACAGTTCTGTTGTACTACACAATTTCTTTTCACAAAAACATCCCATTTATTAAAAATGTCTCACAGTACTTATCCTAGATTTGCAGCACTCCCCACGATGGACGCTAAACATTAGAATTAAAAGAACCCCACTTAATTCTATTAGCCCGCTCTGTATGCTGTGCGCACTTTTAAAAATATGTACTTTACCGCTGGCATTTAAATTAAATGTTGTATTCTACAGTTTTTGTGTTTCCTCTGTTAGTCTGTAATCCACTTGTGTGATGTAATCATGATAACGTTGGTTACAAAATGTCCGACACGGCTTTCGTAGCTGGGAAATTAAAAAATGACAGTGAAGACCGTCTTTTTTACTGTTGTGTCGTGCGATTTTGTTTTGTGGCTGCTAGCCATGCTGGCCTGAAAATTAGCAGTAGTTTTATTTATCATTTTAAGCTAATGTTCACCTAAAATTGAAAAAATAAATACAATGTTTAAGATTTACGCTGGGGTCATAGATATCTAATATTAGTATCAACGTAGCACCGCATTCCTGAGCAAAGCATTGCATCACACCGCGTAGCACTGCGTAACACCGCGTAGCATTACATAACACCGCGTAGCACTGCGTCACACCGCGTAGCACTACATAACACCGCGTAGCACTGCGTCACACCGCGTACCACTACATAACACCGCGTAGCACTGCGTAGTATCGCGTACCATCAGCGTAGCACCACAAACTACTGGCGTTGTAAAACGTAGCGTCATTGTACCGTTAGTAGTCAGCGTATTAGCACCGCACCGGTTTATGTCCCAATGAAAATCATAGAGCTCCGTTACTAAATACTGATGCATGAGTGCATAATAGACTCTCCCTAAGAGACGTGACAACTGACCCACTATACATTTCACGCAATCACAATATTTGTTACCTCGGAACATTCCGAAACCAACTATGTTTTGAATAAAACCCCATTTAACCATCATATCACGGAGCCAATATTAAAACACTTACTAAAATTAATTGACACAGCAATAGAGTGACGTCACACGTCATGATTCACTCACGTCATTTAAAATCACGCGACGTCAACGTTGACGCGAACGAGACGTGTTCAATTAGCGATTATCATTCGTGAACGAATGAATTGAACGATTGGACGACTGTTTGCTTTTATTATTTCGGTTTTATGGGTCAATTATACCGCTGGATTTGGATTGAGATTGGAAAAATATTGAGTGAGTGGGATGTTGCTTATTTTGTGATATTGATCAGGAAGATTTTTATTTATCTTTAACCTATTCTGACCAACTACTGCTAATAGGAAGTATTTGTTTATTTACATTGAGAACTTCTAACCAAAAAGTGAGTCTTTAGCGTGTCTACAACAAGGAAATCTTGAGCTGAAACTATAGTTTAGGAAGAGTCATGTCTTGTGCATTTCTTTTGCTTGAGATCAGATATAATAAATAAAATATAAAGAGTTGATTACTAAAGGCAGGATTTCATTTGATCTGCCAGCCTCGTTAGTCTAAAGGTCGCAATCGCTACTGCTGGGCATGAGGTCCTGGGTTCACTTTCCAGGCTGGCAAAGTGTTAGTGGGTTTTCCCTCTGAAATTGCTCAGCAGCTCGGTGTTTAGATTTGTGGCGACCGGCTCGCCCCCTATTACATTGTAAAAAAAAATGGGTAACTCTTTGGGGAATTCAGACGTTGTGTTTCTAAATGTGCATTTAATTCTTCCCGCATTTTATATTCCCGTTAACCCACAAATAACTTGAAACAATAAATCTATACCAAAAACTAGTGAAAACTCAAAGTGAGGTTCGACTTTTAAGTTGGCACAAGTGTATCAAAGGAACCTCAACCACGTATGAATAATGAAGCGGGACCTCAAAAAGAAGTTTGTTTATTCATTTCCGGTTCGCTGATCAAAAGGAACCGTCTCGTACCGGACGCCCGGCAAACCGGCAAAATGACGGTTTTTTACAATCCCGCTTTTGTAGCAATTTCGAATTTATAAGTCAACGTATGTATGTTTGGATTGAAGGGAGTTTGAATTGCGAAGCAGTTTTTGATGTTTCGTGTAAAATTGTGGGTTTTTTTTTGCTTGCATTGGCAATTTTATTGAGTGACCTTTAGATACAGTTGGCTATATGCTAAGCTATGTACTAAAAGGTAAATCATGGCCACAATAATACGTCTTAACAAAATGACGCTATGATAAAAGATTCTATTCTATTCTCTATTCCTTTGGCTTGCAGCGAGACAGCAAAAGACTGGTTTCATAATTGTAAACCACAACTGAAAATGTATTCCTCGTATAAGGAATAAGGATTTTCTCGAACACTACCTATGATTACGAACTAAAATTTTACAAAACAAAAACTTCTTGCATTTGGCCCAAAATCAGAGTACATCCCTAGCCTGCTGACCTGCCCTGCTTCAGAGCCCGTGTATTAATAGAGGAGCGCATTTCCAAAATTAGTTAGACTTTTCACGTAGTACGAAACGTTACGTCATTCAAACGCCGAATGAAAGGAGCTGTATGAAGGAATGAATGAATTGAATTTTTTCATTCAAAATTGACTGAATGTTTGTGTTAAGGTAGTCTTTTTAATTATAGAGTGCTTTAAACTTTGGATTTTTGTGTACTCTTCCTGTTTTATATTTTGAAAGGTGGGTGAATGTTTTTTGCGTAAAATTTTTTGTAAATTCGATATCAAAGGCATTCGGTTTAAATATTTTTATAAACATTCTTTTAGTAACAACATGAATAATTAAGCGAAACAATTTCCATTCACTCGTTCACTTCGTTCGCCCGTCACAATTACGTTACTGGTGACAAAATTGCGTATTCAGAAACAAAAGAACGTAAACCGAGCAGGAATTTAGTCTATTTGCATGTCCAATGGATTTTCTCTTTCATGTCTGAGTGTGACCAACAGACCTACGTAATTGTCCAAACCTAAAAATGAACTGTGCTGCAAACTGCGCCGGGAGCACAAAGCGCCACGGGGGAAGCGTAAAATGCCGCCTGCTATTTTTGTGCGAGCAAAAAGTGGCTACATAGTACACCGCAAAAATTCACTCTGTAAGAATTAACGAATGCCAGGCCACGCGATGCCGCGAGCCGCTGAAAAAAACGCCTAAAAGCTTGCAGGGTTTTTACCAAATAACCGACAAGCCACTTGTTAACTCCGCGATAAGTCGATAAAACTAGTGTTAAATATATTTGATGAAACATTAATAAGTACTTTCAAAGACTTTAACTTAACTTAGTAAACTTTAAACTATTAACAATGGAAATGATAATGAAAATCATTGCTGTTTCACTGTGAAATATGGAACAGGCATGAAGTTGCTTAATTTAAGTGAGTGCAGTAAATTAAGCTCTCAAAGATGGGTTACGATGAGGTAACCTGTGTTAGGAAGATTCAGTTCCAACCCCCTGCAATCCTGACAGTCTTCTCCAATCCTGAACTAAGTGTTTGGCTTATCACGTGTCGTACCTATTAAATTCCCTTTCGATTAAAATTGTTGATCTAAGTTTCAAATTCATTTAAAAAAGTAGACAAAAAGAACAAACATCTCTGACGCGAAAGAAGACAGAATTGTAATTACCGAAAATGTGGAAACGTTAAAACTTGAAATGGAAAAGTATTCATATTATGCTCTGAGCCGGACAGATGGAAATTACGTTTGAATTCAGTTATAACTACAGTTTATTTGTAATTTTTTTGTTTTTTCTTTCATAAAAGTTGTGTCAGCTGGCTGGCTTGATCGGGATGAAAATTTAAAAAGTCCGCCTTTTGCAGCGGAAACTGTTCGCTGAATTATTTTATTTGATGAACGGCGGCTGTATTCTTCTACCGTAATGGAATCTATTGTTTATTTACCTGTAACTTGTATATTTGTCTTCGAGAATACGTGAGTTCAAATGTTATTCAAGGCTGACTTAACCCAGCTTTTGATTCGGTCGGTAGTTGCGTCGCGTTGAACCCTCGCTAACCACTAATTGGGTTGCGGTCTGGGATCTGACGGCTCTTCGTGTAAAATAGTGATATTTCACCACATCTGGCCTTGTTGCTATTATTCATAGCAAACGGATATCAAAAGGGAATGCTATGTTTATACATTTGGGGACTTATTCACTAAATATTTTTCTTGCAAATGACGGTTGGATGTCGTCATCTTGTTTCCTTAATTGGTCTCTCAATATTGGCCCGTTTTTCCTTAAATGTTTGTTGCGATTTCTTCGTGAGAGGGTAGGCAGCTGTCTAAGTACGTTCTCTACTCACAACTTAATTATATTTTTTCATTTAAAATGTCACACTTCCTAGGTTTAAGGGCTCAACTTCAAAACCACGATGCGATGTCACACTGTTTAAATCTGTGAGCATGCTCAATGCTAACACTACTGTAAATTATGTATTATTTTCGCGTTACAAATTCACATTGCAGTTTTCAGTCTAAGTTCTTACCACGATAACAGCCAATAGTATCATATCATATTTGTGATAAGTCTTCATTCGCGCTACATTAGTATCATTAACATACAAATAACGATTATTGATCACCGACCCACGTACTAACCGCAGTATTAGCAAATTCCTAACTAATTATTTAGTTACGAGAGTGTCCTACTTCCTATGTATATCCATCTCTTATAATCACAGCACACTGCAGTCCTCTCTACGTACATATTGCTATACAAACCCTCTAGTGGTTATTAGCTGGACAAGCGAAACAAAGCATAGGGAACGAATGGATGCTGCTGTATGGTATAACACGGTATAAAGCAATGTTCTACTGTTCGTGTGGAAAGTTGAAATAGATGATGGATGTTGTTGCTCATTACAAAGACTTTTCTTATAACATAACTTATAATCTGACATAAAAACACTACCCACGTAAAACGTAGTAGGTCCTTAGCTATCGTAATAGTGTGACATAATATTAAAAAAACAAGACAATATTGTCTTGCTTCATGATGATAAAATTGTGATTGATAATTTCGGAAGTCTTATATGCTAAAGAAACCTAAGTGTAAGATAATTTCAAGCAAATATTAGGTCTTTACCTATGAAATTGCCGTTCTGCAGTACTGGCCATTTCAAATCAAAATATTTTTTGTTTGGCTAAGAATTCTAATTTCAAATTAATTTTATTTTAAAAACATGGATTTTTTTTTCCAAAAGTAGTCATTTGTTTATTGATTAGTGTTACATTTTCATCGCATTTAAATCTTTTTCGTCATCATGGATACGTTAAAAATTCGAGTAATTATGGAATATGAGTACCGTCGTGGCAGCAACGCGGCACAAGCGGCACGCAACATCAACGACGTTTACGGAGCTAACACTACAAACCAACGCACTACCTGTTATTGGTTTGCTCGCTTCCGTTCTGGAAATTTCGACCTGAAAAATGAACCTCGCGGTCGTCCGAAGACTTTGGTCGACAATGACGAATTAAAGGCGATTGTGGAAGCTGATGATACACAATCTACGGCTGAATTAGCAGCAGCTTTCGACGTTAGCGTCAAAACAATATTGGTCCATTTGCGTCAAATTGGCAAGGTAAAAAAGCTTGACAAATGGGTGCCCCACGAACTCAATGATCGCCAGCGCGAAGTACGCGTCGAGACGTGCCTTGCACTGCTCAACAGACACACAATAGAAGGAATTTTGAACCGCATTGTTACCTGCGATGAAAAATGGATTCTGTTTGATAACCGCAAGCGCTCAGCAAGTTGGTTGGATCCTGGTTCAGCACCTAAACAATGCCCTAAACGAAAACTTACCCCAAGAAAAGTGATGGTCACTGTTTGGTGGTCTAGCGCCGGTGTGATTCAACACAGCTTCTTACCAAACGGGGTGAGCATTACTGCAGATGTGTACTGTGAAGAATTGAACACAATGATGGAGAAGCTGGCACATCTCCAACCAGCATTGGTCAATCGCTCGTCTCCGCTGCTCCTGCACGACAACGCGCGACCTCATACTGCACAGCAGACGGTCTCCAAGTTGCAAGAACTGGGGTTGGAAGCTCTCCGTCATCCGCCCTACTCACCAGACCTTGCGCCTACAGACTACTACTTTTTCCAGAATTTGGATAACTTCTTGGCGGGAAAAAAATTCAATACCCGAGAGGCAGTACAAAATGCCTTTGAAGAATTTGTTGCCTCCCGTCCAGCTGATTTCTTTAAGAAGGGCATCAATAAACTGCCACTGCGTTGGCAAAGATGCATTGATTGCATGGGTGATTACTTCGATTAATACAAATAAAAAATACATGAAAAAAATTCATTTAAATTTTTTCATACAAAACGGCAATTTCATAGGTAAAGACCTATTATATTTAGACGCGTTGAATATTCATTTGAACTGGTGTGTTCTTAGCTTGAGCAGAAGTTTAAACGTAGATTGGTTAACCCACTTTAGTTGTTCTGTCATTTGTTTAACTTAACTAACAGTCGACAAGACCAGTTTAGTTTCCCCACTTTAACCAGGAGTTCATTGCCTCTCGAGTCACATACACGTCTCTAACTCACAACAGACCACGGCCCATACGTGCCTCCGACCTCAAACAATAATCTTGCGCCACGCCTCGCCTCTGCCTCGCTGCTACGAGAACCATCGACTTTTAAACGCCTCGCTCGGCTAAGCCGCTTTCGTTTTTGTTTACATACCGGATTCTACTTTAATGGAATGGTTCTGATTTGTTGGTGAATAGCGGTAATCTTGGAAGTGGGTGCAAGTAGTGGGGTGGACGTGTAAGTGGAGTCTGAAGTGTAGATGAGTTATCGATCATATGAAAATAATATTCTGGCCTCAAATCAAAAAAGAAAGGTAAGACAAAAGGAAAGATGTAATGCGTACGGCCTAGTTGCACTTGTTTCCACTTCTGCCAAATTTAGTATTTATGCCAAAAAGAACGATGATTAAAACCAGATACCAAAATATTTGTATAAATTTCAAAATTTCCCTTTTTTTCAAATGTATGTCAATGTTTTGCGTTTAGTTTACTATACATCTCTTATTTTGATATTTTTCCATTGATTCATAAAACATTCCATCAATCTAAATTATTTCTGTACAGCAATATAAACTTCACTGAAAAACTAACCAATTATAATCTAACTGAAAGACAAATGGCCGCTCGCAGTAAACTTTCAGTTTCACTTCCGTGTTCAGTCATAATAACGAGTGACGTCACGTCACCGTTTCCGGTTCCGGGGGTCATACGTGACTGGTTCCATTAATCTAGTTACCGCTCTACGAGGATGAACAGTGAGGGACAGAAGTTCTACTGCGTTATTAGCACTAAAAGAGGGCTTAGAAATAGAAATAAATGACGGCGGCGGTGGGAATGCGTTTCTAGCAAAGTATGTGTGGTGTTACGTTGAATGATAGATTGAGGAATGATGTCATAATAACAACGTTGTGGTTTAAAAGAAGAGTAGTGTATAAAGTAGTGATAAAAATTGAAAAGAGTATGCTTAGATGGTTTGGTTACGTTAAAAGGATGAATGAAAGACGAAACCGGGAAACCGCAGAAATGCCGGGAGACGTATACTGACCTTTTAGCTGATGTTCTTCAAAAAAAGTGCCTAGTACTCACAACCGGCAGGCGTGTATGACCAGATGTGTAAACATAAACCAAGCAAAAATCGCTCTGTAGTTTCTGCCTACCCCCATGGGTAAAAGGCTTGAGTTTATGTATGTATGTGTCAGAGCGCTTTTGGAGATTCCGTAACAAAGTGGCAAAAAGCGGTACCCTTATAATTCCGCCCTGTGTGTCTGCCAGTCTTATTACACTAATTTTACGAGGAGACTATTTATTTATTTATTTAATACTTTAAGCACACAAATGTACAGAGGCGGATTTAATGCCATAGGCATACTACTACTACTAGACTACTCGCACTATACTATGAAATTTGAAAATAAGTGGATTCTGTGTACTGCTTAATAATGGTTTAGTGAAATTAGAAGTAAAATAATGAGGGCTAACACTCTCAATGCATATAACTAAGGGATGATTATAAGAGTTTGAGAGTTTTTTCATCTACGTCGATTTAGAACAAGAAGAAAATCATGTGAAATTCAGTAGATTGTAATTGAGTGCAGCTTTTTATTATTTTTGACAAAATATAGCTTATGTTACTCGCTGATGATATAGCTTTCATTAAGTGAAATATTTTTTTTAAAACGGATTAGTACTTTTCGAGTTTATCCATTACAAACAAACTAACACTCTTATGTTTCCAACAAAAAAATACTAGCTATGCGACTTTGGGTATGACTTTGACAAAATTTCAAGGATTTTTTTTTTGCACGGAACTCTAATATTGTTTCTCAATATAAAAGTAACCTTAGTTAATTCTTAACACATCACTTATCTGCCCATGAAGTCTCGTCAAAATCAGTCCAGCCGTTTCGGCCTCAAACAAATAGACAGACTCGCAGACGTAGTTAGAATTAAACGTTTTTTTTGTTATACTTGTAACTACCATTGAAACTTTCATATTGATTTGCAAAATAGCTGCTCTTTTGAAAATATTAATTCATATGAAGTTCGACTTCTGCCAGTGATTTCATTGTATTGTACTTTTATTTTTGTTAGTAAGTAATTGTTATCATAATCAGTTTTAACTTATGAGGTCAAAGGCTAGGTTTGGTAAGAGGGAAGTTTAAAAGGTCAATAACTTTTGACATGCTCAATAGAACTAAAATAATTGACCACCCTTACCCATTATAATGTCGTCTGCTTGACGTGCGGATATATTAAGGTTAATAAATTGATCAGTGAATGAAATAGGTTGATAGTAGAAAACTAGACGACAATAATAATGATAAGGGTGAAGGGTGGGCGTTTTAGGGGACTGTCTTTTGTAAACGTTTTTTTTTTTGACGTTCAAAAAGTGCTGATTCTCAGCCTAATTTGAATAAATGAATTTTGGTTTTGATAAATAAAACATGACAAATTACATTTATTACTGTAAATGGGTATTTCTTTACACGTCAACAAGCCATTTATTTTTTAAATTATGTCGGTGTTTCCCTATCTGACTACTCTTAAGAAACATCGAACAAACCTCAGTATCACAGTTTCTTTTTAAGTCCAGACATTATCTTGGTCAGTTCACGTGAGGACCATGCAGAAGACAATCTCAGATACTAATCAACTGAGATTGTCTTCTGTAGAGCACAACTCTGAACTAAGGAGATCAACGGGTTGACGAACAATACCAAAGAAAGAACATTTTTCTGAGGACGATTTTTTATTACAATTCCCTGCCTGTAATATTCAAAGTTTTACATAAATAAATAAATAATGCTGGACAATCCACACAGCATCATCTAGCTCCAAGCTAAGCAGAGCTTGTGTTATGGGTACTAGATGACTGATATACTTAATACATTAAATAATTCTAAAAAAATACTAAATACATTACAAAGATAGATATTTTTTTTTATTATACATAGCAATTACCCAAAACACCCGGAACAAATATTTGTAGATCGTACAAACATTTGCTACAACGTACGACGTCAAAACACTACTACTACTACAAACATACTTACAAAGAGTGCAGTAGTTCATGAAAATGTAAACATTTGACTGCGGGACCAACTCTACAATGGCGAAAAACAAATCAGCTGCTCCATATTACTTTATCTCCTCCATGTTACTTGGCAAAATTTAGGGCTGTGTAATTTCACTATTGGACTGATCCTCTATTTGAATTTGTTCAGTTTTATAAGTACTTGCAAATGAGGCAGTTCCTTGTATGTGATAATGTGGAGGTTGCCAAACCTTACCTTAACTACTACCTTATTATGATGGTTAAATTAAGACCCAGAACGTAATATTTCAAATTCAATTTTTTATCTGTAATCGAGTCCACAAAAGTTCAACAGTTCTCACAACATACAAAATAAAGTTGACAAAGCTATTATTTTGTGTTTTTTTTTGTGAGGCATGCCAACAATATAATTATGTTCCCAACAAAAATCCGAAGTTCATAAACTGTAGGTAAACAAAATTTAACATTTAACTTGGAAATTGTCCTCTCCAAAGATCACGTCGATCACTTTTGACCTTTCAACAGTGAAGCGTAACGACCAATCTTAGGGAGTGCCTCATTTTATAAATTATTTCCTCCTTCCAGAGGAATCTACTAAATATTTTTACTTCGATGAGCTTGAAGGCTCTTCAGTCATCACTCGATAAGACTGTCTTAAGGAAAATAACCGGCTGTAAGGGTGTGTGAGTGAGGATGTGCTTATGCATGTACTAGAGTATTTTTAAAGACGGTGGGCCTGTCTGTGTGTGTTTCATGAAACAGAGAAGAGCGTGTCAGTTGAAAAGGCCTATGCAATATTCAACTACTTATCAAATTCCTATCACATAATATAATTATAATTATTGAACTCTTCGTGTGACAAAATAGGAAAACTATCATGTACCGATATTTAACAGCACTAAGAAAATTACAACTTTTATACACGAACATTTTTTAACGAAAATAGGATTATTGCGACTGCTTATGATATAATATTTAATAACAGGAAAGAAACTTCAAATATTTATACAGGGTGTTTGGTAGATGGGTGCAAAGCTCTAATGGGATGATAGCTTAGACCATTTCAAACATATTTTAAAGCCAAATTTGTCGCTGTCTCTTTTTTTATTGTCTGTTTCCTTTCATTTTTTGCAACTTGATATATTATTCCCTCGTAAGTATTTTACTTTTGTAAATTTACATAGGTTTAGTTTTAGATATTAATGTACTAATAATTAGGTTTTTTTCTCATAGTTTTTTCTATAGATTATTTTATTTCAGTTTAACTTTAAATTTTAGTGCTTTCTTTAAATTAAATGTAAAGTGATGGCCTGAAACACAGGTTTGAATTAACCTAGATCGGGCGGGTCGCTATCTAACATTGTAATCTCGAACCATCATTACCGACTTGCACCTGTAATAAACATATTTTAGTTTAGTTTTAGTTAATTATACCATTGTTTTAGAAATAACACTACTGCACATAAATGTTAATTTTTTTTTTTGTAATACTTTTATAAATAAATTATAATATATACCTAATAATAAATTACCTTATCTAATAAAAGGACGAGAAAGAAGTATCAATTCGTATGTAAATGATGGACTCTTTTTTTCATTTAAAAACACGACTCGAAAACATACGACAGCTCGATTTATTGTAAATATAATGTTTGCCCAAACAATAGGAAAAGAATAACTGAGAAGAACAGAGGTGACGCTAATTTCAATTAAAAATTCTTCTAGCATATCTGTCATAGGAGATTTGAAACAGGATATGTGTGGTAAGATACTGTTAAATGAGAATAGGAAAAGAAAAACAAATCCAAGTAAAAAAAAACATACATCATCATCTGCCCAGCCTTCTCCCCACTATCTTGGGATCGGCTTCCAGTCTAACGGGATGGAGCTGAACACCAGTATTTTAGAGATATTTATTTCTCAAAAGAATTACACATTCACTTATAGAGAAAACAAAAATAGGTTTAGAACAAAACTGACCTCCACACCCTAGTTATTGGGCCAACACGAGACCCCTTGAAAAAAAACCATACATACCTACCCTATCAACCGGAATGATAATTAAACAGATTTAAAACAAATGAAGTGCTCAACAGGCGTGCAAATAAAATAGTAATTACAACTGTTGAACTTTAAAGCCGGTTTCCTTGTTACGACAACAAAGCAATCAATTATTACGGATTATCGCTGCGGCGATAACATCTCTCGTGGTAAGCTTTTTGTTCTGTTTGCAGTTTTCCTCTGTCCTGTGGAGATTTTTCCAGATTATTATCAGTATTTACAATACTTCGTACGGAGGTTACTGGATTCTTCAGTACTCTTCTAAATATTTAGGCCCTTCAAAATTTATACAGTAAGAGCAGTCAACCTATTTTTACAAATCTCTTTACATTATTCTTGAACTGAATCATTGATTATCCAGAAAAGATAATCAGTTGGTGTACCAAATCCATCTCTAATGTTTTATTCAACGGTTCCACAAATCCGTACAGAAAACAAACCGAAGAGAAAGCCTTTGGCACCCCATTATTTTAAAACTGCTTACAATCGTGCTTGCTCTTATTTCGTACGAAAAAGCCTTGTGGATTCTCTCTACGTTACTTGTAAGACGCGAGTACTTACTAATTAGAGAGAGGCAAAGTGTACTAACTTACCGGAGAGGCAAAGTGTACCTATCGGGCGTTATTTTTGGTCGGATATGAGAGACCACTTACATTTAAATATAATATGACTTCATGCCTGAATTCTTCCAAGGGTTAGGCAAAAGTGCCCCTACATATAACCATCATCTGCATAGCCATTTCCTAACATTAAGGCCGGCTTCCAGTCTAACCGAGTGCAGCTGACCAGAACCAGTATTTTATATGGATTTACTTCCTATGTGACCTCTACAATCCAGTTACTGGGTACCACAATACCCCTTGGCTGTTTGTCAGTATTTCGGGCTTCTAGCTAGTCGGGACCAACGGTTTGACATGCTTCCCGAGGAACGGAGGCGTCTCGGCATGTAATGGATGGTGGATCAGTGGACAGACCTGAGCAGCTGTCACTTAATCGTGTAGATCAACTCACGCGGCTCTTATTACTTAGTCACGAACCTCTCTAAAAGTGCAGTATCGCCTGGAATAATTCTTTATAAGATAAATGCGCCATATTTAAGTCCCAGTTTAAAAAAAAAACATTAGAACTTAAAAATATATTTTATTATTAGAATGATAACTTGCAAACTTGTTGACATATTGCTATAAGTGGTAACTAAGCATTTTATATCTGTTAATAGATCTACATCTGTCATTCCACCCCAAGTTGTATGATCGCAGTTTTCCATTATGACCGTCAATTGTAGTCTTTAGCCGATTTCTTGGAGTGGCCCTTTACCCGCAATGGACATGAGAGCTAGAATAAAAACAACTGTGCCTCGTTTGAAAAGTCAACATGAGACGATTCGAAATTCCCACGAGTATACCTCCAAAACTAGGCTTTGCGTTAATCCAGGGCATGAGCTACCTTCATAACTATTTATCGACGACCGATGTGGCGCGGTGGGCGAAGGTCCGCCTGCGACGCAGGAGGTTGCGGGTTCGATTCCCGCCCTGGAACAAATGTTTGTACGATCTACAAATATTTTTTTCGGGTGTTCTGGGTATTTACTATGTATAATAAAAAAATATCTATCTATGTAATGTATTGTATTAAGTATATCAGTCATCTAGTACCCATAACACAAGCTCTGCTTTGCTTGGGGCTAGATGATGCTGTGTGGATTGTTCAGCATTATTTATTTATTATTTTCATCCAAATCCGTTCAGCCGTTCCAGCGTACAGGAGTAACAAACATACACACATACCGACAACCTTTGGCATTAATGTGATGTGAAACAACACGTAATCAAACACTTGATATATTTGAATAATGCATGTGGCAAGCGATCGGAATGTTAGTGTTCCTGTAGCAGCAGGTTTATTGCACCACTTCGAGATATTGAAGGTTCCACAAAACAATAAACTTTATGCTACGAAATTGTGTGTTGACCTAAATATGCTTTAGTAGGTTATTGTTTGTGGAAGACTTATTATGGGACAGTATTACGATTGCAGATTCCAGATTTAGCTTATACGGAAGTTTCGAATCGAATTATTTAGTGAGGATGCTGTACTTTAACATTGATTTGTTCTGTGATACTCCCGGAAAATGTCATAGCTCTGCCCTCTGAAAAGCAATAGACATATCCCCCGTATATTAGACATATTATATATAATTAGTATTATTAGACATATCCCCCGCCAAATATTACGATGAGAGTGGTTACTCAATTTTTATTTGTAAATAACCCTATGATATTACTATATCCTATGATATTACTGTTATATTTCTAACATACTATCATGCCTGTAATCCCCGAAGGGTAAGTTAGAGGCGTATCTATATTACACCCACATTTCGCTAGTAATTTTTAAGTACCATGTAATAGGGGGCGAGCGTATTGCCATCAACCGGGCACAAATCCACCCTCCGGGCTGTTACTGAGAAATTCCAGATGAAAAAACCCAATAAATGCTTTGTGCAACCCGGGAATCGAATCCTCGTGACCAATACCAATGAAGCAGTTACATGTTTGTTCTTTTTAATTTCACTTGGTAGAACGTTACTCATGTTTTGAATCATGTATTCTGTGAATATCGCTGTTGATTGTATTATTGTACATCTTAAGTTTTACTCTTGCAATCTTTAATATGTGATTGTTTGTTTATCCTTGTCAAAATAAGTAACGGTAACTTGGCTGCACTATATAATAAACCAGTACCTAAGTGCTCGAAAATAAATGTTCCAGGAGAGCGCAAAAACAACTTACTAGGTTTTTGATTGTTAATGTTTACCATTAACAGAGTAATTAAGTTCGTAACTTACAAGGTTTGATTGGTTATTACAAAGTATGTGGTTCACTCACTAGATTTATCAGTATTAAAATCTCAGTCACTCTTGGGATTTTAATGTAGATAATTTCATAATTTGATGGGACTTACTGAGAGTAAGGCTATGAATTTTTCACTTTAAAGTTTTGATAGGGGGAAGTCGAATCGTGTTTATTTCGAAACTATTCTCTATTTATTCTTAACCTCCCACAAACTATGGTCATGCCGATACAATAGTAAAGGTTACAGGCAGTGAGCTAGCCGGATCCGGCTGTTAAAAATGGTATTATGATCTTCGTTATTGTTAAAAATATCCAAGGCAACAATGATCGGGAAATTAGAGAATTCCTCCATAAAAGGCGTAGTCTTTTCAACGAAAGGAACACAAAGGAATGAAATGAAAATGTTATTGATTAGTGAGATCCCTCCTTTATGTGACGGATTCGGTCAACCCGCGGATAGCCGGAAGCGCCCCACATTACAATATGAATGAAATGTCAAATAAAAGTAGCCTGATCGTAGGATGTCGATAGGTCAGGATTATTTGGGGATGGGTATGACTGCCTGTAATATTTAAAGGTAGATAATTTATCTTTTAACTGAACTAAAACAATAAACACCAAAGATTTATTTGTCTAATCTTACAAAGATTGTAAAATATAATATTTCAAATAAATATTTAACTAAAAACTTAAAACTTATAATTTATATGTTTATCAGTTTGTATGTTTGTTTGTATTGGATATACTCAATGACGCCTTTCCCAATTTTAGAAATACTTTTATCTATAAAAAGCTACATTATCAGTGAGTAACATCGGTTATATTTTATTTTCAAAACTACGCTTTAAACGGGGTGGATTACGGTACTTATAATTTTGTCCGTCAATTGTTAGTTAATTTAACCTCAACCATGTTGAAGACAACTAACTAATACTAGTAACTTGTGAGTTTCATATAAATTATACCATCACTTCTTGCTTCTCTGGAGTTGACAAAATCTGCCGTCAACGTCAAACAACGCGACAATTAATAAATACTGTTCTATTTACAAATATAGCTCTCTTTACAAAGACCTCCTGTGATGCTTAATTAAAACATACACACATACAAAATAAAATACCATTAACGAACATGCCAATTTTGTTCAAAGTAAATATGTAGGGTCCATACAGTTCCATATCGTTGTATAGACAAACGGTTCAATTTAATCAATGCCGGCTGACATAACACGACTGATTCCGGACACTGATCGCAGAATAGAGGGATGTGTTATACTGGCACGAGTGATTTGATATACGGTTGGTTGTGTGAAGGGCTCTTAAAAATTTCAGAGAGAACTGTCATAGAATCAGGTAAAATTCGTTATTTATACTATGTGACCACCTCATTGGACTAGTAGTCGCAAGCGCGTATTGCTGAGCGTGAGGTTCTGAGGTCGATTTCCAAATCGGGCAATGTGATATTAGGTTATTCCATCAGAAATGGATTTGTGACCGGTTGATAGCTAGTTGAATAGGCTCGCCCCTATTACATTGGTATTAAATATATATAGCGAATTGTGGGTGCTTTATAGTTACACCTCTGCCTAACTCTTCGGGGAATACAGGCGTAATGTTATGTTATGTATTGTTAAGTTAGGTAGTATTTCCCAGAACACACATTTGCCATCATCTTCCCTAATCCCAAAATATGTCGACTTGGAGCCACACGTCGATTTTGTAAACGACTAATAGTGATGGCGGCTAATAGAAATAATATATTTTAATAATATTATTTCATATTTCAATTCCTTTCTAGCTATATTACACGAACCATACATTTCCATTTGGTCACCAATGTTACAAGAAAAATAAAATATTATTTAAATTACTTTTAAATCATTTTTATATTATGTACCAGTTTTTAAAAGGCTTCGCTGTCAGTGGGAAAAATATTTTAACATAATCCATGGGAATGCATTTGTGGAAAATGAAACAGCGATAAGTGTGCAGTATTATAACATGTTGGTATCGCAATTGGTGTTTTTAAAAATTAAAGCCCCTTTTGGAATATTGTACTAGTACATAAATTAAAACAAAATTAAAACGATAACAATATGCAATAAAATATCACAAACAAAATGAGACCATGTCTCACACATTTTCTTGACTATTTAAAGCTATCACTCAATATAGAAAACAACTGTATAGAAATTGATCCTACTTGCAAACTGTCACACTAATCATCAATTGCTTCCCGCACTGGGATCTCCCCCGTTTCGATCATCCACGATTTGGACCAGATAAATAAACAGACGCACACATTTGCGATTTAGGAAGCTTTCGATTGGCCGTTGTGGATCGGCCTTTAAAAATATTCTCTGATTGGCTGCTGTGGAGGAGACTTTAAACAATTTTAGCTGATTATGTCGAGTTGCTCTTGTAAGGTTTAGGAAGAGTGCTCGGTGCGGAGTAGCATCTTAGCGTCGGTGGCACGAAGCAATTAGGTGTATCTAGTAAATGTCAGTGTAGATCTCTGTTGTAGTTTGAAGTTTATGTTCAAGGTTGGTAAGGAAGACCCAGGCCACCATCACCACCATGCTCGTTCTGTGGTTGCGCGATATTTTGTCTTAGACAAGATTGCAATAGAAGACATATGTGACATATTTTGTAGTAAAAACTTCTAATATTAAATATTTGGTACCTATTAGTAGATATTTTTCTTAAATTATGTGATTGGAGACAAAACATAAGCTAAACCAAAATAGATGCATTGGAATGATAATATTTATAGAATGGTTGACAGAGTTAAAAGCTTCTGTAGATTCTTTCCATAATTGTATTGTTTAATTCCAAAAATCCTATTTTAACCCAACCAAGTGAAAAAAGTATATTTTACTCGAGCTTATCTGTAAATGAAGGCTAGATAATAAAACTGATAAGGTTTTTTTGTGGTAAGTCGTAAAACGTAACATGTAACAAAAAAAGTAAGCGGTGTCAAGGCAAGCGGATAAAAGGTGAAAACGTATGTATAAAATATGCTATTTTGTTTGTATGTCTCAGAAAAAGTGTGAACTTGTGACAGTTCTATCTCAAATTCATCACTCTTGTAGACTGACGTAGACAGCTCATAAATCTTGTTTGAGGGTTATCAAAATGTCTAACACTACAGTCATGAACTGAAGTTACAAGTAAACAACAAAAAGTACGAACACTCTTTAAGCCTGTAAGTTTTTGTTGATCAAGTAATTCAACTGAAAATTATTCGAAGTCTTCAGAGAGAATTCTTGGTTTACTTAGTTTCAAAGGTTGAGTGAAATTATCTTTAATAACTATACATTATCAATCAAATAACCATAGTTTCGTCTCAGAAATACTATGCAACATACACTAGCAATCTCATATTTTGCTTGTGTATCGTGTTTAAGTGTGTAAATATGTATGTATTCATCACCATTATTTACACACCAACGACACCAAAATAATTGGGAAAAAGCTAGGCAGATGATGATATTTGTCTTGTCTATCTGGGGCCCTTACCCTGGGCTTTGCTGAGTACCTTGACAATTTTTTATAACAAAACTCGTAACACAATTACATACATATATGTATCTAGATGGAAAACATAGGTACATCACAAAAGTATGTCAAATAAAACACGTGTCCCACATGAATATAAAAACTAAACAAATCCAATCTCATGAAATCCAGACAAATAAATATGGAGTATTCCTATTCCATACCGGTATTATAAAATTCAAATAATAACCCACATCGATGGCGATGACAAAGGTTGTCCCTGCGGACGGGATGGCGGATAGCCCTGTATCCATTATAAGTTGAATTAATGTTGGATGCCCCTATTTCTCAGGGGGTGGCGATTTGACGAAGGTTTTTATATCTAACTGGATGATCCATTGTTCATTTTTGAGATTTAGGTTTCAATTTTTAGGTTTTAAAATATGAATCTTCCATTAAAGAGGTTTTTTTTACCCGACTGCTTAGAATGGTTTTGTTTTTCAAGTGATTCTAGGTATGTTTATAATATTATTTTTTCTTCCAATTATCGAAACGGGTCGACGGATTTTACCAGTAAAAGTAATACCTATAGTTGTATTTGTCTTAGCGAGCTACATTTTGGAAGCCAGATTTTCGGTGCCAGAATGTGTTTCGATTTTTTTTTTAATTTTTGCACTTTCTTGCAACAAATCTGAAATCAATTTAAATACCTGTTTTCAACTGCAGCAGTCTGCTTGAAAACTTAAGTTATCGTTAAAATTTTAGATGTTTAGCAAAGTAACGTCTATTTAGAAATGGCCAGTTACTTTCCAGGCGACTAACAAATTAAAAGGCGACTATGTATTTGCTACAATAAAATATAACTTGACAGTGATTCAATATTTCAGCATTAATTATATTATTAGATAAGCTTCAAAATGCAAGAAATTATAAAACAAAATAATCGCGGCTAGTCTAAGGTAGCGGACATATCAAACTGGGCCAATTTAAAAAAATATCCTTCAATGTAACTGCCAACCAACCTACTAATTTTGTTTTTTTTTCATATTATTCATTTTATTTTTTATAAATGATCTATGCAACTAGTCCTGGTTACTTATTCCAATTTTGATTAGACAACTCGTTTACTTTGGAATCTACATTTATAACACTTGTTCGTGGTTTTTAGTTAAATTTGGTGTTTACCATTATTGTTAAAAATATCATTAAACATTACACAATACACATGTAATGAGTACTTGGCATCGTAGCTTTTGTTTTGCGTTGTGATGGAGGAATTGCTATAATATGTATCTTTTTATATGTTTTATTATTTTTAAATACACACAACAATGCACTAAATAAATCATCGCCTGTTAAGTCTTTTCCCAAGTATGTTGGGGTCAGCTTCCAGTCTAACCGAATCCAACTGAATATCAGTATTTTACTTGGGATGACTGTGAGTAACACCATAATTCTTTGTTAAGACTGGCTGTCAGACTTTCAGGCTTCTAGTCTACCTGTAACGTCCGTCAAAAAGCTATGAATAGCAGCCGAAACCAACTCAACATGCCTTCCGAGGCACAGAGGGATCTCGATGCGTAACTTTACTATTATTATTGAGGCAATATAGCCTAGAAAACAGATACAAAGGAGAGACACTCTAGGCAAGTCACAGCAGTCAATCAGCCCTCAAAATAAAAGGCTCTCCACAGGCCATCAGTCGATCACCACAAGATCCACCATAAATACTGGCAGGTAGCCTGCAATAAATGAAGTCATTATGACGTCACGACTCGCCCGAGCCGAGGGTTATTAATTCCGGACACATTTTATAATTAACGAGTGCGGCCATTTATTTCGGATGGCGATTTATTGGCTGTTACTGTGTTTTTACATGTCGATAAGTTCACTGTTTGAAGACCGATGTGGCGCAGCGGGCGAAGGTCCGCCTGCGACGCAGGAGGTTGCGGGTTCGATTCCCGCCTTGGGACAAATGTTTGTACGATCTACAAAAATTTGTTCCAGGTGTTCTGGGTGTTTGTTATGTATAACAAAAAATATATATCTATGTAATGTATTGTATTAAGTATATCAGTCATCTAGTACCCATAACACAAGCTCTGCTTTGCTTGGGGCTAGATGATGCTGTGTGGATTGTCCAGCAATATTTATTTATTTATTTACTGTAGGAATTGATATTGGAAACCAATCCATCGGTCTGATATGGTGAATTTCAGTTGATAGTTGACGGCACGGTTGGCACAGTGACTGAGCGATTGACTGCTGTGCTGCGTGTCGCTGGTTCGATATCCGCACGGAACAAATATTTGTATGGCCTACAGGTTGTTGTTCCGGGTCTGGCTGTTTGTGTGTGTGAGTTTGAATGTTTGTAAACGCACTCACGGTACAGGAAAAATTCTTAGTGCGGTGGATTGTATTTAAAAAAATAGTTAAAATTTCAGCCTTTACTCATAGTCAAGCTGTAGATAGATATACTTTTATTGGGTAGACCATAGAGGGGTTTACAGTCTTCTTGGGGATATATCCGAAAAGCCGTTGTACAGAAGTTGCTCCGGGTCGGTCTTATAAGAGTGCTGGTAGTGACCACCGAGATGGTTTTAGTGACATAAGAATCCCACGCTCCTTGGTCTTTTCCGCAAAGCCAGGAAACCTTTTTAAACGTTCTCTTAACAGAAAAAAAACCATATTATATTGATTATTGATCAACCTATCACATGACATGGAATTGAATAGCAATATTTCTAAAAGTTTGATCAAATTCACAGGAATCGAGAATCCGAAAGATCAAAAGCTTTTAAAAATTTAACCCCGGCGCGCGGTTAACTAACTGTACTAGGAATTCAGACCATTTTTTTATTCTGTACCGGTATATCATAACGAAACATGTTATGAGATATTCTCTGGATACCCTTTCAAAACACCCTGAACTTTTACCTTTCACTTAGAAATTAAAACAAAAAACCTTTCATAAATGAAAATAAAACAATAGGCCGCATAAAAAAATACTAAATTGCTATCAAACCAAAAGAAAAGTTACTATATAAACTTGAGTCAGCTAAAATACGAGCAGCCACTTAAATCCTTCATACGACCCTAAAACATAAATCACAAAACTCTTTAAAAGCAAGCTCGCAACATTTAAAAATCGACTCAAAAATCGGTGCCTAGGAGACTCCACCGTAATTCTCGAGAATTTCGGGAATTATCGCAGCGATTCTGTCATTTGAAGGCGTGCCGGGACAATTCTTCACAAAGTAATTATGTCTTTGTCGAGTCAAAGACTGCCCCCATCCTTTGATGCCGTACCTGTCTTGCGTAAGCTTGTGCAAGATACGGGGGATCAATGTACCCTCACCCCTCATTATGCTGTTTTACTTGTTTTATTTGGAATGTCGGGAATTCGGGATTCGTTAATTGTTTGAAACTTTTTGAATTGGATTTGGATACCGTGTTCTTTCTCTTTTTTTGTTTTTTTTTTGCAAGCGGTTTTTGGGCTTTGCATTACTTCCTTGATTATGCGTAAACGTAGTATATTTACAATATCTATATCAAAGGCGCTTTATCAACTCTAAAACATAGTAATGTAACTGAATTTCTATCTGAATCTTGTACTGTTATGAAGATTACTAATTTCATCCCCATCTTGTCCAAAATTAATGTTCTAATTACGGTTTACATTAATAATGACCTTTGCTTAACCCAATCGCAGCCAGGTGGCGCTTCTATAGCCGCCACATCCTAACTTTTAGCCCCACCGGGATAATTCCAGGATTTTTTAATAAAACTTGTCCCGTTATTCAACCAGTTACGACGGAACCCGTGGTTTTGTTTACAATAACATGATAATATTCCGTTCATGGGTCACTATTCCCACTTTTATTATCCAACTTGTACAATTGGCTGGGGTCTGCATAATGAAATCGAAGCGCTTAGGGTTTTTTCGGGTAAGAATAGGGTCGCCCCATGTAACTAAAATATTCGAGAAATTGGTGTTCTTGTTTCGGATTAAGTTGTGATTGGCTTAGTGGAAGTGAGTAGGTACCCGCGCTGAAGTTCGCTACTGTTTTCGGATCCTAAATTAGATTATTCAAAAGTAAATCAATTAAGTAGTTGAATTTAATTCGGTTTGCTATTTGAAAATAATTAGATACCGGTTGAAGTTTCAAATGATGGGAAAGTTTGTTACTTTTAAGTAGATTCTAAATTTTAGGTTCAATTTGGAAATCGTAGCTTTGGCACTCACATTTATAACTGTGGTCAACGAAATAAAACGATTTACTCTTTGTCTATCGTGTATAGCAATAAACAATTTACCATGTTGTGGTGAAAGTACAAACATCATCGCAGTAATATTATAAATGCGAAAGTTTTTCAATTTTTGTATATGTTTGTATAACAGCTGAACGGACGCCGATGAAATTATATCTGTACTTTGGATTAACACCTAGGCTAATTTTATCTCAAAAAAGTGGTGCATTGATGTAGTACTCTCTTTAAAAAATGTTGTCTTACTTGTAGACTATTTTTCTATCAGCTCTTGTGAAAGTTAGAAGTTCACCTGTACCTAAGCCCCCTGTCAGTTTGAACTGATGGAAGCAATACATACAACACCAAATGAAGGCACATCTTTGCCGTAGTACGTTTTGATTGGCTGTCAGAAACAGCACGGAGATAATAATCGAAGTTGAAATTGAGTCTTTTGTGGAACGGCGCACGAACAGTGGCTGCTAATCATGGGAATTATACTTCAGTTTGAAGAGAAAAGCTTTAGATCACGTCGATTGATGGATCTGTTCTAATGATGTAGAGGCTGCACGATTAGGATTAACCAAGGAATCTATCTATATGAGGAGATTCGTTTGATCATAAAACACGGTACTCGTGGCGATGCTTTATTTATTAGGAGTAGGTACTACTATTAACCACGGCTTCGCCCGTATGAGGTCGGTATTTTTCACACGGGACCGTACTAGTGGGATCAAACTTATCACGCATCCTTACCCAGGTCATGGTCTACCCGGGTGCCAAATGTTATACAAAACCTTTCAACCATTAAAACATGAAAGTGTTACAAATAAACTCACATTTTCATTAAAAATATCAGTAAGGATGTCCAGTGCTGGGCTTACAGACAATAACACAGAAATAGTGAGTGAGTGAGTAATGAAAATACAAACATATTTTTATTATCTATGAAAAAGTACAAACAAATAATAGAATAATTCCTTAAAACATTGCCACAATAGTTTACGAAAATTAACAAGCGTAGTGGGACGAGGGTTGTAAATTTGAAGTGGGTAGGTATGTAGGTACATCACAAGGCAAGTTTCTTGAAGGTCAGGAGGGATGAAAGTTTCCCGGTTTAGTTGAATTTTAGGATTCCGGGCGTCGCTTATAAATTCATACACCGCTTTAGAACGCAAATAATTCTGTGGACTTACTGTAGTCTGGGGCGGAGGGAGGCGCTGCTCGATTGGATGTAAATGTGGGTGGGTTGGGGTTATTTTTGGATGTGAAACAATGCATTCATTGATAGACTTTAAGTCTAGCGTGAATAGGTTAATTGTTACTACTACTGTCACTGAACATCATTTGATACAGAAGTAAAAGGATTCTGTTAAAAAAAAAATACTTAAAGAAAATCCTGTACCTATGTACTTATGTAACTTTTAATTCCTTGGCAATCTTGAAAACATTGAACGCCAAGTGATGTACAAATAGTACATTTTCTATTGTGTCTCGATTTCTGCCAGTTGTTAAGAGGTCCTATTTGACCATATTCATCTTAACATCCCACATAATTATAATATTAAAGATGACCAGATTTACCGTCAGTGGTCACCAATATAATGGTTCGTAAGATCACACGGAACATTGCCTACCTATCACATAACTACTCAGCATAATAACATTTTCAATTGAATTCCAAGAAGAAGTGTTCTATAATACTCTCTAATGTTAAAATACTTAATTTCATCTCTATTCCATTAGATGAAACGCTCTCCCCACTAGACTGAGCAGCTGAACACCCAAGTTATCCCACAGTTTCACCCGTCGTGACACAAGACATATAGCTGGGTATAACATGGACAACTTCCACTGAAATAGTTAGCTTTCAGTATATTCCTTCTATCAAGTAGTCACCTTATATCTCTCACGAGTCCTGACACGCTATAATAATGAGAAAAGATTATTTCTTCTATAATGGGTGAAGAGGAGCTCGTGGCTAAATAAAAACATCCGCACGGGTCGATCGAAGGTTAAGCTATGCTTGACGAGGTCTGTCTGCGGATGGCTGACCGATAATTACATATTAAGACTCCTCCGTGCCTCGGAAAGTACGTTGAGCCGTTGGTCCCGGCTGCCATTTGTAGATCTTTGACAGTCGTTACGGGTAGTCAGAAGCCCGAAAGTCTGACAACAAGCCTAAGTATCCCTGGGTGTAATGTTGTCCAGTAACTAAGTTGTGGAGGTCAGATAGATAGTCGCTCCACGTAAAATACTGGTATTCAGCTGCATCTGATTAGACTGGAACCCGACCCCAACATAGTTGGGAAAACGTAGGTGGGTGATGATTTAATGTAAGGTGATGTGATGACATGTCCGAACATCAAAATCAATTTTGTAACTTAGAATATCTAAGCAATCACAGACAAACACAAGAAGCGATTATGTTTAATATTTTCTATTGATCCGTAGTCAAAACAAGAGTCTAATAATTTCGTCCTGTCCGTCTGTCCGTCCGTCTGTTTGTGTCACAGCCGTTTTACTCACAGAATCGATACCGCTAACCACTGGCAATTCTTTTGACTAGACATTACGGCTTGCTAACAGGCTATCAGGAAAATAATAGGTGCGCCAAGTAGGTACCTATGCTTTTTAATGGTGTCTCTTTCTTATTCTCTTGGGTACGATTCCCGGGCCAAGCTAAGTAAAAAAAAGTAAAATAACAGCCTATTACTGTCCCACTGCAGGGCAAAGGCCTCTTCTCATACAGAGAAGGCACGAGCATTCATCACCACGCTTGCTCAAGACGGGTTGGCGATTTCAGACTTCGTCCAGGTTTCCTCACGATGTTTTCTTTCACCGATGTCAGTGATGTCCAAGATAAACTTAGAAAGTACATATGAATTGAAAAACTCACATCGGTACTTGCCCAGGATTGAACCCACAACCTCGTGTACAAGAGGCGAGGCCTAAACCACTGGACCATCATGACATCCAAGCTAAGTGTTACTGGGTTTTTCCTTCAAGATGTTTTCAGTCTGAATTTGTGCCCGGTTGATGGAAATAGTCTTACCCCCTATTACTACTACAGGACTGGGACTGCTGAATTGGTGAAATGTGGGCATAGTTACATCTCAGCCTATCCTTAGGGAAATACGGGCGTGATGTTTGTTACGCTATTAATTATCCTAAAACTACGTGAACTACATCTTTAAGCCATTTTGATGATTTTGTGTTTCCTTGGATATGTTGTAATTTGAACCATAACAGTAAAGTCTAATGCATACATATTATGCAATAACAATATTCTACACAAAATCATTAAAGAAAGTCTTAAATTATTACACATAGTAAGACGATACGCATCTCCAAAGTAATGTAATTACTGTCTGATACACGAATACAAAACAAAAGTTATAAATTGTTAATTTGTGCTCCACATAAATCTGTAAGCTGAACTTAAATGACTAAGTAAAGCCTTGAATTAAGTCGTAAGTATCAGTGCGTCAGATTGAACTTACCACCTGCTAAGATATGTTACAGTCTGTGATATGAGTGACGCTAGTGGCAAATAGTTTTAATCTGATATCAAACGATATCCTCTACCTGATACATAAACTCATGCCTTATTCTCATGGGGGTAATCAGAAACTACAGAACACCTATTGCGATCCTTGCATACTCCTTTTGCTTCGTTTACGTTCATACGTTTGTTCATAAACGCACGCCTGTTGCCATTTGCGTCTTCTACCTAATACAAAATAAATTTGTGTTTCTCCTTCATATTCAATAGAGTTATCGATGCTTAAGTTAAAAGTTTCAAGTGTCAGAATATTTTTCAGTAAAGAAAGAGAAGAGAAGATACAAATAAAACTAAGTATTTGGGACACGCACACGGGAAATACAATCGGTACAAAACGAACAAGTAAATAAAAAAAAACATGAAGTCTAAAAGTCTAAATCTCTGCATTATGCTACGTTATTAGCAACAATATGAATACATACTTCGCAGTTAAACTTTACCGTGCTTTACTGTAAAAACACAGAAACGCTACTCGCTGACAAACATGTCGGCACGGCTGGCGCAGTGGCTGAGCGATCGGCTGCTGCGCTGTGTGTCGTGGGTTCGATTCCCGCACGGAACAAATATTTGGATGGACTACAGGTAGTTGTTTCGGGTCTGGCTGTTTATGTATATGAGTTTAAATGTTTTTAAACGTCTCACGATAGAGGAAATATTCCTAGTATGGGGCAACGTTTTTTAAGAAGAAAGAAAAGGACAAAAAGAATCCCATATGTCTGTAGATAAACTGTCGTATCTGTGAAACTCTTAAAAGAAAGATAAAAAGTAAAAATAGTTTTAACACCATTACGATTGTTCTCTTTTCTGTTCATACATATTCAATCTTCATACATATTCTGCTCCATTTAAAATATTTATCAGGAAGATAATTTATTTATACGTAGGCACACCAACAACTTATTAACAAATTAATATCAGATAAAACTTTTACAGGAAGGTCCTGTGTAAATAAGTCACGTACAGGCATATAAGTTATTCATAAAGTAGGGCTGGAGTTAAAGTAGTGATTGTAATTAATTTCAAAATTATGATTCGACAATAATAAAAGAAAACGAGTGGTTACAAAAAAGAAACAAACTCAAAGCGGTGGGCGTTATTTCCGACCAGCTCTAAAGAGAACCCAAATTTTCACTTCCATCGTAAAATCAATATAACACAAATAAATCGCACCATAAACTATAACCTATCAACGAGGCATAACACACGCGGTTGACAGCCGCTCTATCCATAGACGCGGATTCGATCCCCGAGCCGCACCTGCGCCAAGACGTGACTATTTGAAATTAGCTCGCGTAAGGGGGGGTTCACATAACAATGTTACATGTACAACTTTGCTTGGAGTGGTTCTGCGTCAGTTTATGTGGGGAAGAGATGTGCTAACTTTCAAGTGTATTTTAGTTGAGAAAAAGCGGGAATCGTCTTGCTGTATATTGTTTCGACGATCTGGTGAAGATTTTGTTGTGGAAATCTTTAGAGAGCGCCTACTTCTAGCAGCGGACGTCTTTTGGCTGAATGATGTTGATGGTGATGTGTATTTGGGTTTGGAATCAACCTCGACGTCGGAACCGGTAAATAGAGACTGCAGCAACTATGAGTTCAATAGGAGAAGTCTGTAACCCATTCTATCATATAATTAGTATGGATGGCCAGGGGCAGGAAAAGAAAGGGTGGATTCAAAGTTTGACACATAGAAGTTTGTATGGTTTTAACCATACAAACGTCTCTGTGTAGTATAAGACTTGATAGAGAAGTATCTCATCTTTCATACTTTAGATAATTATCACGATAGAAAGACGGGTTTTCCATTATTTTCAGTTTTAGTGCACCTGTTATTTTCAGAACACAATGTGTGTACGCCTATACCTACATAAGATTTACGTTTATGACACCTACACAATAACATCAAACTGTATAACCATAAAATAAATAATAAAATTACATTGTAAAGTCTCCTTTACAGTTTTATTTCTATCGAGGCCGGAGATATTTCACATTTTTCACCTTTCAATTATTAATTAAAGTCTCTAGAGCTGGTCGCCATCGCCATCGCTCCGACACTTCCACTCACGTTTCTCTTTATGGTTTTTTCATCTCGTATTAAAATAGGTAGATTAGAATTTAATACTGAATGTTTGGTACATACCTACTTTGTGTAGGTTTTTAGAAAGTCAGTTGTCATCATTGTTCTGATATCTTGCAATGATTAAGTCATCATCATCTACCGATGCTTTCTCAGACCATTTTGGGGACGGCTTCCAGTCTAACCGGATGTAGCACATGAAGCGACTGCCTAACTGAACTTTACTAGACAGTTACAGTGTAGTCTGTCAGATTTCTGAGGTCGGGTTTCAGGGGCCTGGACTAACGTGCTTTCTGAAGCACGGAAGGGCCTCGATACGTAATGAATGGTCACACAAGTCATCCTAGGACCAACTTCGGCGCGTTAGCTTAAACTTCGATCAACGTGGGCGGCTGTTATTACTTGGCCACGTTACCGCCACGTAACGAGCTCCACGTTAACAATGAGATGATGTTGGTGTTAGAAACAACAGCATCTTTGTAGTTCGAAGCTACATTTTGGCAGGTAACTTCAGTACCATAATGTTAAGTTTTAGTGTGTGTGTGTGTTGCTTTTATAAATATTCAATGCAAGAAGTTAGTCTGAGTTTGACACAAATGACGTTACCATCTGACCTATTGTATGGTCTTGAATTTAAAAGAGACTTACCTCTTAGTTTTTTTTTGGTGTTTTCTCAGAATATTTGTATTGGTAACACCGACCTGATCTATGTTAAATATTGCCTTGCTTGTTTGATGTGTTTGTTACGAACAATATTTACAGAATTAAATTTATATTTTTATCATTTTAGTTAATGGTTTTGGTAACACCTAAAAGCCTAAGTAAAGTTTAGAATATTTGATGTACTACTTAACGGCCTCTTCTCATACAAAGAAGGCATGAGCATTAATCACCACGCTTGCCAAAGAGGTGGTGATTTATGGTGTAATTATATTATCCTAACTAAATGCGAATGTGAGTTGGTATTTTTGTTACAATTTTACACTTCACTACTACTTCGCCTTCACTACTCATGCAATCATCATGAAATTTTGTACAATATCAGGGGTACAGAATAGGACATTCCATAGAGATAAAATGATGACGACACGGTTGGCGCAGTGGTTGAGCCATCGGCTGCTGCGCCGCGTGTTGTGGGTTCGATCCCCGCACGGAACAAATATTTGTATGGCCTACAGGTAGTTGTTCCGGGTCTGGCTGTTTGTGTATGTGAGTTTAAATGTTTGTAAACGCACCCACGATACAGGAGTAATTCCTAGTGTGGGGCAACGTTTTTTTAAAAAAAAAAAAAAAAAAAAAAAAAAAAAAGAATTGTATGACCTACAGGTAGTTGTTCCGGGTCTGGCTGTTTGTGTATGTGAGCTTAAATGTTTGTAAACGCACCCACGATACAGGAGAAATTCCTAGAATGGGGCAACGTTTTAAAAAAAAAAAAAAAATGTACTGATCCCGAGGTATTGATAAAATATGCAGTGCCGCGAGCGGAGCCGTGCGAAAAGCATATATACAATTATAAGGTCAGGTTTCCGCAAGATGTTTGACTCAAACAATGGCAGTAATGTCTAAGATAAACTAAGAAATTACACATGAATTGAAATATCACTTTGGTACTTGCACGTATATACCAGCTGGTCTATTACGACATTTTAAGTGCATCCCACTATACTGTTTCTTAAATAAGTTTTGATGCAGTGCCAGTATTTCCTTATTGCCTCTGATGTTACAAACTTTATCGGTGAACGTAAAACGGTCAGAAAGCTAATCAAAAACAGATTATAATGTTTCAATATGGCGGACTGCAGCGCCGCAATATAACGCTGATATTATTTTAATACACTGTGTACGTAAGATATGGCGCACGTTTACGACTTCATTATGATCAGATTTTTAATGAGATTCAGGAATAATACTGCCAGTTCAGGAGAGAGTTGGTCAATTTACTAATGGGATAAATCCTTTAAACAAATAAAATTGTATTTATTTCTGCAAGTTGATTTTTAAGACACTGAAGTGTGTATAGACACGTCAATGTATGGCTAGTATTTTAATAACTGGATAACGTCTTTATTACCTTAGTGTTTGATCCGTGAGAAGAAATGCCGAAAAAAACTCAAAGGTCAAGGTCTCTTTTAAAGATAAGATGCCAAACTAAAATAAGTTGTAATGTTACTACTTATTCTAAGATCACTAAACCCATGCTTAATTATCTATGAGTGTATAACTTTATCTGACCGGTCTAATGTTTGTTGCTTTACTTATAAAATAATCCGTAAAAAATTGTTATTGGACTGCCTCCACTAATGTTTGTACTATCTGTTTCTTAGATGTAAGTTTTCTGAAAAAATAAAATAAATAACGATCGTTAAAGTCGTCGAACTTACATGTGAGGGGTTCAGTGTGCGAGCTCCACCCGTTTGCCCATGAAAGTTAACTTCAGTTATATTGGGAATATTCATTTGACTTATGGGTACTAGTTAAAGTAAAACTAGTAATTTCAAACCAAAAAATAAAGTTACAAAAATCCTTGTTTTTGGCTATGCCAGTCGTGTGGCCACCAAAAGTTAACAGGCAAAACAGTATGTTAGCAACTTTGTTTTTTACAGAGTCTAGATATAAATATTCATGGCTGAATAAATCCAACGTCGGTCGGTCAATCGCTCCAGTATATTTTATTCATGAAATTATTCCAGCTCAAACAGTCAATCAATTATGTCGGAATACTAGTCTATGACCGCGATGCCGATGCCGCTTTGTTATTTACTCTTTACATTTAAAACACGTTCTGAGGGTTTAGTGCGAATACAATACTTATTTTATCTCATTAATTTTAGCTTGGCATACGTCAATTTGCATGTAATCATTGTGTTTCTCATCATTGCCACCAGAGGGCACTTATTCAGTCTCAGTACAAACTAAAGTTTACGTTAACACGAGTAAGTATAGTATCGTATAACCCAGTAACTGGGTTGTGGAGGTCAGATAGACAGTCGTTACATGTAAAATGCTATTATTTGGCGTCATCCGGTTAGAATTGAAGCCTACCCCGAAATATTTGGGAAAAGGCTAAGCAGATGATTTTGTGATATTATTCAAGCTAGAGTTTATAAACCACTACACTATTTCATAAACATGAATTTCCAATATAACCCTTTACCATTCCAAACATACTCTAAAGGAGACAACAAACCCAATGCGAGTGGTGTCCGTGCGCCGCGCCTTACACAAGAGGATACAGCTCAGCGCAATCTGCGCTAAACGCTGCTTTAAGCGCTTTGCCGTCGCCTAGAACATTACGGCACACTGTATGTTGAGAGGAACCGTCGGACACGGCTAGCCTATCACTTGCTTTATACGTCATTAGAAAGGATAAAAGGATTACACAAAGTGGAGAGAGAGGGACAGCGTCTATTTATAGACTGGAGACGCTGTTGGGCTGATGGTTAGTGGGGAGATTAATGAACTAAGATTTTGAAGCCCATTGTCTGTTTGAGAAGCATGATATTGATGTTGGCTAGGTATTTTGGACAGGCAGAAGTTCTCATTTTTAGATTTTGTTAAATTTATTCAGCGGTACAAACAATAGACTTCGTTTAATTCTACCCGGTTTGATTAAAAGTATCTTGGACAGTATTAATTGTCTATGTAGCACAAATACTAGCACGAAATTAATAATATCAGTCACGGTGACGGTTGGCAAGCAGAGTTTATACATAACTGGAGATTAACTTAGATATTGACATTTGGTTGAAACAATGGCGACGGACCTACCCGCCCTGACGAGGGTAAAACAGTCTCTCCATTAAAAGTTATATTAGTGACAAATTCTAAATGGATTTTGGATATTATTCCATTCATCTCTTTGACTGTTTGATGAGAACTGCTGGATTTCCCCCTGGACAAAGAAGTCTTAAAGCAAATTAGTCTGTAAATGTCAAGGATTGAAACGGTTTTGTACCAGTAGACTTGCTCAAAGGCATTTCATTTAGTTTAGAAACAACACCAAAGAAACTGTTGCAAGAACCGGAAACTGGTTCTATGAGTGCTATCACCGTTTAACTCAGCCCAACAATAACCTTCCTTAGACACAAAACGTCACGCTTGTATTCCCCAAAGGGTTAGGCAGAGGTGTACTAGTTATAGTTCACCCTTATTTATATTATATTATCGCCAGTTATATTAGGTCTTTACCTATGAAATTGCCGTTCTGCAGTACTGGCCATTTCAAATCAAAATATTTTTTGTTTGGCTAAGAATTCTAATTTCAAATTAATTTTATTTTAAAAACATGTTTTTTTTTTTCCAAAAGTAGTCATTTGTTTATTGATTAGTGTTACATTTTCATCGCATTTAAATCTTTTTCGTCATCATGGATACGTTAAAAATTCGAGTAATTATGGAATATGAGTACCGTCGTGGCAGCAACGCGGCACAAGCGGCACGCAACATCAACGACGTTTACGGAGCTAACACTACAAACCAACGCACTACCTGTTATTGGTTTGCTCGCTTCCGTTCTGGAAATTTCGACCTGAAAAATGAACCTCGCGGTCGTCCGAAGACTTTGGTCGACAATGACGAATTAAAGGCGATTGTGGAAGCTGATGATACACAATCTACGGCTGAATTAGCAGCAGCTTTCGACGTTAGCGTCAAAACAATATTGGTCCATTTGCGTCAAATTGGCAAGGTAAAAAAGCTTGACAAATGGGTGCCCCACGAACTCAATGATCGCCAGCGCGAAGTACGCGTCGAGACGTGCCTTGCACTGCTCAACAGACACACAAATGAAGGAATTTTGAACCGCATTGTTACCTGCGATGAAAAATGGATTCTGTTTGATAACCGCAAGCGCTCAGCAAGTTGGTTGGATCCTGGTTCAGCACCTAAACAATGCCCTAAACGAAAACTTACCCCAAGAAAAGTGATGGTCACTGTTTGGTGGTCTAGCGCCGGTGTGATTCAACACAGCTTCTTACCAAACGGGGTGAGCATTACTGCAGATGTGTACTGTGAAGAATTGAACACAATGATGGAGAAGCTGGCACATCTCCAACCAGCATTGGTCAATCGCTCGTCTCCGCTGCTCCTGCACGACAACGCGCGACCTCATACTGCACAGCAGACGGTCTCCAAGTTGCAAGAACTGGGGTTGGAAGCTCTCCGTCATCAGCCCTACTCACCAGAGCTTGCGCCTACAGACTACTACTTTTTCCAGAATTTGGATAACTTCTTGGCGGGAAAAAAATTCAATACCCGAGTGGCAGTACAAAATGCCTTTGAAGAATTTGTTGCCTCCCGTCCAGCTGATTTCTTTAAGAAGGGCATCAATAAACTGCCACTGCGTTGGCAAAGATGCATTGATTGCATGGGTGATTACTTCGATTAATACAAATAAAAAATACATGAAAAAAATTCATTTCAATTTTTTCATACAAAACGGCAATTTCATAGGTAAAGACCTATTATTTAAGTAATAAGGGGAAAGCCAATTGCCATCAACCGACCACAAATCCAGATTCCAAGTTGCGAGAAATTAAAAAAAAAACAAAAACACATCGCCCTGAACCCAGAGCCTCACGCTCAGCATTAGCACTTGCAACCACTAGACCAAAGACCTCCCTAACACTCCATCAGAAAAAAAATGTATCTTAACCCTAACTTTACCGCGTGCGGATTACCTCAAGCGATGCTTTTGAACACATTCCAACATTTATTATAAAAATACGCTCCAATATGGTACACAAACATGTCTCCGTCACGAGCACGCGGGAGCGTGCACAATTATTTTGACAGATAGTGTAAACAGAGTCGCAATGCACGCCATTTGTGAAGTTTCCTTCCGAGTGAACCGGCAGTACACTGGCGAGCAAAAAAATATACACATTTGCATCTTTATTACGTCGAATTCATAAGATTTTCTTGAAGAGCGGCGTGGGAATTTGCGCTTGTTGTAATATTTTTCGTGACGTTTTTCTTTACGTCTTTTAACCTGTTTCTTTGTTATTGTACCGTTTTCTGCGCCATTTTAGGTTTCTCATTATTTTATTTTATTTTGTTTTGCTAGAAATAACAGTATGTATTTGAATTTGAAATCTCCATTTTGGTTTTCAAGTACTGTAAGACGTGCTACGATACTAGTACTACACGCCATTGAATCACGTTGTTTTTCCATATTGTAAAAAATGGTGGTCAATGTCAGGGGGCCAGCAGCTCTTCAAATATTATTCATGTGCATAATATAGTGGTAGCAAGGGAGGGAGTGACATTTATAAAGCCTTCAATTTAGATTGAACTAAAGCTTCCATACAAATAATTATAATTGACATTCACATATGTGTAGTGATGGTATAACTTAAATTGACACCTATAACTTAGATCATATCTGTCACCGACATTTACCGTCCTATTTCAGAACTGTGTGTCAGTAAGAGATTTCAATTCGTTAATTTTAGTGTGGTTTATAGAATCGGCGCTATTTAAACCGCATATAATTGATAAGGAATAATAGTGCACATTATTATACACATAGCTTACATAAGACATCTCGTGGCTGTATCGACATCTCATCTCGAATCAATAAGATACACTCAGTCATAGCTGATGCTGAGTCAGGAGAAAGGGTTGCCAGATGGAAGTGGAAAAAAGTATAATCTGAAATATCTTGTAGTATTTTATGAATGACAAACCGAATTTTAGGCTTCTGCAAGATCAGTGCATAACCATATATTGGCTTGACCTATTATTAAAAAAAAAGTTTTACACCACCAGCCAAGTGTGTGTCGGACCACGAACAGTGAAGGTGCAAGATGAAATTTTGTGGTTGTTATTTTTACTACTACGGAACCCCGAGAATCATTAGCCTATCAGCGAGTTATTAAGGCTGACTGCTCAGAACTAAACAAATAGTTAATGCTGAGATAAAACCCTTTATTATGCTCGCAGGTACTTTCTTGTTTATGAAGTTTTATTTTGTGTTTATACCAAAAAAAATTTTTTTTTTCATTTTTTATTTGAATTGCCTGTAGACTGATTCTCTGTGGAACTGAGTCAATAAGTACGTTTTATTCTGTTGGTATTCTAGAATCTGGCAATACCACGAAGCGAACCGTCTAACCCTCTCGTATATCGCGGTATTTTAGTACCGTCGCGTCGCGCATTTGTGTCATCCATCGCTGACGAATGCTTTTGCGTCAAATTGTTCTGCGGGTAAAAATGTACCCTCGTTAGCGCGCGGGGGTTGATATCGTAAATCTATGCCACTATTGATGCTGTTCTGTTGTTCATGTTTCTGGAAACTTGGATAGGGGTTTATTTTATTGTTGTGTATATAGTTCTGCATGATCTTCATCATATATTTAAGTGTTCGGAAAAAAACAGGCTGACAGTGTCTCTGTCAGATTTATTGTTACAAAAACAAAAAATTGGAGGATTTTTTGTTTTTGTAAAATTCATTACTTTTCCATTTGTTGGCGTTTCCAATACGAAGGCCATAAAAGGATACGAAGTAGTTTTTTATTTGTTATTAATACTTTTTCAGCATGCCACTATCTAAATACCTACATAGCAACAAAATATATGGCCAAGTTGATTAATTGGATACTACCAGAGCATATATCAATGTTGACATATTCCTTTATTTTACATAGTACGTTAGTTTTTAGGAACCACGTACAATCCAAACATTAAAACTGCAAATAATCGAAATGAAAACTTGATTAAACAAAATCGAGGGTCTAAGGAAGAATCTAGGGCATGTTAGTGTTGCAAATAAAAACAAATTGAATGGACACGTGTAGAGTTCATTTCTATAGACACGTGCTAGTAATTAGAAGAGCTCTCGGCTCGCATCTCTATTTACCAGACCATGCCTGTAAGGTTAAACAGAGGTATACTAGTATAGGTAGAACTATATAGTTTCGTTATAGGTTTAAGTTTCTTAGAATAGTGGCGAGACTAAAGGCTGGGATATTGGGATATTCAAGATAGAAAAATAACATTACACTGCCAGACCTGGGAATCCATTCCTGGGTCTGGGTACTGGGTTCCTAACCAGGCAACAGACCAAGTGCGACTTCTGAACCAGCGAGGCAGTTTCCTATCTACTAATCATATCAATTTAGTTGTTCGTCTGAAAGTTCGTAACGCAGTCATGTTTCTAGGTAGGAAAACCTCTTATCTTTTTGAAACCGGTACCAAGCATTACATAACAGATCTTCGATTTGGTTTCAGTACTTTATTTTGAGGGTTCCATACTTAAAAGATGCCAACGGGGCCCTACTACTACTAGGCGGGCTGTACTCGTATCTTCACATAATGTATATTTCAATTGCTGTTATAACAACACCTTTAATTGGAAACTAACGTTTTTCTAAACATTAGTTCTTTTCAAGTCTTGTACGATGGTACGTAAACCTAGTGCGTGCACAAGTCAGACAGGTTTTTTTGTTAATTTTAATTGTACCACGGTCAATAATTCCATTATTGTTTCAGACTTATTTTTGTATTGGTCATGTCCGTTGTGACACAAAATTGTATGATAATTTACCATTTATTTCCAACCACAATGTTCTCAGGAATTTTTATTCGACTTTAATACAACCAGCTTATACAAATTCTCGCCAAGAGCCGCAGGTTTTATTCAGTCATTTCCAGAAGCATATTATAAATTAAAACTTTGAATAGAATCTCTATTGAAAGTGCATAATATATATAATCTGTGCTAGTTTCGTTCACATTCATAAATCTCTTCATTTCTTTGAATTTCTTTTCTAATAGATCTCTTGAAGCGGTTCTTGTGGCCCTTTCATATGAGAGACTTAGCTTTTTATTGGAATTGTGTTCTTGAAATGTCATTATTGCTATTTTTCATATTCTATTTATAAAGATTTCAAGCGTTTGTGTTTTAATCTATGTATGTTTACTTATTAATCTATACATATTTGGTGTAGAGTTTACTTGTTAATATATTTGCATCTGATAGCACAATTCTTGCCTATGAAAAAACTCTTAGGAGAAACTGTGAGGCACAGCTAGTTTCTTAATACATGCACATTATGTGTTAACATAATATAAAGATGGCAGACAGTAGCCCATATTAAGAGAAAACCTGTGCTTCTGTTACCACCCTGGCTGGAGGTCTTAAGTCCCCACAGGAAAGTTTGGTTAAGCAGTTAATAACCCTGAAGGTTAAACTAGGAGAAGACCATACCTACAAAAAATGCTGCTGTTACCTCAGCAGGAAGTATTTTATCCAATAATATACTGCTTCGCTTAAATAAATGAGAAGAAATTAAATCATCATTAAGTATATAGGTAATTCGAACACAAAAAATTGTGGTGTTTTTTGGGGTGTGCTTTGGTTCTATGGGTGTGTATGTATGGGTGTGGAAGGGGGTATGTATGGGGCTATAAACCAATAATGAAATTTTACGCCAGCTTATCAAAAAAGAAACATTGTGTGTAACACGTGTGTAACAGTGGTGTCAGACACGCCAACTCGGTGCCGCGACAGGTATTGTTTGTAAACTGAACTAGGTACATTTTGGTTTGTTTGTTGAGGTATGATATAATAATTATGATGATGATTAATAGTTTATAATCATTTAATAATAAACGTTTATTTAAGATAACAAGATACTTTGCTCAGAACTATTGTAAGGAAAACATATTAATCTACTTTCCTCCTGCCTGACCTGATGAATCGAGGTATCAATACTCATATGAACAGTAATGAACTTTAAATTATTTAAAACATATCCCTTGTAGAATGTACGAGTCACACGTCCGCGGTAGCCGTTCAACTTTTAAAATATAAATCACGCTTTATATGACAAATTAAAAGGGACCGTACTTAAAAATGAAGGAGTTTACGGGAACTTCAACTTGCAACTGTCTTGTAACGGCATAGAGTATAATTTCCTTTGCTTGAATAGTAACTGAAATATTGTTTGCTAAGTCATCAAATGCGGCCTCTGGAAACTTTATACTGATACAAATAAGGTAGGAATTGCCTTAGTTAAGTGTTAGATTTTATGTTTGTATAGGAATTTGCTGCGTTTTCTTTTGAATGTCACAATAATTATGACAAGTGACGTCTGGTGCGGTCTGAGAGCCTGAAGTCAATTTTATAGCAGAATCATTTGTTTTATTTGACAAAGTTTCAATATTTAAATGGAGTTTCAGAAAATGAACACTTAAATGTTCTGAAATGTTGATGTTGTGCATTTTGACATTTATCTTTCCCTCGAGTTAATGAAACAGCAATTAGCAGAGTGAGTGTACATTAAGTTTACTTTAGCGTTATTGATTGGCTGATGAGTTAGTTATTTCATTAATCAAAACGCTTGCCAATAGTATAAATGTACAAACTTTTGCCGGCGGCTTTGATCGCTTTAATCAAAATTTTATCGATCCTTCGCGAATACTTTTTTCTGCATGGAATTCATCCTATATCCTTTTCTGTACGTCTGACAACGTGTTTGCAAAATTTCTTTTCATTTCATGATGATCGGTTGAGCAGTTAAGATTTGAAAGCGTAACAAACAAACAAACTCACATTCGAATAATAGCATTAGTTAGGATGAAAGTCACATCAGAGTCGACTTTGAGGTATTAATGACATAAGATTAGATTCAGAGAATCAGACGTATCTAGCCTAAACCGAAACCCAGTTAGAGCTAGCAACTAATTCGCCATAATCCAGGAATATTAATAGATGTTGAATGTTAATACAATATTAAGTTGGGAACTCTATTATTTATGAGCTATCTCTGCTAATAAATTGTCTGCCGGCAGTTTGGGAGATAAACTAGTTGTTGTTATATCTAGGTGTATTGTTAAAGAGAGGTAACTGAGGTTATCTTAGGCAAAGGCGAACAGGTTAACAGAGGTGGAGAGAGGGAAAAAAAAGATAATTTTAAAAGTAATAGAAGAGAAATTACCTCTTTTCCGAACACACGTTAATGCATATGGCTTTTGCAGGTGCAGTCGCGTAGCAGCACGGGTTAAATCAAAGGTTAAGCTATCTTCCTGACGGTCTGAAGATGGGTGACCGTAAATTGAATAACGTGACATCTGTTCGTGGATTCACAAATTTGAAAGCAATCACAGTATTGTATAATGCGCTTGTGAGAAGCCAATTAGAATGCAACGCAGTCATATGGAGCCCACATGAAACTAAATATCATCATGTTGGAGAGAATTCAAAATAAATTTATAAGATATTTATATTTAAGAAAATATGGTGTGTATCCGTATTATCCCCTTATGTATCCAACATTATTTATTTTGGGGATGGTCGGATACAATGAGCTGAGCGTCAGGAGGCAACTCGCACTCACTCTATACATTTTTAAAATAGTGAGAGGTAGGATATACCATGCAGACATATTGGAACAGGTGGGTCTGTGCGTGCCGGACGGGTACGTGTGGCGCCGCCGGCGGCCGCCGCTGCTGGCGGTGCCGCGCGCGCGCACCAACCTGTTGCGGGAGGCGCCGCTGTTGCGCGCACTGCGCACTCTCAACCTCTTGGAGACGGACATATTTTATTGCTGTCTAAATGAATTCACGAGGATTACTTTATATACCATCTGTTATAAGTTTTAACTTAAGATAAATATATTGTGTAGATATAGGTTAGGATAGCTACGCTATCGCATTAGGTGAATAACCTGTAATGATAGCTGTAAGTGTGAGATAAATAAATAAATAAATCTCGGCTTTAGAAAGCACGTAAACACCTTCTCCGTTGTCATTAGTAAATCTATGACAGTCGTTAAGAAACTACCCAAAATAAAATCTCTAGTAACGCCACAAAGTCGCATAAACTGTAGGTTAATATAAGTTGAGTTCAAATTAAAACTTTTGTAAATAAACCATCCCTAAAAGTCCCCATAAAGAAAGCAAATAGAAATACCACAGCAACGATAACATCTAGCGAAGATAAATCGTTCGAAAAAAGGGTTAAAAAGTCACTACGAATCGGTGATCCAGACCGTGGCACATAAATGGCCCGGTCGGTTCAAAATGCTGGCCTCTACAAACACACCCTAGTACTGACGATGATAGATCACTTGCAAGTGGCAGCTCCACAACTTTCTTTGTTTGATCCAGCGACAATTAGTATTGATTGCACGTGATATGGGTTTAAGACGAGTAGCTTTGTTACTGTCAATATTACATCATAAAATACAGTATCATGCTTGTACTCACCGGTTAGGCAGATGTGCTCCTATAGTATACATTTATTAGTTAAGTCCCATATTATTATGCCACCAACCAGACACAAATCCACAGACTCCGGGCTGCTACTGATTAATTCAAGGCGCAGCGGCTGAGCCATCGGCTGCTGCGCCGCGTGTCGTGGGTTCGATTCCCGCACGGAACAAATGTTTGTATGGCCTACAGTTAGTTTTTTCGGGTCTGGCTGTTTGTGTATGTGACTATAAATGTTTGTAAACGCACCCACGACACAGGAGAAATTCCTAGTGTGGGGTAACGTTTAAAAAAAAAAAAAATGTGCGTTTATGACTGGAACTAAATTTGTCTTCACATGAGACATGTTTAAGCAAATAAATATGATCTTATCTTTTCTATATTTCGCAGTGTCAACACTGATTAGAAAAATCAATAACATCATTGTTTGATTGTTACTAATTGGAAACGTCAAGTAGTGAACCTACTTGGGTGAAGTCGATACAGGAAGTGGCAACACTAAATTGGTGGCAACATTGAATTTACGGATGCCATGGATACGAGGTTTTGTCGTTTTCAGATAGTAGGAACAGTTGGAACAGGGGATTGGACTTTTTTGGAGAGAGAAACGGGTGCGAGAGTTTATTGTGCCATCTTGTATCGGACTCACCGAGTTTCCATAGTGAAGTCTGATTCCATCTGCCTAATCAAGTGATATTGTTCAATTGAGTTAACCTTAGCGGATTAACAGACGTCTGTACTGAGCGTTGCGAGTGTTGCAACTATTATTTCGGTTATCCAGCATGTATGATCATCCTCATGACGAGGTGATTCTAAGTGCTTCAAAGACACATAGAAGTCTGTGATTCCAAATGTTGATATTAATACACAGGTGTGAAGTATTGGTTTGGCTCAACATATTTGACCATAGTTGGTGTTCAAAATATCAAAATACAAAACAAATGTTAATATTAAACAGTAGAAGCAAGCGATTACAAAAATATGACAAATTAAATTTATTCAAAGAGATATTTGTCTTCAAGAAAATCGTTAAGATTGCATTAGCATTGTTCTTTTAGTACTTTCTTTTAAGTTTTTATTAAATTGTTTTGCATTCAGTTTTTAGCGTCGTCGTCTGGAATTGTGTTGTACGTTAATGTTTTTTTTTTGAGTAGCTTGTGGCTAAATAAAAAAAGCCGCACGGGTTGATCAAAATTTAAGCTACGCTTATCGAGGTTAGTCAGTGGATGGGTGACCATTGGTAAAATATCGAGACTCCTCCGTGCCTAGGAATGCAAGTTAAGCCGTTGGTCCCGGTTGTCATATGTATATTTTTGACAGTCATTACGCATAGTCATATACCCGAAATTCTGACAACCAGTCTTACCAAGGGGTATCGTGTTGCCCGTATCTACATGTAAAGCACTGGTATTCAGCTGCATCCGGTAATACTGGAAGACGACCCTAACATAGTTGGTGGTAATACTGGAAGCCTATCCCGACATAGTTGGTTTCCCAACTATGTTGGGGTCGGCTTCAAGGGAAAAGGCTAGGATCTGCCTAGCCTTTTCCCTGTTGATGATTAATGATTTTTTTTGTAAAAAAAATTGGACAAGTGTGACTCGCACACCGAGAGTTCTGTACCAATGTTAGGTATTCGCACGGCTACTTTCACCAAAATAATTAACATTACCTAATGAAGTTTACTATTTTTGTTTATTTTTTTATTTGACAAACTTTACTTTGTCGTTGAAAAGTTCTCCAACTGCAAGTATATGCGTGGAATGTTTTATTTTTAAATACTTTTTTATGCGATAAAACTAAAAAGATACAATATTTTTTATTTTACTTCTAGTGTAAGATCTTGCTTCATTCCAAACTTCATGATTCTAGGTCTACGGTTAGTACCCTATAGGTTTTGATTTACTTGCGAGCATCAACATATCTCGCATAAATGGCCGTATTTTGTTATTGCGTTGACTTAGACGCATGACTTTTTTAGAGCTCTAAGGGACGGTAAACTTACGTATTTCATATAAATTTCAATTTGAGACCCCTACGCATCCCCGAAAAAAGGGGTAGACCTCTGATGTCTATTTGTCCAGATGGACAAAGAAATCATCCTATGAAGGTTTCGTTTTTACCTCTTTTGAGGTACGGAACCCTTAAAAACATTAAAAGCAGATACCGATAATGCCTTTCCATCCCAGTTTGCTAAGCAGTCTTGTGATCACACTTTGTTTTGTTGAACACGTAGGAACACGCTGTCAATTCTCTTGACATTAATCCGTCAGACACCTTTGAAGACTCCCACCAGAAAATAAGGTCACCTGCCCTTTCAAGTTTCAAGGGTCAAACGAACGCAAACGGGAAATTAATAAGGGTTTTTCAAACTGATTTTTGATATTTGGTCATAAATTCATGAAATAGTGTAATCGCACAATATGAACTTTGAAGTCGTAAATAAAATAAATTGTATTAATAAGAATCAATTAAGTGAATAAATTAACAAGTGAGCAAATTTGAACTTGTGATTTTGTGAAAAAAACTGTGTCATGTAGTAAATTAACAAATACTAGTACACCATATATAAATGAGAGATAAGTTTCTTGTTAAGTCACAGCACCACCGCCATAGCAACCGAACTGCGAAAAACTACCATTTAAGTGGCCGTTGTGTTTAACAAAACGATGCCGTGATTAGTCAGTTTTAAATAGACATTTATGTTGTAAGAAGACTTGTTCACTGGAGTACCTACCACAGCTCGAAGACCTTCATATATTGGATGAACAGAAAGGCAACGCTGCGGACGCGATGCCTTCCCGTCAATCGTTAAAATAGGTACGATTTAAGCCCATATTTTTGTGAACAACGATTTAATGTCAGAATTATTTATTCTTTTAATGTTTTCACTAACACTGAATGACAGCTGAAGGTAACCTGCACTAATATAGGTACTAAAGCTGAAAAGTTATTTTTGTTCGAAGGCTAGAACTACTGGTCGAGTTTGAAATAATCCTAATGCAAATATTTCAAATTTGAAATAGTACAATTCTTAAGGAAGGTGGGGATGGGACATGGGTTATTTAACATCACGCTAAGCCTATAAGGAGCGGACAATAAACCGGGGAATTGTGAAAAGTGATTAAATGAAAAAGCTGGTTTGCATTGGGCATTAGTGCATAAATACTTAGGCATCGCATTTAGTTGTCGTCTTACTTTTGTGCCCGTTTTATGGCATCAGGCTCGCTCCTATACTACATGGGTCTTAAGACGTTAAACGCCGAGTGATACACAAACAATACATTTTCTATTGCGTCTCACTTTCTGGCAGTTAAGGTGTTACAAATAACTAGCAACGTGCCTAAGACGCCTCTGCTAAGCCTTCGGGAAATATGTTAAATAAGTTTTGTATATTACTCTAGTTTTCCTCTTCTTATCACAGCTTAACAAAATATATTCCGCTAAAAACACAGATCGCCAAAAAAATATTCCCACCTAATTTTTTCACCTCGGCAGCTGATTCCCGTCTAGCTAACGCCTTACACTATATTTGCTCGGCGGCGCGACGTAGGGTGAAAGCCCCTGTAATGTGCTAACGTTTTTGTCCAGTGACGAAGGTACGGCAAGTGACGAAGGAGAGTTTACTAAGCGCTACGTGGAACGAATTCTTGTTACAACACCCTATTATTTGTATTATCTTTTTCTGGATACACGCTTTAGTCTGCTGTTTAGTTTTGGCTTTTTGTGGTGATTTTATTTGAAAGTAAAAGAAAAAAGAATCATTATCCTCCCGACCGTCGATCGAGCGACGGCGTGCAGTGACAGGTCGGTTCCTACTTCTGCTACGAGAGCACGGCTTGGCTCCTCCCAAGTGGCACACTCTGTCAGCATATGCCAAGCCGTGTCCTCCCGACGGTGGACGCAATGATGACACCGAGAGCCCGGCTCCCTGTTTATGCGATACAGGTACTTCCCGAAGCAACCATACACCTGCGTCACCCGGAACGACAGGGAGCCGTGCCTTCTCCGGAGCTATTCGTCGAGCACTGATCGGATCGCCTCGGCGGTAGGGCGAAAAAGCTTGTCTCGCCATGATGCCACCAAGACTCCGCGGGGCTGCGACCGACACAGGTCGATCTCTCACTGCATCGGTACACTGCCCCGCATTCGCGACACAGTGGCGCGAGGGCTCTCGCAAATAGGTCCCAGGGCGGGGAACCGGCCAGTGCACAAGCTTCTTCGTAGGAGATCGTGCGATACTCCCTGATAGCCCTGACGGCATTGCTCTCTGCGGTTTCCGCAGCATCGAGATCCTGCCAGCCGTCAAGTCAAAAGCCCACACCGGGAATAGGACGGCAACCTGACACAACTGGAGAGAGATCAGGTGCAGTACCAACCAGTGTTACTTACTTTTTGAGGCACGGGGGCATCAGACCACTAACATTTCCAAACTTCGACCTACTACTAAGAATTTTCTGATGTAAAAACCCAGTAACAATTTGCCTGTCTTGGAAATCGAGCTCATGATTCTGCGCTCAATAGTCGCGCTTGAAAAAATGAGACCAATGGGGCCTTCACTAGCAATTTACTGAACGAAGCTAGAAGTAGGTATGACGTATTGATTTTGACCATTATTTAAAATCTTAGGTTCCCAAATCCCAAATCATCAAGAAATTTCTTACATACACATACATGAACTCACGCGTTTTTCCCATGAGTGTAGGCAGTAACCACAGAACGTCAGTTGCTACGATGTTTAGATACTTCTTTCTCTTCTTCCTCAAGAAATTTCCTACTTAATAAATTGTTTACTGCTGTAGTACTTTTCACTTGAATACCGCCGGTATTATTTTAACTAGAACCTCTTCCATCGTAAAGTTTATTTTTAACCAACATCGGGTCGGAAATGAAAGAATTTACGATGCCAACCCTTTATTAGTTCACCCACTCGTGGGGATCAGCACATGAGAGGGTGCTGCGTGGGAGGGTTCCCACTGAAGATATGCCAGTGAGGGCTGTACTTACTTGTGGTAGGTACTTAGTTTGAGGGGTGCATGTTGAAGAGCCTCCACGTGGCGCATCCTGGGCAACGTCGGTTCCAACTGCCCACCGCCTTTCGGTGGACAGTTGGGGCTGGCGGCTAATCTTCAACGCACGAGGAAGGGTCGTGGTTCCAGTCACAGATCATCTTTGATGGTCTGTGAACGGAACCCGACTAGGGAGGGCCACCCGTCCGTCTACTCCCCCCTCTGTTTGCAGAGGGAAGGTTGAGTGGACGGAGACATGGTGGAAAACCCAATCCCAAGTTTCCGGAGCGCGACGAGGGGATGAATGGCCGGAGGGAGTCCGGTCACTAGCGCTCCAAAACAATAAAAAAAAATGAAAAAGACAGCTGCTGGAACGAATCCCCAGGCGGGTCCCCTTCGGGGGGAATCCCGCCCCTCTCACGAGGGCTGCCCCACCGTATCTGGGGGGGGCAACAACAGCCCAAAGGCCGACACCACCGGCCTGCGAGAAAAGGAGCTCCAGGTGAACCTGGAGCGACTGCGCGATGTGGTGCCGCCGTCTGCTGTCTCTGACAGCAGCAAGAACCGAGGAGGTTCGGGTCCCGAAAGGGACCAAATGTCCTGCCAGAACGCGCGCGGGTGCTCCGGCCAAGTCTGGAGGAAACGCCCGCGCAGCGAGGACTCGGGGCCGATAGGTCTCTCGTCGAGTGACGAGAACCTGTCGGCCGCCAAAGTGCCGACAACACGGAAAGGGCGAGGTCGCACGGCAGCGGGCGGAGCCGCCCCTCGATTGCCGGAGCGGAACGCTCAAGGTCGCTTCCTGGCACGAAGCCGACCCGGCACGCCAGCTCCAGCGGAGCAGGAGGGCGTGGGAGGCGACCCCGGTGTTGCGGAACTGAGCGGGGGCTCGGATATGTCCCTGCAGCCCAACAAGGCGGAGGTTGGCGCTGAAAAGCGGGCGCAGCGCAGGACAGTCGCGGCTGACGAGGTCAGCGAGTTGGCCCGACAGGCCCGAGAGCGCCGCTCGGCCCGCTTGGATGCCGGTGGGAGTGTGTCGGCGGTGGCGCTCAGTCGCCAAATTGTGGACGGCGTGGATGTCGTCCTGAAGGTTGCCACCAAATCGGGCAACCTGAAGGGCACGTTCACGCGCGCACTCAAAGAGGCGGCTGAGGCGATTAAGGAGGCCACTGAGGTCCTCCTTAACCGTACCAGCTCGGAGGAGACGGCGAAGTTGTGGGAGGAGAACGGCCGTCTCCGAGCTGAGGTAGAGGACCTCAAGCGGCGGTTTGCTGACGAGAGGGTGGCTCCTGCGCCCTCGGTTGATGCAACGCCGTTGACTCCGCCGGCAGCCCCGTCATCGACCCCTGCGATTGCGGATGCGGAGATCGAAAAGATCGCGCGCATCTGCATGATGCAATGCGGGAAGATGGTGGGTGCCCGGATGGAGTCCATCGAAGCCAGGCTTCTCCCGGCGGTAACCCTCCGCCCACCGCTCGCTGCAGACAAGCGGCGGAAGGAGCCAGCGCCTAAACCAAAGACGGCCGCGCCTCCAACGTCCGCGCCTCCAACGTCCGCGCCTCTGGCGGCCCCGCCTGGTCCCAATGAGACCTGGGCGACGGTCGTGAGGAGGGGCCGGAGGAGGAAGCCGACGGCACAACCGGCGCCGCCGGCACCCGCTAAAGCGGCGCCATCGGCACCCAAGAGGGCCCAGGGGCCGCCTAGGGTGAAAGCCCCACGCTCCGCGGCTGTGGTTGTGACGCTGCAGCCCGGAGCCGTCGAAAGGGGCCTCACATATAGGGCGGTCCTGACGGAGGCAAGGGCGAGGATCGCGTTCCCCGACCTGGGGACACCGACCGGCTTCAAGATGAGGCCGGCGATTACGGGGGCGCGGCTCTTCGAGCTGTCGGGTGCCGATGGTGGCAAGAAGGCGGACCTCCTGGCCGCCAAGCTGCGGGAGGTCCTCAACCCGGAGGACGTACGGGTGTCCAGGCCGACGAAGACCGCTGAGCTGCGCGTCGACGGCCTGGATGACTCGACGACTCCGGCTGAGGTGGTGGCGGCCGTCGCCCGAGCGGGTGGGTGTCCGCCTGAAGACATCCGCACGGGCGACATCCGGGTGGACGCTTCCGGGCTCGGCTCGATCTGGGTCAGATGCCCGGTGGCGGCCGCACACAAGGTCGCCGACGGCGGGCGCCTGTTGGTGGGATGGGTGGCAGCAAGGGCCAAGCTGCTGCGACCGAGGGCTTTGCGGTGCTACCGCTGCCTTGACATTGGGCATGTCAGGGTGCGGTGCAACGCCGAAACAGACCGCAGCGAGGAGTGTTATCGCTGCGGTCAGCCCGGCCATAAGGCGGCCCAGTGCTCCGCGTCGCCAAACTGCAGCCTCTGTACAGCTGCAGGGAGGCCTGCTGGGCACAAAGTGGGTCAAAAGGCCTGTGGCGCACCCACGCCCAAAAAGAAGAGAGGGGGTGCCAAGGCTGGCGGGGGCTCTTTACCCCCCCCTCAGCCTGGCCGCCCTCCGGCCGACTCCCGGCCTAGGCATGGTGCGGAGGGGATGGACTGCGCTTAATGGCGCTGTACCATTTCCTCCAGGGCAACATCAACCACTGTGCCAGAGCTCAGGATCTCTTGCTCCAGAGCATGGCAGAGTGGTCGATTCACGTGGCTGTGGTCGCCGAGCCGTACTTTGTCCCCCCCAGGGATAACTGGGTGGGCGATCTGGACGGTTTGGTGGCCATAATTGGCGGGGCTCTCGTCGACCCGTCGCGAGGTCACGGCTGGGTGGCCGTCCTCGCGAACGGTATTGGCACTGTTGGGGCGTATTTCTCGCCCAACAAGAGTCTCGCCGACTTCGAGAACTTCCTTGTCGAGTTGGGTGGCGTCGTGGGCCGACTCCACCCTCGCCCTGTGCTGTTGCTAGGGGATCTCAACGCCAAGTCTACGGCGTGGGGATCTCCGGCGACCGATGCTCGGGGTGAGGTTTTGGAGGAGTGGGCGGTCACCACTGGTTTGACCGTCCTAAATCGGGGCTCGGTCCACACATGCGTGCGGCAGCGGGGCGGGTCTATAGTGGACGTCTCGTTCGCTAGCCCTGCTGTCGCTAGCCGTGTCCGCGACTGGCGTGTCGCCGCGGAGGTGGAGACGTTATCGGATCACCGATATATCCGTTTTGATGTCTCCGCCCAGACCGCCGGCGGCCGCAGTCCATCGGCTCCGCGGACGGACGGTCCGCGCTGGGCGCGTACGCGCATCGACAGGGAACTTCTCGAGGAGGCCGCCATTGTCCAGGCCTGGATCCGGGAGTCGGCAACGACCGAACCCGACGACGTCGACGAGGGGGCGCTGTGGTTCCGTGGGGCGATGTCGCAAATCTGCGACGCCTCCATGCCCCGCGTCCACGCACAGTCTGCAAGGCGCCAGGTGTACTGGTGGTCCGCCGAGATTGCGCAACTGCGCTTCTCGTGCGCGACGGTTTGGCGCCGGTACACCCGATACCGCAGAAGACGTCGTCGGGTTCCTGACGAAGAGGCCGCGCTGTATGAGGTGTACAGCGCGGCTAAGCAGGCTCTGAGGCTGGCCATCGGCGAGGCGAAGACGCGAGCCAGGGAGGAGATGCTGGGGACTCTGGACGGGGATCCGTGGGGGCGCCCTTATCGTGCGGTTCGTGGGAAACTCCGAGCCGCGGCGCCTCCACTCACCGAGAGTCTCCAACCCGAGCTGTTGGACGCTATAGTCGCAGCCCTCTTCCCGGCAAGAGCGGAGCACACTCCGCCGCCGATGGCTTTGCCCACAGCCGCAGAGCCTGCAGAGGACAACGCCATCAGCGTCCCAGAGGTGACACGGACAGAGATGGGGGCAGCCGTGACGCGGCTCCGGGCCAAGAACGTGGCTCCGGGGCCCGACGGGGTTCACGGCTGCGTGTTAGCCCTCGCTTTGAAGGAGCTAGAGCCCCAACTGAGAGGACTCTACACAGCGTGTCTCGAGCGGGGCCAGTTTCCCTCCTTGTGGAAGTCTGGCCGCCTGGTCCTGCTCAGGAAGGCGGGGCGCCCCGCGGACTCTCCGTCCGCGTACCGGCCCATAGTGTTGTTAGACGAGGTGGGCAAGCTGTTCGAGCGGATAATCGCAGCCCGCCTCGTCGACCACTTGTGCAGAGAGGGGCCGGACCTAGACGAGAGCCAGTTCGGTTTTCGGCATGGGCGCTCCACTATTCACGCTGTGTCGAGAGTGAGAGTCCTAGCGGAGGAAGCAGTGTCCCGGGGCGGGGTGGCGTTGGCGGTCTCTTTAGACATCTCCAACGCGTTCAACACCCTGCCCTGGAGCTGCATTCGGGAGGCACTGCGGTATCATCGGGTGCCTCTCTACCTCCGCCGCATCGTTGGGGCTTACCTGGCGGAGAGGTGTGTCACCTACATGGGACGTGATGGCGGACACCAGTGTGGTGTGTCACGTACGTCACGTTTAGATCTTAGTTTAAGTTAAGGTAGATAAGCTATGTCCATAGTTATATTATGATATATGTCACGCACGGACTAGGTATATATTACACTAATAAAGGAAGTCTGGGGTCTTCAGTCTCCAGTTGACTCATGGACAAGTACACGACATGGAATTTACTTAACCCCTCCTTCCCTCCACATCGCATGGCGACCCTGCCAGTCGACTGGACGGCGTTATAGTTGCCCGACCGGGATCTCATCGGAGTCACTTCAGTCGGCTTCAGTCAGTTTCTCGACAGTTGGTTAGTCACAGGCCATGGGGACCACGTCATCCAAGGAAGAGGTTATTATAGCCCAGACAGCAGCGGGTGGTTCAAAATACCGCGACAGTAACACAAGAGCAGATATCCACCATCAACGCGATGCTGTTGTTTATCGCCGTGTGTTTGGCGATTGTCATCATTGGCGTGGCAGTCCGGCTGTACAGGAGGTGTCATCAGAATTGGATCGAAGAGAAGATCAATCAGCGTGAGGTGCAGCGAGCTGTGCAGATGGCCTGACCGGGAGCTGGCGGAGCGACAAGAGGAGTAAGTGATGTGATTTGAACTTAAGTGTAGTGACGAGTATTTTCGGTCATCTATCAGTTAGAGACATTAATTTTAAATGGAAGTGGAGTTAACGTCACTGTTTGTACAGCTTAAGTTATTGAGAGAATCAATTGTCAAGTTAGGTCCCAGTAGGCGGAAAGGCAAAAATTTTGATGGAAAGATAAGCGAGGTAAAAGCCCTGTATTGTAAATTTAAGTGTGTAGTTTCTAAGTGTAGCAAATTTTCGGAGGAATTAGCACAGCTAGTGAGTAAAATGGAAAATTTGTATGTAGACACTATTAAGTTTGAAAACGGTACCGGAACCGATACAGAGATGGCGTTGGAAAGGTTTTCATTGAAAACGGCGGTTAGCTTACTCCCGAAAATGAATGGGGATGAGCAGGTAACCCAAGATTTGATTGATGCCATAGATTTATACAGCTCTATGTTAGAAGCGGCTGATAGTGCTGATTTAATTAGATTCGTGCTAACTACACGACTTACCCAGGGGGCTAAGATGCGATTGTCCTCTACTTATACGACTGTAGACAGTCTTTTAACGGACATGAAGAAGCATTTGTTGACGGTTAAGTCAGACGTTGCAGTGCAAGCCAAATTTGCTCGCGCTAGGCAAAATGATAGGTCGGTCACGGATTTCGGGGCAGAGATAGAGAAGTTAATGGTAGATTTGACTATTTCTCAAGCCGGGGAAAATTCGGAAGCTTATAAAATTTTGCGGCCTTTAAATGAGAAGTATGCGGTTAAAAAGTTTGCTGACGGACTTCGTAATCAGCGTCTTGGTACAATTATTACGGCACGGAACTTGACTTGTTTGAAAGATGCTATCAGGGTAGCGGAAGACGAAAATTGTGCTTCGTCGGGTCAAGTCATGACGTTCCAGCGGTGGTCCGCGGGTGGTAGTTTTTCTACGGGAAATAGGGGTCGTGGAAATAACTATAGGCGGCACGCTGTAGGTAATGGATACGCGCAGCAAAAAACAGCTGTTGGGCGTACGTACCAAAATGGAAACGTAAGGTATAGTAGTGGAATGCGCGGTCGTAGCAATAGTACTCATCGTGGACGGCAGACTCAGCAAGGTCGACAGCGCGTAGCGTGTCTAGAGCACGTGCGGGGCGATGCTGACTCAAGTGCAGTGTCACGAAGTAGCGAAGGCAGACAATTGAATGAAACGCAGTTTTTTCGAGGCTAAGCATATTTTAGCTTGCAATAGTGTTAACTGGGTGAATTTTCTAGCAAATAATGTGGATTCGGAATGGTTAGTCGATACGGGTGCGTCGATATCGGCAATAAAAAGTAATTTCTTGAGGAATAATGCTTTGTGCTGTAAAGTAGTTAAGGAAGAATTAGTGATTAATGGTGTAGGGGGTAGTTTACGGGCTATAGGTTATGTATATTTGACGTTGGAATACGAACAATGTTCGTTCGTGCATAAGTTTTATATATTCAATGATTTGCCATGTAGGTCAGTTGGCATATTAGGCCAGGATTTCTTGCAGAAATATAGTGGTATTATAGATTTTTCATTGAATAGGTTGTCTCTTAAGGGTAATAAGGGGCAGAAGGTTTCGATGCCGCTCAAGTCGTATGAGTACCTGTTGACTTTTCCTCCGCGTTGTGAAGTAGTTAGGTATTTTCCCGTAAATAGAGCAGAAGATTGTGTAGTGTTTAGGAAAGAGTTGCGCGAAGGGGTTTTCTTAGCAAATGTAGTAGCTAGACCTAAGAATGGGATGATGCCCATTAGGATTTTAAACACAACCACGGAGGAAGTTGTGTGTAGTATGTCCGATGTAGAAGTCTATCCGTTAAGTGATTTTAATTGTTGTAGTTTTGCGGAAACAGAAGTAAGTGTTGAACGTGTTAAGAAAATATTTTCTTTGCTTAATCTTGATTATTTGAATGCCGAGGAACGGTTGTCAGTTGAGCAAATATGTGCAAAATATCCAGATATTTTTTATATTCCGGGAGATAAATTGGATGTCACGAATGTATATGCGCAGTCAATACGTTTGAAAGATAATGTTACTCCAGTTTACAGGAAACAGTATAGAATACCTTATGTACAGAAAAAGGAGGTTGATAGGCAAGTGCAGGAGATGCTGGATAGTAATATTATTGAGGAGGCGGTTAGTGAGTGGTCTAGTCCTGTTTTGGTTGTACCCAAGAAGGCAGATCGTGATGGGGAGAAAAAATGGCGTGTAGTAATAGACTACAGGCAGTTAAATGAAAAGATACAGGATGATAAATTCCCTTTGCCAAATATTAATGAAATCTTAGATTCATTGTCGGGTGCAGTTTACTTTAGCCACTGTGATCTATCACAATCATATTATCAGTGTGCTTTAGATGAAAGTAGTAGGAAATACACAGCTTTCACGACAGATAAAGGGCAATATCAGATGTGTAGATTACCAATGGGGTTAAAGATAAGTCCAAGTTCTTTTAGCAGGTTAATGACTGTAGCCATGTCAGGATTAAATAATGACAAATGTTTGATATATTTGGATGATTTAATTATTTTCGGGCGGAATTTGGATGAGCACAACCGAAACCTTATGTCAGTGTTTTCTCGCCTGAGAAAGGTCAATCTTAAACTGAATCCATCCAAATGTGAATTTATGAAAAAACAAATACTTTATTTAGGACACGTAATTTCAGCGGAAGGTATTTCACCAGATCCTGAAAAGGTAGAAGCCATAAAGAAATATCCGCGTCCATCGGCAGTTGATGAAGTAAAGCGGTTTGTGGCGTTTGCAAATTATTATAGGAAATTCATACCAAATTTTGCTAGTATAGTGATACCTATGAATAAGCTATGTAAGAGGGATGTAGTGTTTAGTTGGACCGATGAATGTGAGAGGTCGTTTTTGTTGCTTAAGGAAGCGTTAATGAATCCACCAGTGTTGGATTATCCAAATTTTTCTGAAGACAACACGTTTATATTGCAAACCGATAGTTCGGGTTATGCGGTAGGAAGTGTTTTGTGTAATGGGAACGGTAAACCCGTTGCATACGCTAGTAGGTCTTTGGGGAAAAGTGAGTTAAATTATCCCATTATAGAGAAGGAGTTATTGGCTATAGTATGGTCAGTTAAATATTTTAGACCGTATTTGTATGGACGGAGGTTCGTTGTTAAAACGGATCACCGGCCACTATTATACTTGTTTAACATGACAGATCCATCAAGTAGGTTAACTAAGTTTCGTTTATGTTTAGAAGAGTATGACTTTGAGGTCGAGTATATTAAGGGGAAAGAGAATGTATTAGCTGATGCACTTTCTAGGATAGTAATTTCAAGTGAAGATTTGAAAACCATGCGTGAAAAAACTATATCCGTAATGACGAGAGCGCAGTACAAACAGTTGGAAGAACCAAATGTTTGTGATACGGACCCTGTGGTATCTAGGACTGATCACCCTAGGATCGTGGAAGTTCTTAAAAAACAAGGAAATGACATTGAGATATGTTTGAATGAGTGGGAGAAGATGTTACGTAACACTAATGGTGAAAAAATATTTTCAAAGTCGCGCAATTTAATGTATGTGCCAGAAAACTCGAGTATTTACGTAAACTATGAATCTTTATCGGCATCATCGCGAGACGAGTTGTCGAGAGACATAGTCACTTTTTGTATTGAAAAGGGCATAAAAGAAGTTATTATTTTGAAAAATCGTTATAACGTTAATTTTATTACAAAAATGGCCAAATATTTGAAAGAAAATAGTAATTCGATATGTGGAGATTTTAGAATATGTGTAGTGAAGGGTGTACGGAAAATAGAAGGGGCAGATGAGAAGAGAATTGTTTTAAATGATTTTCATATTTTACCTACGAGTGGTCATTCAGGAATACGCAGGATGGTGAATAATATAAAGAAATATTATTATTGGCCGTCAATTGAGAAAGATGTAGCGGAGTACGTTGGTAAATGTGATAAGTGTAAAAAACAAAAGTTTTCCAAACATACTAAAGAACCAATGACAGTTACTACCACTGCATCTTCATCTTTTGAAAAGATTTATTTAGATATAGTGGGGCCACTTGATAGGGACGAAAATGGTAATGTTTACATATTAACTCTTCAATGTGAACTTACGAAGTTTGTGGAGGCTTATCCACTAAAAAATAAATCCGCAAATGAGGTAGCAAAAGCGTTGGCAGAAAATTTTGTGTTGAGATATGGGATACCGGGAACAATTGCTACGGATAGGGGTTCTGAGTTCATTTCGAAAGTAATGGTAGAGCTATGTAATGTCTTGGGCATCAATAAAATCTTATCAACGTCATATCATCATGAAAGTATAGGGTCTTTGGAAAACGTTCATAAAACTTTAGGTGCTTATTTAAGGATACAAACAGATAATAATCCATCATCGTGGAGTTCTTGGATTCCATATTGGTGTTTTTCTTATAACACAACAGTTAATACTGTGACTAAGTATACGCCTTATGAATTAGTTTATGGTAAAATTTGTAGGTTACCAAGTAGTCTTCAAGGTGAAAGTGTTGAACCTTTGTATAATTTTGATGATTATCCTTTAGAATTTAAATACAGGTTACAAAGGGCTCAAAATGATGCAAAAGAAAATTTGGTATCAAGTAAGTTATCAAGGAAACATTGTTATGATAAGAATCTTAATTCTATAACTTATAAGGAAGGTGACTTGATTTTGGTAAAAAACGAAGTAGGCAATAAGTTGGAGTGTATTTATAATGGACCATTTGTAGTTGTAAAGGACGAGTCACCAAATGTAATAGTTAAATATAAAAATAAGATAGATGTAATACATAAAAATAGGACAAAGTTATACTGTAAGACTTAGAATGTAAGTTTAAAAATGTAAAGAGATGAGAAAAAAAAAAAAACAATGTAACTAAGTTTTTTTTTTACTTTAGGAAGGGTGATGTGGTGTGTCACGTACGTCACGTTTAGATCTTAGTTTAAGTTAAGGTAGATAAGCTATGTCCATAGTTATATTATGATATATGTCACGCACGGACTAGGTATATATTACACTAATAAAGGAAGTCTGGGGTCTTCAGTCTCCAGTTGACTCATGGACAAGTACACGACATGGAATTTACTTAACCCCTCCTTCCCTCCACATCGCACCAGCACCGCGTGTCGTGCGGTGTTCCACAGGGCTCGGTCGTAGGTCCGCTCCTGTGGAACATCGGGTACGACTGGGTGCTGAGGGGCGGACTCCAACCGGGCGTAGACGTGACGTGTTACGCGGATGACACGCTGGTCACGGCCCGGGGGAGCTCGCACAGGGAGGCAGCGTTGCTGGCGACGGCGGCGGTCTCACAGGTGGTGAGCCGCATACGGCGCCTAGGCCTGGAGGTGGCCCTCAGCAAGTCGGAGGCCATGGTATTCCATGGTCCCCGACGGGCGCCGCCGCCGGGATCACACATCGTGGTCGGGGGGGTCCGAATAGCTGTCGAGTCCACCATGAAGTACCTGGGATTGGTGCTCGACAGCCGGTGGGATTTTGGACCCCACTTCCGGCGGCTGGCGCCCAAGTTGTTGGGCGCGGCCGGGGCGCTATCAACGCTGCTTCCCAATCTGGGGGGCCCGAGCGCCGCCTGTAGGCGGCTCTACGTAGGGATCGTGCGATCGATGGCCCTGTACGGGGCCCCGATCTGGGCGGCTGACCTGACGGCCTGTAGCCTCTCTGTTCTGCGGAAGCCACAGAGAGCGATGGCCGTCAGAGTCATCAGGGGATATCGCACGATCTCCTGCGAGGCGGCTTGTGCACTGGCCGGATCCCCGCCCTGGGACCTGGAGGCGAAAGTACTCGCGTCACTGTACCGGTGGCGCGAGGAAGCGCGGGCGCGAGGCGAGCGACTGACGCAGCGACACATGGAGCTGCGTCGGTCCCAGCTTCGTGAGGTCCTGGTGGCGGAATGGCGGGAAAGGCTTTCACGCCCTACCGCCGGCCTCGTCACCATCGAGGCGGTCCGGCCGGTGCTCGATCACTGGCTCGGGAGGAGGCACGGCTCCCTGTCGTTTCGGGTGACACGGGTGCTCTCGGGGCATGGTTGCTTCGGGAAGTACCTGTGTCGCATAAACAGGGAGCCGGACGCCCGGTGTCACCACTGCGTCGACTGCCGGGAGGACACGGCGTGGCATACGCTGGCAGAGTGTCCCGCTTGGGAGGATCCACGCCGTGCCCTCGTTGCGGAAGTAGGCAGGGACCTGTCGCTGCCGGCCGTCGTGTCATCGATGGTTGGCAGCGAGGAGGCCTGGAACGCGGTGGTGTCCTTCTGCGAGACGGTTATCTCGCGGAAGGAGGCTGCGGAACGGGAAAGGGAGATATCTTCCTCCAACCCGGCCCGCAGCAGACGCACCGGGCGTCGGCGGAGGGCGGACAACGCCCTCTTCCAGCCCCCCTAAATGGGTCCAGGGGCGACGGACCTGGGGACGTCTGTCGCCCCCTTAACACCAGGACCCGAGGTGGTGGCGCGTGTTCCACGCGCGCCCCTCTTAGACGTCGCGGGGGGAGTCTAACACCTCACTCCGCCCCTCGTCCTGCGGAGGCCTGCATAGGCGGGCCGGCACTAGCTGGGGGTTGCGGAAGGATCGTACGTTCCCGCGACCCCCGGCGTAGGTGTGAGACGGAACAACGGGTGGTTTTTAGTCAGTAAGAGTCTGACAGACCCCTTCGCTCCCCCAGAGCGAAGGACATCCATGAGGATTTTCCAACCCGCACCAAAAAAAAAAAAAAAAAAAAAAAGGTACTTAGTTTGAAGGGTCGGTTAACATTGTTTCAAAGGTCAACATTGTAAGGCCTAAATTAATGTCTAAATAGGTTTATACTACATGTACAGTACTTTATGAAATGGAGTAGAAACATTCCTTTTTTACTTCTAAAATCTGATTAATATTTTGATTTTTCTGGTTGGTTTTCACTCTACACGTTACTGTATGGTCATCATTACATAACTTAACGTCACGCCTATATTATCCAACAGGTTTGACAGTGGTGTACCCATTGGTACATAAACATTTCATAAGTTATGTTTAAGTCCCATGTAAGTGCGAGCGTATCGACATCACCGGGCACGAAACCAGACTCTCAAAGACTTTATTTAACTAAACAATCAAATATCACTTTGCAATCGAATGTCAAGGTCAAAATTTTAAAAACAAGCCGATGCCGGCTTTGGTACACTTTTTTCTCATTTTAGAAACAAAAAAACGTGAATTCCAAATCTGTAGTCATTTGTTTTATTATCCCGAAATGAACATTTCTAAAGAAAATCTCCCGGAAAAAAGTAACTATCTACGATAGCTCTTAATTTGGCAAACATCAAATAATGCAATATAATGTTGGGATCCCATTAGGCCTGAATCACCTGCGGGGTTGCTATAAGGAAAATTTTGGGGTAATCTCAGCGTTATTAGCAGACCATTAGATACATAAAGATTCCGATCACTGCTTACCCACGGGAATCATTTGCTTAATGATCTATCAATGGCGGTCTATGGTTTGTAAAAATAGTGGTCAGACCAGGGTTAGGGGAGTCATTTCGAGAATGTTCTGGAAACCCTTCCTGATTGGGTGGGATAAAGAGTTTAGATGTTATCGGGATATAAAGAGATGTGGGTTAAATAGTTCGTTGCAAAGAGTATTTTTTTGGGATTGGATGAAAGTATTAAATGTAGAAAAATTCAACTCCAGCATGCCTTAGAAAATGCAAGCGTGATCGAACCCAATGTTTTTAAAAACTAAATACTATAGTAACTATTAGTGTCCTGATGGCTCAGTGGTTAAAGCTTCGTATTTATGCACGAGGACTTCAAACCTGGGCAAAAACCGATGAGACTTTTAAAATTCATATTAGGTACGAAATTGTCTTTCAAGTCTATCTTGGACATCAGTGACATCGGCGATGGAAAACCTTAACCTATAATTAATCTTCGTCTAACGTATTGAAAGCAACCTATATTGAGTCGCCAAAATCTTAGCTACGAATTATGGACTTAGAATTGATATTATTCGTCTGAAATCGCCACCCCGCCTTGATAAATGCTCATGGCTTATTAGTATGAAAAGAGGCCTTTGTCCTGCAGTGGGTCAGTAATAAGCTGGCATTATAATAATTACCACTTAAATGATATAGGTACATACCAATTATCAAATTGTGGATTCCTTGAATGCCAACAACCTTAATCCCAGTATTCTACGCGTTCTAATAAAGCTAGCAATACAACTGTGCAACTTTAGCACAGAAACTGTAAAAACTCCAGCGACATTCCTTCCCAAGACAAATAGTGTGCTTCCCTGGAACTGATTAATTATCTGTACACACCCTTAAATAATGAAATACGGACACGATTCCTCGATTAAAGCGATGCTTTTAAATAGTGAGGATTAGTTTAAAAGCTTTAGATGATAATGTATGTGTTCTTGTTTGGAGTTGTGGCTTTGAGTATGCGTAGAGGATTTGGTCATGTTGAGAGTTTGTATGAAAGGTTCATTTATAAAGCAGATATGAATGGAAGCGCCGGGAAGTGACGTCCTACAATGACATACATGCGTATTGGTGATGTTCTTCAGAATACCCAGATGCGTAGAACCCGCAAATGTGAGAAGTTTACTAATCGAAAAAACAAAAATTTATAATAATATTTAAACACCGCCTTTACATTACGTTCGTGAAATTAATAAATTCAACTCGATTTTTTGTTTTTCTTTTTATGGGGCAATGTTTATACATTGCCCCACACTAGGAATTAATATTGTGTCGTGGGTGCGTTTACAAACATTTAATTTCACATACAAGCCACACCCGGAACAACTACCTGTAGGCCATACAAATATTTGTTCGTTGGTGGAATCGAACCCACGACACGCAGCGCAGCAGCCGATCGCTCAGCCATTGCGCCAACCGTGCCGTCTGCGATTGACTAATAACTTTGTAATGTGACGTTTCAATTAGTAAACTTCTCGCATGAAATTAGTTCTAAGACTACAGATGTAAACGTAAATGAAGTAAAAGTACTATGCCACAATCTGTGAAACTTGGTGTTCATTTTAAAAATGTAGTATATTAGTAACTGTATGTAGTTAGTAATAGGTGTAAAATATCTACAAAGTGTAACTTGTTTGCAGATGTCTTGGGTGAATTGCAAAATCTATATGCTTATGTTTGAAATAAATAAATGTCTGTTTCTGTCTTTAGTTTCCCCATAGGAAGAAGGCGTTGGTTCGTATTTATGTCAAACAGTACTTTTATAAGAAAGAAAGAAAAAAAAATATTCAGCTCAGGCTCAGGCACACAGCAACACAACACTAAACAGAAAACAAATGAATATAAATATATGAAACAGAATAAGTAACAAGAAAAACATTTAAAAAGATAATAATTATGTATATATTATTAAGGCTGTGCTAAAAGGGTCCAGTTCAGCAAAGTAATTCAACATGATATAGGAAAACTGATTTGGGTGGAGCATTACCTATAGGTAATCGCTATTACACTCAATTGTTTCATATTATGATGATTCAATTATTTACGTTTCAATAATCCAAAGTGTTTTGAAACAGTATCGTACAAACCGGTAAGCTGATTGAATTCATAACAGTGAAGCATTATTACCACATTATCCTCCAAGGGAAATCATTTTAGCGTTCTGCAAAGAAAACCCATATGCAGCTCACATTAGGGGCTAAAGAAAACGCTCAAATAAAAATCTAAACGTTTACATCGAAATAAAGTGGCACAAAGCCGCCAGTAACCATTCCACTAACACACCATAATAATAAACGTAAACTTGAAACGATAAAGTTATATATACGTAGACTGTGCTGGACAATTTCGGCAACAGAGCATGTACGGAACTATTCCCGGGACGAATCATAACAACTTACAATATTGCATTTTGCACTCGCACAGAACAAGTTTGCCGGGAACATTTCGCCATACAGTTGGAAATAGAATTGTCGATGTTTCGCTATTTTCTGAACTGGACTGATCCCGGGGTGGGAAGTAGTGTAGTGCAGCTCTTTTGAGATGGAAATTAGATAGGACATAATTAAAACGGGTGGTCGGTGCCTGCCAACACAACTAATTTTGTGGTTACATGATTAGCCACGGTAGTACACTAGTACTAACTGCTCGGTGCAACGAAATGAAACAGACAGTATTTGTGAATTAGTTGTAAAAACACTTTTGATAATGTAGATGGTATTTACTTGTGAATCGGTTAAAAATTGCAATTTGACATATATATTCATTTCAATTTTTTATTTTATTTTATTTGGGAAACAAGAGATATACAAAAAAAAAACAAAGTAAATGACACATCATCCAAATCAGTTTCCACATTAATACAATGCATTTGCTCCAAACTAGAACAATATTTTAACATGATTGTATTAAAATAAAAACAAAAGTACTATTATGAGACCAAAATCATTTTTAAGAATTAGGTGCAGGAACCAAACAGTCATGAACAATTTTTTTGATTTTGGAAAAGAAAGGTGATACATATCCATGTGGATATTATTACTGGTATTTATGAGGTCATTGTACATTTAAACTAGATAAGGCCGGTGTTTCCTATCTCACTTCTCTGGGAAGAAACACTGAACCAAATCCAGAGCGCAGGGTCTCTTTCAAGTCTAGACATTATCTTGGTCAGATCCATCATATGATATGTGGACCATACAGATAAGTGTCTGATATGGTTTTGTTGAGGAATACCACAAACAATTGACTGGACCTGTCCAATCAGTGCACACATGTCAGTTATCGGGTAGTTTAACTCGAACAATAATAATATGCATGTGCTTTTGCGCACTGCGAAACTAACTGAAATCTTCGTAAGAGAATTAATTTCCTGTATGACTAGTTTCGTTAATCCAGTTACCTCCTGCTGGTGTGGGTACACGTTATTGTGAATGTGAACAATCCGCACTCGAGGACCTCAGGGACCGCAGCCCGCTGCAGAATGAGCGCAACGCAATCTGCTGGATAGTTTAGAGTTTCATCAGTCAGGAAATTACATCAGGTGAGATGAAACTTATGACTGAATTAATATGTGGACGTTAAGGGATCTTTGTTGCACTGGTGTTTGTATTTGACGACCGATTTGGCGCAGCGGGTGAAGATCCCCCTGCGACGCAGGAGGTTGCGGGTTCGATTCCCGCCTTGGGACAAATGTTTGTACGATCTACAAAGATTTCTTCCAGGTGTTCTGGGTGTTTGCTATGTATAATAAAAATATATACCTATGTAATGTATTGTATTAAGTATATCAGTCATCTAGTACCCATAACACAAGCTCTGCTTAGCTTGGGGCTAGATGATGCTGTGTGGATTGTCCGGCATTATTTATTTATTATTTATTGCAACGGTTATCACACGTCATCTACTAGTGATAGTGGCATGAGACGACACGTTTGGCGCAGAGGCTGAGCGATCGACTGCTGCGCCGCGTGTCGTGGGTTCGATTCCTGCACGGAACAAATATTTGTATGGCCTACAGGTATTTGTTCTGGGTCTGGCTGTTCGTGTATGTGACTTTAAATGTTTGTAAATGCACCCACAACACAGGAGAAATACCTAGTGTGGGGCAAGATTAAAAAAAAAAAATCGTGGTAATTGACATTTGAGAAGATAAATGAAAGACGACTAACAAAAGGTTAAGGTAGAGGTTATAAGGCAGATGTTAGCGGAAACGCTCTAGAAGGACATACACTGACCTTATTGGTGATGTTCTTCAAAAGAGTCAGTTGTATGACCAGATGTATGAACGTGAATAAAGCTTGAGAAGTATGTAAGGAGTATGTGGCATCCTGTGGTGTCTGCCTCTTCCCATGAGAAAAATGCGTGGGTTTATGTTTGTTTGTAACATTTTAAATAGCTGTAACAAAACTTGGTCCAAAGTAAAAAGCTAGATGACATGAACAGCTTATTATAGGAACTTTCCAGAAGAAATATAATGTTTATTTATTTTAACGATTTTTTTGCACATAGTTGAAACACACAAAGAAATGATAAAATAACATTGAAGTACTAAACTAGAAATTGTGTTCGAATAAACCTGCATATTAAGAATTTGAATATAAAAGTAGGTACATATAGATATAATAATGCATACTGATGTAAATACATAATGTTAAAATAATATAAATTTACATAAATACAAACAATATATACAGGGTGGAATGCATATCGTCACACAATCTGACACCATGAGTTACATGCGTAATTTTATATTTTAAGTTTAAATAAATTGTATTAAGGTTAAATGTATTGTATTAAGTATATCAGTCATCTAGTACCCATAACACAAGCTCTGCTTAGCTTGGGGCTAGATGATGCTGTGTGGATTGTCCAGCATTATTTATTTTTATTATTTATTAATACATTACATATATGGATATTTTTTTATTATATATAGGAAATACCCAGAACACCCGGAACAAATATTTGTAGATCGTACAAACATTTGTCCCAAGGCGGGAATCAAACCCGCCGCGCCACATCGGTCGTCAATGTCAATATTAACCCCCGACACAATAACGACGGGGTGTTATAAGTATGACGCGTGTGTGTGTGTGTGTTTCTGTCTGTGGCATGGTAGCTCCTGAACGGATGTACAGATTTTGATTTTGCTTTTTTGTTTGAAAGGTTAATTGGAACTGTTATTAGCTATGTGTGATGCGGTTCAGCCGTTTAAAAGTTTTCGCATTTTAAACATCTTTGAATCTGGGGTTTCTCGAAAGATTTGTCGATTGAAGCGTGCCTACTACAAGGTTTTGCCTACTACAACTATTAAAGGTAGTTTAAAAAGCCTGAAATAAAAATTTGATCAAAAATCATGCGATATGAATGTAATAAGTGCAAAAAAACACTAAAAGGTATAATATCAATAATAAACGAAGCAAAAGGAGTATGCTAGGACCGTAGCAGGGGGCGTCCTGTAGTTTCCGCCTACTCCTATGAGAGCAGGCGTGAGTTAATGTAGTTATGAGTATGTATTAATAAGCAACGTACTTCCGAAACTATATTTTATTATTTATGTATTTTGATTTTGCTGTTTTTTTTTGTATTTTGTCTCTCGAAGGATGCTTTGTAATTTATCTAATCGTTCACCTGTTACCTGACACCGTGACGCATCTGATACCCTGTCAATTTCCCTTTCAAATAAAAATAAAAAGTTTCAAAATCGGGGAATAAAGATAAACATACCTCCATATAGTCGAACATAGTTAATCCTCCTTTTTTGAAGTCGGTTAAAATCATACAAACATCCATAAACAGTTCAAAGCGCAGTACCCGCGCCGCCCAACATCACCCAACACGTCACATCCTACATTCATTGGCTCATGAATTTATATTAATAAATTGAACGTATCGCCCCAGAGATTTGTACGAGCACATTTTAATATTCAATTTTGTTAAATAAATATTGTATAATTTGAACATTTACAACGCCACCATTTGATTTTACAGCACCTATATTTATTTTAGAATGATTGCTGAAATCTTTAGAGAGTTATTGCATGCAAATTGATTGAAAATTAATGGTATTTTCTAGATAAACAGTTTCACTATTTAACACTTCGCCGTTAAACACTAAAATTTTAAATTGGTTTTGGTGGCCAAGTTCGTGCGAGGCTGTGGGTTCGATTCCCGGCTCGGGCAAAGTGATATTGGGTTATTCCATCTAGAATATCTCAGTAGCAGCCCGGAGTCTGCATTCATGTCCGTTTGATGACAATACGCTAGTCAATTATTTAGGACTTAAATAAAACTGACAAACTGTGGGTGAGTACACCCCTGCCTAAGCCTTCGAGGAATACAGACGTGATGATATTTTGTTATAATAATCGAAACATTAAAAAGGAAATTATTTGTGACCCTATAGTGTGTCATTTAATTCCCGAATTCATTTGTAAAATTATACAGAGGCGTTATTTTTCTTAATATTCAGGTACTTAAGGTTTAGAGACATCGTCGTTGTGAGATCTTCATTTTCCCCATCATCATTATAAGCCATTCCATACCATCAGATAAGCCCTCTCTCCGTTTTCCTCTCGCGACTCCAGCCCCTGTTTATCGTGCACCACGTAAATATCTTTTTCCATTGTGGAACAAGTTCATAACTTCATTTACTCAATAAAAAACATTCTGCGAAGTTTACCGCGCTCCGTAACTCTGTCTTTCTTTCACTTAGTTTCAATTTGATGTAATCGCGTAGTTCCTCTGTCGGCCCCATCAGATTACGTCGTGAACATACACGCGTTGCACGGATTTGCTCCCCTTCTGCAGTGTGGTGGCCTTGCGGTGACAATTGTTTGAGACTTTTTCGTTTTTATGCAATTTTGCGATGATTTTTCAATGAGTTTTCTTTTTGCATATGTCCTTTATTCCTATATTTTAATTATAGAATCTGCACTTGCTTATAGACAAGTGGATGTTAAATTTGTGATGACTCCGTGGTTAAGGCTTCGCCTTTCAGCCACGATGTTGTGACTCGCGGGTTCAAATCCAGGCTAGTAGCAATGCGCGCCTCATGGACAATGATTTCCCATTCATAAAAAAGAGCAAGTAGCAATGTGACTTTTTCAATAAATGTGTCCTTTTTAGTCTATCTTGGACATCACTGACATTGGTGAAGGAAAGCATTTAGAGGAAATCTGAAATTATCATTAATGTAACACTGAGATCTCTCTCTGTGTCCTGCTATGTTATTTGAATATAAGATCTATCACATATATTATGAAAATAATGGCATGAGATAAAATGAGATAGAAGTTACAGAGATGTAACAAGAGTGTGCATGTGCACAAGAGTAACGACATCACAAACATGTGTTACTCACAGGTTTCAAGATATACATAAATACAGGGAAGAAGGGATATTGACGCACTACCTTCTACTTTGTTGGTTGATATCGCGATATTCAGTTTTAAATTAAAAAAATACATCCGAAAACTTCGGCGAAATAAGGAAATGTCGACTAAAAATTTTCTACAATTTCAAGTTCCGAAGTGCGCCGATATCCCTTCCACGCTGTATAAAAATGTTTATCATGAAAAATATCTTTTGAATTCAAGAGCGCACAGTCCCCCTACTCGGCAGGGATTAGCCGTGTGCGGGTGCGAGTCGCGCTAAATTGTAGTGTAGTGTGCGCCGTGCTTTATGTTGGGGTGCGAGAACACACGCTTTAAATCGTATGGGGTGTAAAGGGGAGTGCACAACGTCACTACATCAGCTCCTGTGACGTCAACCACACCTGCGCTGCCTCTGCATTTGAGAACAAACCGTGTACTGTAGGTAACTATTCACCCATGTAGTTGTACCACGAAGAAATATAGACTACCAAGTTTTTTGACGGTTGTTTTCACATAGATATCACTTCGTTGGTCTAGGTAACAAGTGGGATTGCTGAGCGTGAGGTTCTAGGTTCGATTCCCGAGCCGAGTCAATTTTTATTGGGCTGTTCACCTGAATTTCTCAGTAATAACTCGTAGCCTGAAATTGTTCCCGGTTGATAAAGATAAAGATATTTTATTTTGCAAATACAGGTACAAGTCAAGGTGTTACATAATACAAATATAGAAACAGCCATATTTTGCCAATTACAAGGCATGCAAAAGTATAGATTTTAGGCAACAATTAAAATACATATTTCCTAATAATACATAGTAATATTCTAATTCATAATTCATTAATAAAAATAATCAGTCAATAATAAAATTAATGTCACAATTTCTTCAATTCAATTTCTAGTTATTTAAATACAATATATAAAATAGTCAAACAACTTCTTTCTCCAATAAAGAATCTTCAACCCTATAATAAACTTTGTGTACTAAAAAAAATCAAAGCCTTTTTTGAACAATTTTAAATTATAGTCCTTCCATTTTGTCAACAACCGAGTATTGACTCGGTTGTTGATATAGTACTTAAAACATAGGTAACTGGTGAAATATGGGTGCACTGTAGGTACAACTCAGCTTACTGCTTTCGGGAAAATAGGCGCGTTGATTGTTTATGGTACTGTATTTGTTTATTCTATATTCGCTCACGTGACGCTATTACAATCCATATAAAACAAACAATTGGTCGTCAGCAACACGGTAACATAACTGAGCGCCGATCGTTTCCACTAAGTGAACATTCATTTTCCAATATAGGTAAACGACACACGAAAACACTCAACAACAACAATTTTACGGAAAAAAAAACGTTTTTACAAAGCCATACACAGCCTTATTGCAGTATACTACAGATTTTAACATAAAGATTATCTGCAAAAATCACAATCCCGAATTCTTTCGTGTACAGGACAAATATGAACCTTACGACTTTGCTGTCAGGGTTGAAAGTTGTAGGTGGGTGGATAAAAATAAGGATGGTTCCAGGCTGTCCCGGGGGATATTATACCAGGTAATATGGCGTCGACAGTGAAGGCAACTCGATTGGAGTTGTGTTAACTTTGCCTACCGCCTCGGCTCTTGATTATGTTGGTTTTAGGAATCTATCGCTGGTATTAGGGAGAATTATTATTAATTCTTTTGTTGTTTCAGATTGGATTTGTGCTTGATTAATAACAATGGGGTCACCTTGTACTCAATAGGACTTACGAGAGCGTTTTAAGACAGAAAAAGATCTCACCCACGCACCCTCTTACCCTAGTATCTCTTTTTGTGAAATAAAGATATGTTTGTAGTTCCAGCAACAAGCACCAGGAATAATGACTTTTTCCTGGAAATAAGAATTAATTTTTTATAGTTTCAAATCCAAAAATGGAAGGATTAACATATTCCATGTACATTTTAAAACAACTTTTATAATTTTTATTTTATAAGTCGTTCAAATTTTGATTTTATAAAACGAAAATGAATTTACATGAAGGATTTTTTTTTAAATATTCTCGACTCGAAAATATTATGTACTAACTCATTTCATACTAATGTATGTGTTGCCCCTGTAAACGTAACTAGGAATATTGGGGTGTTAATACACTTGTGCTTACCCATTTGGGAATACAAGCGTTGTCATACGTAGTTTTTCGTTTAAAGATGGAACCGATTTTGTCCAGAATTTAAAGAGTTGTATTAGAAATGTGGAAATGTTCTCTGTGTCTTACAAATGTGGAAATGTTCTTGAAAAAAATTATTTTCTTTCATAGAATGTAAAAAATAACATTGCCTTCTCAAAAGGATTGAATTTAACTTTATATTAGATATCTAGTCTAAATATATAGATATATGCGCGTTAGATGTGTATCTGTAAATGAACCAATGAAACAGGGGAATTCAAAATCTTTTCGAAAAGAATATTATAATAGAAATGTAGGTATTTGTTTATTTCAAATGTAGGAATGTCGTCATTCTTAATTCCTCCAATAGCTGTTATGTATCTGTAGGTTTTTAAATTCAAACACAAATTACTTTGTTCATGTAAATCAAGCTTGACTGCTGAGCGTTAGGTCCGGGTTCCCAAGTCGAGCAAAGTGTTATTGAGTTTTTCCAAGAGGAATTTTATATTTATTGCAAATATTTAACACGAAGTCAAAGCAATGCTTGTTAAAAAAAAAAAAATTTTTTTAAAAAGGTTGCCCTACACTAGGATTTTTTCATGTGTAGTTTACAAACATTGAAAGTCACATACACTAACGTTCCCACCCGGAATAACTACCTGTAGGCCATACAAATATTTGTTCCATGCGGGAATGAAACCCACGACACGCCACACAGCAGTCGATTGCGCAGCCACTGCGCCAACCGCGTCGTCAGTTTGCATCGCAATAACAATTAATGGAACTGCAATTCTGTTATTGTAATTGATATCGGAAGAGCAAGCTAACATTCGTGAATATCCTTTGGCGGATAATAAAATGGGACGGAGGACCATTACACACTTCACCAGTAGAGGGTGGGAGGATTAATCAAGGATTAGGTCCAAACCTCCTGTGTGTCGTAGGGAAGCAGTAATAAGGTGCCTATAGATGTCCAGTCTTGCAAATTGTCGATAGAGCCCGCTTTGTTGGCGAGTTGGAGCGACAAGGACACATTACATACTTGAAAGAGATGGATACTTAAAAATTATAAATAAGTGATACGTTATAATAAGTGGAGTAACATCACGGCTGCATTTAGATAAGGCACATATATACACATAGTACACCCATATTTCGCAAGATATGTCTCAGTCCCATGTAATAAACGACATTACAAACTTCAGGCTGTAATCAAAAATTCCTGATGGTATACCTCTATATCACTTTACCCCACCCGTGAATCTAACCCAAGACCTCACGCTCAGTGATAGCGCAGAAGAGAATATGTGACGTGCAATTGGTTATACTCCAATTTATAGTTGTATTTGTAAGTTTTAATGTTGTATATTATTATTATAATACCAGTCTGTTACTGTCCGACTCCAGGGCAAAGGCTTCTTCTCACACAGAGGAGGCACGAGCATTAAATACGGCTCTTGCTCAATAATTTCGTGATAGCCTAATAAGAGTAATTTGGTTAGGGCTCGCATCATATGCACGAGGTTTTGGGTTCAAACCTACACATCATTGACATTTTCAGTTCATGATTATGTACTTTCCAAGTTTAAGATGTAAAATGAAATTTATATTCTATTGTATTCTACCTTTCCATCAAATAAATACCCTCTGAAACTTTAGCAATGTAATTGTGAATACGAATTTGTTTTAATTATTACTGTGATTCTAATCCTAGCTCGGAGGAGAAGCTCTCAAATTTAATTAGTCTTGTTTCTATTCTACAAGGAGGATGATCATTAGTTACATCACAACTCTGCAGAGTGACACGAATGTCTGAATGGCTGCTCCCATTCAGATATTCGTTTCGAATTAATTTCATGATTAACTGCTTCGTTGGTCTAGTAGCCGTCAACGCGACTGATTAGCATGAGGTCGTGGGTTCGATTCCTGGGTCGAGCAATGTTTTACTGGAATTTTTCATTAGGACTTTCTTCATAGCAGCCCGGAGTCTGGATTTTTGTCAGGTTGATGGCAATAGGCTCGCCCCTTATTACATGATACTTAAAGCATAACTGGTGATAAGTGTAACTAAGAACACTTATGCCCAACCCTAACTACTCTCACTACCCTTAAAGTAATACAGGCGTGATGTTATGTGTAATTTTCATAATCAACATGTAAATCACGCCATAGCTGTTAAAACCTTCCATTTCAAAAGCTGTATAAAGGGGAAACTTTTTAACTTTCGCAGCCCGATATTCTAAAAACATTATGAAGTTGTGCAGTTTCCTCGAAATTCATTTAAAAAGTAAAGCAAATCTGATGGACTTATTCTAGTAACTCGAACTCGGAATAAACTGGTTTAAAAATAAATATAACGCTCCGTGTGTTTATTTTTGCGACGACCGATGTGGCGCGGTGGGCGAAGGTCTGCCTGCGACGCAGGTGGTTGCGGGTTCGATTCCCGCCCTGGAACAAATGTTTGTTCCATCTACAAATATTTGTTTCGGGTGTTCTGGGTATTTCCTATGTATAATAAAAAGTATCTATCTATGTAATGTATTGTATTAAGTATATCAGTCATCTAGTACCCATAACACAAGCTCTGCTTAGCTTGGGGCTAGATGATGCTGTGTGGATTGTCCAGTATTATTAATAAAAAAAATAAAAAAAATGAATTTTCATTATGACTAGCTGTGCCCGCGACTTGCTTCGCGTGGATGTCGGAAGACTTAGTTGTTCAGTTTTCAGAAATTTTCCAATTGGTAAAGTCGTTGTCAAGTTACGTATGACGTGACTAAGGGAAAGAGGGATTACCTGCACCTTACGTTTCACGGGGAGTCTTCAGAATAGACCGTACTCCTCTTATACTAGTATCACACGAGTGTTATATTAACTAGTAACATACACTACTTAATGTAAACTAATGCAAAATCACCAAGAACCATTAATAGTAGCGTAAACATGGCGCCCTCGTCAACATTACACCGCCGCCGCGCCGGGGTACGCACCATATCAGCCTCCACCACAACATAATAATCAGTACTTGCATGACCGAGCTTTGCTCGGATACAACGACGTTTTCTAAAAATAAAACGTAGCTAGATCGATTTATCGCCCCCGAAACGGGATACTAAATTTCATTAAAGTCGTTGGAGCCGTTTCCGAGATTCTGATTATTCAAATTTTGTATATACACACATGTATATGTGCAAACAAAATCTGCTTGTTTGAAGGTATTGGATAAAAAACTACATACATAGATTTATTAGAATAGTTTTTTTGAGATAAGTTAGAAGGGCCGACTGTGGATAGGTTTATCAAGCTACGAGTACATGCCAGACATGGGACTTGATAAATCTTCCTCTAATTGGATGCTGTGTCTTTTTGTTGTGTTTGTTTTTGTAGTCAAATCAAATCAAATCAAATCAAATCAAATCATTTATTAAGTGTGTTTTTTGGTGAGGTTACATGGTCTTATAAAATACAAACATTGTGCTCAAAAAACTACCCATTGGGCTTACACTTTTTTAAGAAAATTCGTTCATTATTACTGAAGTATATTATATTAGGTCTTTACCTATGAAATTGCCGTTCTGCAGTACTGGCCATTTCAAATCAAAATATTTTTTGTTTGGCTAAGAATTCTAATTTCAAATTAATTTTATTTTAAAAACATGGATTTTTTTTTCCAAAAGTAGTCATTTGTTTACTGATTAGTGTTACATTTTCATCGCATTTAAATCTTTTTCGTCATCATGGATACGTTAAAAATTCGAGTAATTATGGAATATGAGTACCGTCGTGGCAGCAACGCGGCACAAGCGGCACGCAACATCAACGACGTTTACGGAGCTAACACTACAAACCAACGCACTACCTGTTATTGGTTTGCTCGCTTCCGTTCTGGAAATTTCGACCTGAAAAATGAACCTCGCGGTCGTCCGAAGACTTTGGTCGACAATGACGAATTAAAGGCGATTGTGGAAGCTGATGATACACAATCTACGGCTGAATTAGCAGCAGCTTTCGACGTTAGCGTCAAAACAATATTGGTCCATTTGCGTCAAATTGGCAAGGTAAAAAAGCTTGACAAATGGGTGCCCCACGAACTCAATGATCGCCAGCGCGAAGTACGTGTCGAGACGTGCCTTGCACTGCTCAACAGACACACAAATGAAGGAATTTTGAACCGCATTGTTACCTGCGATGAAAAATGGATTCTGTTTGATAACCGCAAGCGCTCAGCAAGTTGGTTGGATCCTGGTTCAGCACCTAAACAATGCCCTAAACGAAAACTTACCCCAAGAAAAGTGATGGTCACTGTTTGGTGGTCTAGCGCCGGTGTGATTCAACACAGCTTCTTACCAAACGGGGTGAGCATTACTGCAGATGTGTACTGTGAAGAATTGAACACAATGATGGAGAAGCTGGCACATCTCCAACCAGCATTGGTCAATCGCTCGTCTCCGCTGCTCCTGCACGACAACGCGCGACCTCATACTGCACAGCAGACGGTCTCCAAGTCGCAAGAACTGGGGTTGGAAGCTCTCCGTCATCCGCCCTACTCACCAGACCTTGTGCCTACAGACTACTACTTTTTCCAGAATTTGGATAACTTCTTGGCGGGAAAAAAATTCAATACCCGAGAGGCAGTACAAAATGCCTTTGAAGAATTTGTTGCCTCCCGTCCAGCTGATTTCTTTAAGAAGGGCATCAATAAACTGCCACTGCGTTGGCAAAGATGCATTGATTGCATGGGTGATTACTTCGATTAATACAAATAAAAAATACATGAAAAACATTCATTTAAATTTTTCATACAAAACGGCAATTTCATAGGTAAAGACCTATTATTATTATGCAAGGTACATGAAGCTATATAAAGTAATGTCAGATAAGTAAATAATCAAATTGTCAATTAAATATTTTTGTCATAAAGAAATTCAGTAATTGAATAATAGCATTTTTGGATAGTCATATGTGCCTTTGTGATACTAACATAATATGTAGTTTTAAAGTTTAATAATAACTCGGTATAGGCCTACGACGCCTCAAAATAAACGATTTTTGTTTATTTTACAATAAAAAAAACGTTATTATATTAATATTATTTTTAATCACCACTTCATAACATATTTTCGTTTAAAAACGGCCGAACCCGTTTCACGGGGAATGAGTAACTAATATACACTCACTCACCCCTCCTCACCCACTCACTTATTTGTCAGTATGTGTGTACATATGTGTGTATCTGTTTTTGGTCTACTTTCAGGTCAGAGAGTATTACACTAGTGATAACCTATGACCTGAAAGTGGAACAGACTAATAAATGAACATAATATATAATAAACGATATGCAAAACTTGAGAGCAATAACTCACCATATTAATGGATAGATCAGATAATGTTCTTAGTGAAATCTCAAACAAGATCTTTGATGTGTGTACGTACTCGTATGTACTTACTAGCGTACTAACATATTTAGGTAAAGTAAAATATCGGCAGTACATGACGCTGCTGAAATGTTGTCTAGCACAATAATTGAGTGAACTAGAGCAGGTCTTGTTATCGTGTGGAATAATTTGAGATATTGCTAGTGATATTAAATAGATAGGTAGATTTATAACATTCACGCCTGTATTCTCCGTCGGGACCAGGCAGAGGTGTGTCTAAATCTGACTAAGTCCCTTGTCATAGGTGCAAGCCTACTGCTATCCACTGGGCACAAATCCAGACTCCGGGATGTTACTGGTGCAGAATTCCCTTTTCGATAAGCTAAACTAAATTTGGGCTATGTCCATCTTTCTCTTTCTTATGAAAGAAGAAAGGGGCAGACATATATGAGAGCTGTCAATTTTAATAGAGCTAAATCGTACAAACATACCTAGTTCGCGTTTTAGATCGCATCAACCAAAGACAAATAAACTAATTTGATTTATTTTTTTGAAGTGTTCGTGAGTGAGAGAGAGAGAGAGATATATCAACTCTACTCGTATAATTGTTGTTTAAATTGTGTACAAGGGAATCGGCGCCACTATTAAACTTGTGTCCCTGTATTATTATGATTGTGTTTCAAATCGTTAAAATAAAAAACCTCCTAAATGTAGACATTTACATTACATTTACTTACTAATTTCTAAGATTTTAACTCCCTGCTTAAAAATTTTGAGACTTTCCCAATAAAATCTATGGAATGATATGACTCAGCTGTGATAATATGTTATGTATGTGTTTTCACATTTAAGTATCTAAATAAAGTAAATACTTATAGTTACAGGTGTCGTCAGTGATCCTTACAAGATAGTTCTTGAACCCCAGCCTATGTAAAAAGTTTTTCATCTCCAAGGCAAGCGGGAAGGTATTAAAACCGCAAGGAACTCCCGAGTGGTCCAAGCCGTGGCATAAGTTATGTATAACGCAAGATTGCAATAGTACATAAATAATGATAGATGCTAACCCGTCCGCCCTTATTACGGAAGAAAATATTCAGACATCTCAGTAATCCTCTTGCAATATTATAAAGCTTTTATTTATAACTTGTTCTGAAAGGTGATGATGTTGATTTGTTTGAGAAGCCAAAACACAAACGGTGTTTTAAAATTAAAAAAGAACAGTCTAACTTTGCATTCCCGCACTAGTGCGAGAAAAAGCGCCATGCTAAAACCTACTGTATTAGCTTTCTGCAGTTTTCCATATAAACTTTAACTATGCCAAATCTGACTCTCCTCAGTGCGTGCAAATTCTTAAAAACGTTGTAATATAATAATACTAATTAAATATACCTATAGATATAGTAGGTACAGATATATTTGATCAGTCTGAAATAATCACATAATCATCATCATCATCCTCCTGCCCTTATCCCAATTTATTTGGGGTCGGCGCAGCATGTTTTCTTCTTCCATACATCTCTATTTGCCGTCATCTCAAGGGTCACCTCTTTTCTTGCCATGTCATCTTTCACACAATCCATCCATCTTTTCTTTGGTCTTCCTCTACTCATGTAACCCTGCACATTCATACTCAAAACTATCCTCACAACATGGTCCTCATTCCTTCGCATCACATGCCCATACCATGACAACCGATTTCCACACAACTTCTCGGTCACAGGCGCCACTTTCAGACTTCCTCTTACATACTCATTTCTTATAATAATAATCACATAATATTACTACTATTTGTACTAGTCACAAATGTTGGATTTTAAAGTCTCATGATTCTGTTTCCGTTGAAAAACGTAGTTTGAAACCGCCTTGAGTGCAATGACCAATTTTGCACACTTGCATTAAATATTAGGTCTTTACCTATGAAATTGCCGTTCTGCAGTACTGGCCATTTCAAATCAAAATATTTTTTGTTTGGCTAAGAATTCTAATTTCAAATTAATTTTATTTTAAAAACATGGATTTTTTTTTCCAAAAGTAGTCATTTGTTTATTGATTAGTGTTACATTTTCATCGCATTTAAATCTTTTTCGTCATCATGGATACGTTAAAAATTCGAGTAATTATGGAATATGAGTACCGTCGTGGCAGCAACGCGGCACAAGCGGCACGCAACATCAACGACGTTTACGGAGCTAGCACTACAAACCAACGCACTACCTGTTATTGGTTTGCTCGCTTCCGTTCTGGAAATTTCGACCTGAAGAATGAACCTCGCGGTCGTCCGAAGACTTTGGTCGACAATGACGAATTAAAGGCGATTGTGGAAGCTGATGATACACAATCTACGGCTGAATTAGCAGCAGCTTTCGACGTTAGCGTCAAAACAATATTGGTCCATTTGCGTCAAATTGGCAAGGTAAAAAAGCTTGACAAATGGGTGCCCCACGAACTCAATGATCGCCAGCGCGAAGTACGCGTCGAGACATGCCTTGCACTGCTCAACAGACACACAAATGAAGGAATTTTGAACCGCATTGTTACCTGCGATGAAAAATGGATTCTGTTTGATAACCGCAAGCGCTCAGCAAGTTGGTTGGATCCTGGTTCAGCACCTAAACAATGCCCTAAACGAAAACTTACCCCAAGAAAAGTGATGGTCACTGTTTGGTGGTCTAGCGCCGCCCGGTGTGATTCAACACAGCTTCTTACCAAACGGGGTGAGCATTACTGCAGATGTGTACTGTGAAGAATTGAACACAATGATGGAGAAGCTGGCACATCTCCAACCAGCATTGGTCAATCGCTCGTCTCCGCTGCTCCTGCACGACAACGCGCGACCTCATACTGCACAGCAGACGGTCTCCAAGTTGCAAGAACTGGGGTTGGAAGCTCTCCGTCATCCGCCCTACTCACCAGACCTTGTGCCTACAGACTACTACTTTTTCCAGAATTTGGATAACTTCTTGGCGGGAAAAAAATTCAATACCCGAGAGGCAGTACAAAATGCCTTTGAAGAATTTGTTGCCTCCCGTCCAGCTGATTTCTTTAAGAAGGGCATCAATAAACTGCCACTGCGTTGGCAAAGATGCATTGATTGCATGGGTGATTACTTCGATTAATACAAATAAAAAATACATGAAAAAAATTCATTTAAATTTTTTCATACAAAACGGCAATTTCATAGGTAAAGACCTATTATATTGTTAAATAACACTAGCCAATGGTGAAGGAAAACTTCTTGAGTAGTGAGTAGTGTTAGTGAGTTAACTACTTTGCGAGCGTCTATTAGTCAAAAGTCTGATAGTACATTTCGATCCTAAAATAGAATATTCACCAGTGTTAGAGCTCCGGTATGTCTAGAAAAAACTTACCAGAACATGCATACTAACAAAACATCTCCATGTATTGCGTACATTCATTACAAACAAAATGAAACAGCCGTTTCTAATCCCCGGCCCACACGACGTACTAATATTAATCGTTCCAATTTCCATCTTTTCTGAACGTTAATCACGTTCGTTGACGGTCCCACAAGATATCATGTGTAATGTGTCACAGCATACCAACATACAGAAGGTCCACTTCATCAAGATCTCGCCTCCAAGTATTAAATCACGAAAAGTCACGACCAATGGGCTTAAGTCCACACTCGTGCTAAATTAATTTTTGATGTAAATGTGTCGTAAATACTAAAATAGCAAGTGAAAGAGATATCAAACGGCTTTTAAATTCTTAGAACATCACCCGTTGGTTCATACATAGAATCCATTTCAATTTCCGTAATGTTGATGATTTTATACGTTTGGCAAAGAATAAATAAGTTCATAATAAACTTACCGGAACCGGCTCGGTCAGCTTCTGACAAGTCAATATTATTTTTTTCTATTTTCTTGTTCTCAGTCGACTCAAAAAGTACAACGGCACTATGGGTTAGAGTAAAAATAAATGAATAATTTATTATTGAGGGGTTCTCTCACTTTAATTAAATATTGTTTATTGCATACAGGGACTCTGCACTGCTGACTGCTGACTCTCTCTCCGGATTCAGTTCCCAGGTCGGGCTATGTGTCATTTGGTATTTTTATGGGCCATTTCTTCTTTTTATAGTCTCCTCACGCTAAATGCTTCTAAATCCAACTACATCTGCTTTACTAAGTATAATAGCTCGCAACCGTCACATGAATTCCAAATAAAAATCCACAACTGTCCCGACCCCCCAACCCCCGACTGCTCATGCGTAAAAATTGACAGGTTACAGCATACTAAATATCTAGGGGTTCTGATTGACCAACGCCTGTCCTGGCACATGCACACTGAACTTATAATGAAAAGGGTTAGGAAAATTATCTGGACATGCGGTTTCAAGGCGGCTTCTGAAGCAAGTATACATATCACTGGCCCAATCGATCCTCACTTACTGTTTGCCTTGCTGGGGAGGGACAACAAAAATAAAAAATTTGGAACTGGAGAGGGCGCAGAGATCCTTGCTCAAGGTCATGTTCTTTAAACCCTATAGATTCCCTACCCAAAGCCTCTACCTATTGTCAGATCTTTTGTCTATAAGGAAACTTTATCTGCTTCAACTCATACTAAAAAAGCACATATCCCTCCCATATGATCCCTCTAGGCCTAGAAAGAGAAGGAGCTACTTAGTCGCTCCAACTGTCAAGGTTAGATCTACTTTCGCTAAAAGACAATACTCAAGGCAATCGTCCTACCTATACAACTTACTGAATAAAGAACTACGTATACACACCATGAAGCTCCGCGACTGTAAAAAAGCTGTAATCGAATGGCTTAAAACTAAAACCTACGACGATGTTGAGTCTTTTGTATCTACGCTTCAATGACCAAATTATTTGCTTACGTGTTGTTGTGAACATGGTTAGTGGAAGATGACTTATTATGCTTCTTCCGATCCCAAGACATTGTCGCAGGGCTAATCTATCTATTTAATAATCTACAATCTACAATCTCTAATCTACAATTCACAACCTACCACCTACACTTGCGCCTGCACTTACACCTAAACTTATACTGGCAGCGCCTTCCGGTCTCATCCGAGTGGATCCCGATCCCTTGTAAGCGTCGGGTCGGTAGTCTTCTGTGTACTAACCCAGTGAACCCAGATATGGTCCACCTAAGTGCCAAACCTCATCCGGATTTGTTCAGCCGTTTTGGCGTAAAGGCGTAATGGTGCAAACAAACACATAAATGCCTAATAAAATAAACGCACACTTTCGTATTTATATTCATATGGGCAGGATATTATTAAAGGATACCACATATAACTAAATATGCTAATTATAACTCATACACTACACACACTCACACACCACACACACTCACACACTCACACACTACACACACTCACTCTTTACACTCTTACCCATAATCACACGTATACGCGCGTCTTGGCCCTTTTTCTATTCATAAAGCCCATTCATTTGCACATCATTCATTATTGTATAATTTTTATTAAATTTTTCTGCATGTTTACATTGTCTACATTCAATTGCATAAGATAAGAATAAGTGGAAGCGCGGAGTCTCCTAACACAAGCAATTCCTTGCTTAAAAGGTGATCTCCAACATTAGTGTGTCTAACAAGCCTTTTGTAATTGAAATAAACAATTTTTTTATTTTTTTATTTTATTATTTATTTCTGAGTGAAGCAGTCTAGAGTCTGAATTTATACCCGATTAGTGGCAATACGGTCCCCAACTATGTATTACATGGGACTTAATTACTGACGAATTGTGGGCGTACATTCATTCATTTCATTCATTCATTCATTTCATTTATTTTCAGATAAACATCCATAAAAAATTGTTAGTAACACAGAAATACTTATGAGAAACTAATGTTAGTAATGACAAACATGAGACAAAAACTAAATAAAATATATGACCCATTGGACATTGCCTAATCCTTTGTGAATTACTTGCGTGATGTAGTTGTTTATTCCCATTTAAAGTTCTGTTTGGATTCAATCCTTTATTTCTGTTCATACCGTTTTAACCAGTATTCATAACGTTATAATGTTCTAATTAGCTTGCAGACATTGGTATTCGATAGAGTTTAATACCGCGAAGGATCGCAGTCTCTCCAAATATTACAGTGTGACACTTCTGCATTAAATCTCCACGGTCCTAACGTATATATTTATAGAGAACATTTAAGGGCTTTGTACCCTTTGTCCCTTTGGTGTGCGCTGGCTTGGAAATACCTAGCGAAGACCCAGATAAGGTCGCTCGTATAGAAAGCAGAAAAATAATACCAATTCTATATGCTGAGTTGGAAAAGGATCTTGTCAGCAAGTTTGTTTTCTTGGGTAGTGTCCGATGCAGTGAAGTGAAATTTTATTGCTATGGAGACAGCAATTTGTTTGGTAAATTTATTGGTAGAATTATTTGCTGATTTAATTTTTTGTAAGTTTTTACTGAATATTCAATACTTTTTCACCACTGCATGAGAGGATGAGTTTCTTTCAGTGGTTCGATTTCGATGTCTGGTGTCGAGGTTATTATTATCTCAAAAACATAGGTAGCAGTTTACAGCAAACTAAGTTTTAGCAAAGCACCCCGCACTAAATGTATGAAATTTTTGTAGAGTTAGACCCTGTAACACAGCGATTTAAACTCCATATGGGCCCAAAGTTTAACAATGGCCAGTTTAAGAGATTTTAATGTTGAAGTCAGATCGCCGATTTGAATGTAATAGTTACTGTTTCAAATAAACTGTAAAATAGCAATCAAACAGCGCGTTTTGTACTGATTTTAATTTCGATCGATCGACATTGGAATTTAGACGTTTCGTACTCTTGAGTTTAAGGTAAGCGCAAAATTCGGGATCGGGCTTGATACGCGCTATACGCTGCTTTTAAATTTATTTTGGTAGCTATGTATTTCGCCAAATAATATAATAACGTGATTGCAAAATTAACATGTGAATCGTATTGGCTTTGATCGGAGTTAAAATTCGTTTGAAGGGTAAGGTCGCAAGCTTTCATACATATAAAATTGTTCAATAACAATATTTCTGCGCCTTGGAGGGGTGCGGGGTCTTGCGGGATCCAAACCCACTCTTAGTCCAACTCGAGAATCAGAACCTAATGAGTAGTAGCTTATCATTTGGTTCTGAGTTCGAGCACTACTGTGCTTGATTGCTGGAGCGGCGCATGCCAGAAGTTTACTGGCTTATCAAAATAATGAAAACAGAACAGCAGATTTGATAGAATGACATATTCAGCAAGACGAAATAAACTAGCGCCGTACAATCCCTCGATCAATAACCCTAATACCCATCGTACGCATCAGAAACTTCACCAAAAATCTTCAAAACAGTGAACTAATTAAAACAATAGGCCAGTTACAATCAGCATAATATCACGAAAGTCGTTATCACGCGAGCGCAGCCCCAGTATGTCTGTAAGTGCTCAACTTCAGTTTCATTCATTATACTTAAAACCCTCATTACAGCTCTGTACTGGAGTATCGCCAAACTGGTTTTGTTTCTGAACTTCTACGATTATTGTCCAAGAGTAGACAGCGCTGGAATAGTAACCTGGACAAGGGATGGGGTTTGTACCACCAAGTGCCTAGTTCTTCATCATTTGCCTAGCCTTTTCCCAGTCATCCCGCCATCTCCGTCGTGCACCAATCAGCAGCTCGTTCAGTATGCGGCAGTTATGTTCTGCTATTTAAAGGGCCTTGAACACAGTCGAATTTTTGCGTATCGGTGTGGTGTTTCAAACCTGATCTGTTAATTTAACACCTACGATAGTCCGCTCCAACAGCTACCTGAGGGTAATTGCTGAAAAAATAGAAAGTCCTCTATGGAGGCACTAGATAGATATCCGTATCAAATAGTTCCTAGTTAAGTTTTTACTAACATAGTTTGTTATTTCTAATGTATTCTACTTACAATATATGGACAACTGTAGTCTGATTTAAATAATTGAATAGAAAAAAAAAAATTGAATAGTACATTGGGAAACCTTCAGTTTCAGACTAATATTAATCCAGAATAGAAGTACCATTAACTTCAATGAATCATCACAGTCTATTGCAGCCTACTGCGGGGTATAGGTTACATCTACTTAATTTCTCATTGTCTGACCATTAATTACAACCAAATTTAACTCTAAATTAACATTAACACAATGCCAACCATTAAAGTCATTAAAGTCGCAAATAGGTAACCGCAGTTGCGTTTCAAGCGCGCGCCTAACAATACTTTATTTTAATGTTGGTAGCACTGAAATAATTAGCTTGAGAAACTCCATACCAAAGCAGGAAATATTGGGAAATCCAACACTCATTAGTTAAGAAGAAGCTAGTGTCAAACAGTACCTACTGCTTTTCCTAAAGCGGTAATATAATACATTAAGCGTATTTTTTTTAAATCACTTTATTTTTCAATGTAAGCTGGATAATCTTCTTTTGAAAACACCGCCAATCCGTTAGCCAAATATCGCTTTAATGACAAGAGATCCTACAATGGAACTGATCAACAAAATTGTTGGCACCCACTATTAATACTCGTATCACGCTATTTCAGGTACCTATTGAAGCTGATATCATGATAAGATGCTTAACTTTTTGTAAATTTGTTCCTTCTATTCGAGAATATATTTTTCACTTGATGGAAACGTCTGACCACAATACATTCATTGGTGAACCGATCCAACAATGTTGGATTTCGACATTCGACGTATTTCACTGGTACTCCAAATAATAATAAAAATAACGTTAATTCCATGTAATTTTGTCTTTGTCGTGTAAACGTGGAATGAAATTAAAATATAAAATAATTGTATTGTGATATCAGATAACAAGCAGGCCTTCAGCAATTGAATACAATTTATTTTCCAAAAACAGTCCACAGTTATGACAGACAGACTATTGCAGTTCAGCAAGCAAAATGTCCAAGTATTCTGTCATTCTATTCCAGTATTACGTGAATCCGCGTGAGATACACGCGACACTTGGCCCATTAGAAAGTGGCTATGATGGCCGCCGCTAGCCGGTCCGCCGACGTTTCACTCCGTTCTATATCGCTTTTATGTCTCTTATATTTGTAACTATTACTGTAATTAGTATTAGTGAAGATATTTGGCTTATAACACCAATTGTAGTTGTTTTCTAGGATGAGATTGGCAATTTTGTAGGCTGTTAATTTGTGATACGTCATAGATTTTGTAAGGGATTTTCAGCTTGGCTAAATCCGAAACTGTGACTTAATTATTGCTTTGCAAAGGGGGAAAGAGAAGATGAATGAAGAAAAATTTTACGAAGTGGGAAACTATTAGTAACGTAAGTAGTAGTACATAAGTACTGTATTAGCTGAACTATGCACACAAATGACTACGTCGTTGGTATAGTGGTTGCAAGCGCTTCTACTTAGCATGAGATGCTAGGATCGATTCCCGGGTTGTGCAAAGTGTTGGTTTTTTCCATCTGGAGTTTCTAAGTAGCAGTCCGGAGTTCATTTATTCCATTTGTGGCACTAGGTCGTCCCTGTTACATGGGACGAAGTTTAAAATATAGGTGTGGTGATGATATGTTATCCAAAAGATACTAAGTCATTCTGTAGACATCTTGTATAACCCACAATTGGCGTAAACACCTATACAGCATAGATATAAGTCAAAAGGGACCTTTTCCCCCCATTTTCAGCTTCCATGCCATTCGTATCTTAGGTTTGACCACACAACCATCCCTGTTAACCCTTGCTCGCCGGACGACTGCGTAGAATAATTAATTCTATGGCGTCACAGAGATGATTTAGATCCCGGGGGAGCCCATCAGTTATGTATTCCGACACCATACCTACGTAATAGTTCCCGTTTTAATTTAACATCAACAAGGAATTGCGGCGTTTGTTTAGATGGTGAATTTAATTAAGATTTTAGATGGTCATTGGCTTTGAAAAGGATATGTCTGAAGCTGTGGATCTGCCTACGTATCTGAGCAGTTTTTGTGTAAATCTTAAACTGAATTGCCTTTTAACCATTGATGATGATATAATAATATCAGCCTGTTAGTGTCCCAATGCAAGGCAAATAACATTTCTTATACAGAGAAGGAGTGAGCATTTATCGCCGCTCTTGCTCAAAGGTTGGAAATTTCAGTCTTGTTTTATTATAAGTCCAGGTCTCCTCACGATGTTTTCCTTCACCGATGTCAGTAATGTATAAGATAAACTTAGAAAGTTCGAAATGTAAATGTTACATTTTGTGTTTTGTGCGGATTTGAACCCACAACATTTATTAATGAGAAAGAAAGAAAGAAGCCTTAAACTGGGCTACCACGGCTTATTCTATGTATATACTACTTCATTTAAAACATAGCTTCAAGCATTTCTACTGGATAAGTGTCTCTACTCCGTTGACGATATGTCATAAAATGATGATTTTCGGCTTTAAATATGACGAATGAACTATTATTTTCTTTTTTTTTATCAATCTGACATTGAATCATTTAATATTATTAATTTGACATTGAATAATTTTATTGCATTTTTTTTTTTTTACGATGACGGTATTATTTTGTTTTTGATGTGAGTTAGAGATTATGCTGATGGATTTGGATTATGTTATTTGATTAATTATGAATGTTTATTTGTTTTTTATTATTATTGAATTGAATTGAATTCTTGTTATTATATAGTAGAATTCACATCACGTCATACACGTCAGGCCTACACTGCAAATGCTTTATCGACTCTTGTATGAATGGAACGTATAAGATGAACGGGATGAATATATGTATATGTAAACAAGGCGAAGGTAATTGTATTTTCAATGAAAGATAATATATCGGTGTGTGATGTGAAAATAAATGATACGAGTGTGGAGAGAAGATAATCAGGCTGTATAGTTGGGGATTACAAGAGGTGGAAAGATTGATGCATATGTGGAAAGGAGAGTAAATTAGGGAAATAAAGTGAGTGATTCTGGACATGAAACCGGCTTGCGTGTATGACCAGATGTATGAACGTAGCTGGTGTCTTTTTGTAGTTTATACCTATCCCCGTAGGAAAAAGGTGTGACTTTTTGACATTGCCATTTTGTTTGAGACGTTTTTGTAATAGATTTAGGGATTCTGTAGGCATTGTCTATTCTATCTCTTTATCAAGTTGTTCAGAATAAATGTAGTAGCTATAAAACAAGGACCTGAATCAGTACTTAGTTAGAGCCATGTTAGATCCCTTGTATGTCTGAAATGGAGAGGGTGAGGATGTGGGAATTGTTTGAACTTACGATTAGTTGTGTAGTTTCTTTCATTCTTAACAAGAGGGTCGAGTGAGTCATGTATCGTGTTAAACCATGATAATGATTATGTTGGATGAATTTTGTTTTTATTTATTTATTTTAATGTTCATTTGTAAAAAATCAAAATCAAAATTCATTTATTCAAATTAGGCTGAGAATCAGCACTTTTTGAACGTCAAAAACGTTTACATGAGACAGTCCCCCAAAACGCCCACCCTTCACCACTTCCTAGTGTTTTTGCTGGGAAGAAGAAGTGGAGGAACAAACTCCCCAGCAACACGTCTGTCTGATAGGTTTGAAGAACTTGAAGCTATACAACATATTATGTCAAAAAATAATAATTATGTCAATCATCTTTATACATCATTCAATTAAATAATTTGCTACATGTTAGCTAGCACACACCAATATGCCAAAATAAATAAATAAAAAGTTATATATACCAAAATCGACAATTAACTCAAGCAAAGCCTGCTAAACTGAATACATAAACAGCCTCCAAGGCAGTCCAAGGGCGTGCCCGCTGACATGTGCATATATCAATACAACTCATTCATACGATGTAATGAGAGGATCATGTCAATAACATAAAAATAAGGATAGTAGAAGAAACATACACAAAAATAAAGAACTATTAAAAAAAGATATAGGTACACAAGTAATCGTTATTATCTGGCGAGGTTACAATAAATTATATAACATTTGATCCGGAGAAGACGTACCAATGTGACTTTTTCAATTTTCACTTTATATATTTATCTTGTTATCTGTTATTGAAATAGAAACTGCCTTATTGTTGGAAATTTATAAACAAAAACCAATAATTAGGTAAGACGTATTGGCTGCCTCGTTGGTCTATTGGTCGCAAACGCTACTGTTGAGCATGAAGCCCTCGGTCAGATTCCCGGGTCGGGCTTGGGTCTTCCGTCCGGAGTAGTACGTACCCAGTAGCAGCCCGTAGTCTGGATTTCCACCCAGTCGGAGGCAATAGGCTCGGCCCTTATATCATAGGATTAAATCCTAACTGGCATAATGTGGGTGTACTATTGATAAACTGCCTTACCTTTTGGGGAATACAGGCGTAGTGTGTGAGTTTCTTGTCTAAGCTTGTTTTGAAATATAAAAATAATAATGAATACGTACGGGCAAGGTTTAAACTTGTATTGTCTACAAACCTGAAGATCTTAAAACCATATAATTCAACCAAGAAAAGATTTCTAATTTGATAAAGTTTGTTAAGATAATCCTACTATTCTCTTAAAAACTCTTTCAAAGCTAACCGCTAAGCAGGCTAAAGATTTTTCTATAAAACAAGAGCACAACAGATTATTCCCCGACCTCTCACAAACGAAGTCTTATAAACTATTGAAGTTGACAGCGTTTTTCTTCGTCGTTTACGAGGAACTGCGAAGTAGTCTGCGGAACCCAGTTTAGTACAAAAGTGAATGAATAATGCAGACTACTAGACTACGGGAAAACCAAGACTTTGACGACAAACCGGGAATGGACTTGAAAACTAATATAAATAAGAATAACTGTATTGCTGTGTCTTTGCTTGAAGGAGGTCAAAATGTTCCAGCATATTAATAAGTAATGTAGTTTTTGCTTATTTGTTATTCTGCATTAACATAAACAGCTTAGGTCGGAGTTGTTTTATGCAGCCATCCAAGCATTATCTTGCAAAGAAAATCTGTTGAGAAAGTTTTGCTTTTTCTATTTATTTCTAAACATTATTCTGGCATAAGATTTGAACATTATGTATCATATCACAATACATTCTGAAACAACTTTCTTCAAATCTTTCAGTTAGTTTCTCAAAAAGTATAAACCTTTTTGTATAAATATTTATTTGTTATGTCTTTCATAAATATTTTTGGTACATAAGGTGGATAAGTACTAGTGATATAATTTTTCTACTGTTTTGATTTTGACTCTAAATCTGGTGCTTACACAACAAGACAACAACAGAACAACAACAACACACAACTTACAAGTTTAAATTTATTGTATCAAGTCTAAGTCAAAGTCTTTTTTTTCAATTAAACCATAAAAAAGGGACTTTCAAAAAGTCATGTTTAAGTTATATAATAATATTAAGTAACTAGTTGCTGTTGAGCTACCAGATCGAAAGTTTAAACTCGCAGAAGAACTTTGACTGGCTGAAGACATACACAGAAAGGTAAACTACCCTCCTAAATCGCGATCATCAACAAACACAATCTCGTCCTCCTAAACCAATCACCGAACGCCTTAAGCCCGACATTCGATGCGTGAATAAAGAAAACTTTAGAGCCGAGTTTAACATAACAAAGAGCTAAAAAAAAACACAAAAATCGAGAGCAGAACTCTTTGAACAGACAAGACACACTTGTCAGTTAATAGAGTGTAGACAAAGGTGTTTACCATGATAAAAGAGCTGAAAGAGCGCAAAAAAGCGGAAAAGCGTTGCTAAGCGACACGGCTTGCTCGATAAGTGAAATAAGGTGCCTCGGAAGGCTGTAAGCTATTATTTCGACTAAATGGAAAACAGTTTACAGTCTAAATGGGTTCTATATCGGGGCCATCTTTGCGAATTTATTTTTTTGCTCACAAAGAACACTCTTTAATTTACTGAAGATAAAGATGTTGATGTTTTCGAGGTGATTCAGTGCTTGAAATTGGAAGGTATAATGATGAGGTCTCGATTCCCTTTGCTCTTGTGATAATATAAAAGGAAAGGGTATTAAATATTGTGGCAAATAAAACTAATTTTTACAATTCAATATTTTCTCTTTCTCGTGACCAGAGGGAAGGCAGATTCTTTGCCATTCAACATAGCAATGCTGCCAGTTTTCTGGGCACGTTCCCGGATTACAGTGACGAGGAGCAGTAATTGGACGCCTGAGTGTTCTTGGTTTTATTTAGTGCTCCTACTTCTTTATTTCATTTTGATTATTTTTATGTGTTTATTATTAGTTTACATAGTTAAATGTATATTGAAATTAGATACAATAAACACGTATACTTTCAGGGAATACAAATTCACAAATTTTGGTATGATGCGAAGGAATGACAATCATGTTGTGTGTAGTCGTTGTGTGTTTTGAGTATGAACGTGAACGGTTACAAGAATAGAAGAAGACCAAAGAAATGATGTATAAAAGATGATAAATGGCCAGGAAGGAACATGGAAGGTGATTGAGATGGCGGCAAACATAGATGTATTTGGCTGAGCGAACGACTGCTGCACCGCGTGACGTGGGTTTGATTCCCGCACGGAACTAATATTTGTATGGCCTACAGGTATTTGGCTGTTCGCGTATATGAGTTTAAACGACACAGGCGAAATTCCTAGTGGTTTTTATAAACGAAAATTAAAATGTATGGATCAAGTAGACATGCCGCGCCGACCCGAATAAATTAGGATACGGGCAAAAACATGATGTCAAATTCATTAATTAATAACACCAATATACTACCAAACTGGCGACAGGTTGCAACTGAGTGACGTTAACAAATTGCCAATCAGGGTTCAGGAGTGAATACCACACGTTAATTCGAGATCATCCGGAATCAGAGTTAATTGTATGGTGGTAATTACCGACAAACCGCAGACTTGGCTGATTAATCACCCAAACCTAATCGATGACAAATTGCTTGACGGCTCATTGTCAAGGTCATGAGGTCATGAGTTCTTGATAAAACTAAAGTGATACCGGGTAACTGGTGAAATAAAAACATAATAATGGGGAAAAAATGTACTGCATGGCCCTCGCATGATCTGAATAAGATAATATCTGGATTTTAAAAGAGACCTTTGACTTTGTTTCAGAGGTTCTTCTAAGGGTTTCATTTAATGAATGAATGAATTTATTTTCATTTATTTGAACGGGTTTATATGCACATCATTTTTTTGTTCTTTTGTTCTTTTTTTTTAAAAACGTTGCCCCACACTAGGAATTTCTCCTGTATCGTGGGTGCGTTTACAAACATTTAAACTCACATACACAAACAGCCAGACTCGGAACAACTACCTGTAGGTCATACAAATATTTGTTCCGTGCGGGGATCGAACCCACAACACGCGGCGCAGCAGCCGATGGCTCAACCACTGCGCCAATCGTGTTTCAACATTACAGATTTCAGAAACCTAAGGCGTTGAACATTGCAGTTTTTACAAAAAAAAGATTTATGCTTATTAAAATGTATAATAAGGTTAGGATTAATTAATACATATAAAGCAAAATAGCATTATAGAAAAAAAAAAAAAAAAACTTTGAAGCGTAGAAGTGTTTTTTAAAAGCAATGTAAGTACAGAAATTTGAAATGAACATTTGTTATTTACTAATATAATTCAACGGACATTTTCTGAAGGATTCAACACATACTCGTATATTTTGTAAGTATTTTTGAACCAAGGACAATGTAACAAAAATATTCAGTGCGTATCAATAAGAATTGATACGCATAAAACCCATATCCCAAAATAGACGTTTACAATTATTTTGGTGATTGAGATTCAGGTGGGGATGAGGAGCTTTACTTTTAAATTTTCACAGCCGCACTGGTGAACCAAAAGTTCAGCTACGCTTGCCGAAGTCGGTCCGTGGATGGGTCTATTCCACACCGACACTCCTCCATTACGTCAAATATTTGGTCCCAGCTTCAAAAACAAGATCAGGTTCTCCGAACCCCGAAAGTTCGACACCAAAGTCTTACCAAAGGGTATCGTGTCACTCAGTAACTGGGTTCTAGAGGTCAGATACCCAGTCGCTCAAAGACTCAAAAACCAGAAAAAGTATCATCATAGGTAAATTTTTAACTTGGTTCCCTTTCTAGCGATTAACCTATTTATCAAGTTAGTTAGCCAGCTGAGTGTCATTGCGGTTTCTGAGCGGCGCCAATTATACATTATCGGTAAACCACAGAGTCGGTTGATTAGGACTGTCGATACTCCATTACAGGCAAGTGGTTTAATGTTCAAGGCTAGTTCAGGGCTACTTCAAGACATCAGAAGCTACATTAAAAGTGTTAAGAGGAGTATTTTGGTCTTGTTTTGTAACTAAGTACTTCAAAACCCCCAAAATTCTATTTTTCTTAGGTTTTGTGCAATTTGCAACTTAGTATTAGGAAATAATATGCTATTGTAAAAAATATTAACAATAAACATACATTTTAGTTACATTAGTAAAAAATATACGTTTAATAGTAGTTATATGAATAAACAAATAATGCTGGACAATCCATACAGCATCATCTAGTCCCAAGCTAAGCAAAGCTTGTGTTATGGATACTAGATGACTGATATACTTAATACAATACATTACATTGATAGATATTTTTATAATACATAGCAAATACCCAGAACACCCGGAACAAATATTTGTAGATCGTATAAACATTTGTCCCAAGGCGGGAATCGAACCCGCAACCTCCTGCGTCGCAGGCGGACCTTCGCCCGCTGCGCCTCATAGGTCGTCAGGTATATAGTATGATAGTTCATTGATACGTAACGGAGCGCCTCTCGCCATTAAATGTAAAAGTTAGGCGAGTTTAAAATTAAGTAACACGTATTACAAATTAATTAAATAAATAAAAAAAGCATTCTCGTTTTGTTTTGTTATTCAAAACAGTATAATCACCATTATAACTCTCGAAATTAAATTAACAAAGTAATGATAAAATTTGAAAAACTTAATTAAAAAATGTAACTAATGTACATGTTACGTATAGTTGGATATTATTGTGATAGAAGTTATGTAAACGACCAGAGAGCTGGCTCATTCTTTGCCCAAAGAATTAGTATTGCCATCCAACGTGGCAATACTGCCAGTCTTTTCAAGATGACAGTAATGCGGAGGAGTACTTTGACGCATGAGTGTCTTGGTTGGCTTTTTATTTTATCTTGTTTCTGTATAAGCGTATATACCTACTCGTAGTTTTAGTTTTATACTATAATTTTACATTATTATGTTCATTAACTTTAATAAAAGACCTCGATATTTACAGATATAAATTTAATTAATGTATACGATGTTATTCACATTAGGCGTCAATTGACAGTGTCAACATTCATTTCGAACATACATTTACCGAAAATGGCACCCAATCAAATAGGTACACGAAAAGAAATGGGTCACCCCGTAAAGTGATGTCACAGCAGTGGGACACCCCATAAACCGCTAGTTTTGGGACATCCGCGGGACAACCCATCGATTTTCATCCTAAAGAGGTCGCAGGGGGGAGATATAAAAAAAGCAATAAAAACGTCCGTCCCGTTATTATTTCCTGTTATTTTGACATCTCCCCCTCCGCACCCCGCAGCTCCCCTATTCGCCCCGTGATGGACTTCACTAAGTAAATAAACTAGTGCTTATTGTGATTGTGGACCATGTTTCGGCAAAGTCAGAGGTATTGTTTAATGATATACATATCTTCAATAATTATTGAAATAAGTATTTCACGGAAATTTGATTATTCTATATTCATCACCAGTTTTGAGTTTAGTAGCAAGTGTAAGTACTATATATAAATACATATTATATATATGTATGTAGGATCGTTTCTTCATGAGCAGCTCGTGGGTAAATAATAACAGCTGTGTAATATGTCGGTTGAAGGTTAAGCTACGCTTGTTGAGATCTCTACCTGGATGGGCGACCATTTATCACATATGGAGAACGTCACGTGCTTCGGAATGCACGTCATGTAGTCGGTCCTAGCTGTCATTTGGAGATCTTTGACAGTCATTAGTTGTAGGCCGAAACTCTGATAGCCAGTCTAGGTAAAGGGTATCGTATAACCCAGTTTCCGGGTACACCATACATTTAAACAGGTATTTATCGATATCCTGTTAGACTGGAAGCCGACCCAATGGTAAAAAGGGTAGACGGATAACATGCCTTGTTTAGTTATGGTTTTAGATGCAGAAAAACAGGCATCAAAGGAGACATTTTTATTGCAAAGGTTATAAAGTATATATCGATTCCTGCTAATGAATAACCTTTAAATCTGTCAAAATTGAAGACAAATTTAATTCAGTATTACTCCTCCAAAAATAACAGTACCATTATAATTTTTCCTTGTCTTCAACCTTCTCTATAAAAGTCGAACCCACACTTAATTTTCCTCTAGCCAACATGATTACGGTAAATGGAGCAAACGTTTATTCGTATCCAAAAAACGAGTATTTTCGTCCTATGACATTCCGGTCCAGTGCTAACAGTTTCAGGAAGGACACTTCAATAGGGCTGCCAACCTCCAAATATATAGAAAAAAGAATAAACAAACTGGGTCAGGGTATCCTTTTGAAAAATAGTAGCGAAAATGAAAAGTTGATAGGCATAAAACATTGTAAATGGACTTGTTATAATACCAAATATTGGTCCTATGTCGCTTTGTACAGCGCAAAGGTTTGAAATTACAAGCCCAAATTTTAGCTCTCTAAACGTTTGTTTATTATTTACCCGTTTTCCAACTACAAAACATCCAGTATTCCGGGAATCCATCTAGAGAGAAGGAAGGCCAAAGAGCCTTCCTTCTCCTGCCTGCCTGCCTCTTGCCTGGTTTCCACTTTTCCTGGTTCCACGTTCCTGGTTTTCCCACTGAAAACCAGGCAAGTAATAATAATAAGTGCCTTTGTTAAAATTGTCTAATGGGTCTCTGCAAGCTGGCTACGGTACCTCGTACTCTTCCCAAATCATTTGCACCATAAATTGTAGTAAGACAAAGACAAGATCCCCAAAAACAGTTCCTGCTAGCCCTACCACTAGTCCCAAGAGGAACTACAAATAAGAGGAGCCGTAGGACCTTTAATTTGTCGACAGTCGATTGACGCGGCAGTTGCGACAATCGCACGATCCCACGACTTAAGTTTACGAACGAATTCCCTTCAAACTCTTCTGACAAACTTTATTTTCAAGTAATTAACTGTTCGAGACTGTTCTATTGACGCTAAATAAGCTTTATTATAGAATTTTAGGAAATAGGGTTCTTGTTTCAGGGACGGATGAAGGAATTTGTAATAATACGCGGAGTTAGATTATGTAAAGTTGTGTTTGTGATTTCGACTGAAGTTTGAGCTTTAGTTACTATTATTTTGCTGTTATTGACTTCGAATGTAAAAGTACTCAGTGACGGTTTCTGTAACCTTCAAAGAACCTCGATTCGTTAGAATAAATACTGTTGCCTGTCATTGATTTTACCTTCTATCAGGATTAGGATTTAAGTTCCATGTAAACTTAGACAAAATGTCTATTGCTATTTAATGGACTTAATCAAGACACTAGACAATCAGCCGAAAAAAAACCAAAATCTGGTAGCCGAACCAAGAATTTGACCCTAAAACTTGGCAGTCACGCTTTCCATCAGTAGATAGGTACGTACACCAGAAACGGAATCCAGAAATTTCTAACACAAACGAGATACCTAATTGTGTAAATACTACACTAGTAGCTCGTGACGTCTAAACTGCCAACAAAATGGCCGAAACGATTCGAGTGAAACTCTCGGTATAATTCAAGTTTCTAATTCAGCACACATTACCGGCCGTCCACATGAGTTGTACGTTAAATAAATTACACATGTTCACTTGTTTACAATTCCAGTATAATTTAATAAGGGTTTTATTTCAATGTTGGCAGCCCCGCATTAATTTGTGTCCTACATTAAAATTAAGGTAATGTTCTGTATAGGTTTATGTGTGGCTCATTTTAGAAATTGTGATGGTCTTTGGATACTTAAAACTTATTTCTTTAGTTCGTTTTGTAAAAATCTCTCACTGTTCTGATTTTTTTGGTCTTTTGATACATTTTTTTGTGAGTGTTTTGTGAATTATTGTAAATGTGTTTAACACAGGCACTTTTTTTCTGTATGTAACAACAGGCAGACTTTTTTGTTTTTTTAAAACGTTGACCCACATTAGGAATTTCTCCTGTGTCGTGGGTACGTTGACAAACATTTAAAGTCACATACACGAACAGCCAGACCCGGAACAATTATCTGTAGGCCATACAAATATTTGTTCCGTGCGGGAATCGAACCAACGACATCGATCGTTCAGCCACTGCGCCAACCGTGTCGTCAAAATATTGACCTTCAATTAATACTTCTACCGAATACATTTACAAAACAAACAAGATTAACTTTAATCCACAGCTTCTACCCTGAAAGAACCAACTATCATCAAAACCGGCTTCCCATTAAAATCCAAAAATTGTACCCCACCCTCTATTATAAGTAATTTATCGTCCCCAACTTCGAGGTACAGTCGTAAGCGGCAGACGGCGACGCCATTGCACTCAAGGTCACACAAGTTATATTAAACTGGACCCTAGCTCAAATGTTACGGCTCTCAACGTCTTTAATACTCAACTTTGGTTCGCTCTGGATTGATTTATGGCTACTCGATAAATTTGTTAGTGCTTAAGCGTTGAGAGCTACGCTTGGACGAGTCGATCATTCTTTTCGATTTTATTTGCAATGAGGCCTCGCCTTTCATGCCCAAGGTTGTGAGTTCAAATCCGGGCAAGTACCAATGTTTCTTTTTCCATTCATATGTACTCTGTCCGATAATATAGGACATCACTGACATTGGTAAAGAAAAACATTATGATGATACTAACTTCGATTTATAATAATTAATAACATATTATCACGCCTGTATTCTGCAAGGGATTAAGCAGAGGCGTGCTTATAGTACCCCCACATTTTGCCAGTTATATTTCAGTCCTATTGCCATCAACCGAACACAAATCCGGACTCCGCGCTTCTACTGAAAAGTTCCAGGTGGAAAAACCCAATACCTAACACTTTTTTGACCGACCCGTGAATTGAACTCAGGACTTTATGTTCAGCAGTACTATTTGCAACCACTAGACCATACAGAGAATTAAAAATTAAAAAATTGAAATCGTCACTGAGTCTTGAGCGAGCGTGGTGATCAATGCTCATGCCTTATCTACTTAAGAAGATGCCTATTATTGCAATATACTTCTGAAAGTACCTAGTGAAAAATAATAAAGCTCAGCTGCTTTATATCCGACTTTTAACCCTAAGGTACTCTGTATTTATCGAGTAAATGAAGTGTGGTAAAGTGTGGTAGTACCTTAAGCTAAGTGTTTTCATCTCGAATCAGTTCGTGAATCCACCAATTGACTTCACACATCAGTCTATCACTTTATAAGGCCTAGTTTCAAAGGTAGGTGATTGGCAAACGTTGTTAGCACCACGTTTTTCTACCGAGCTTGAACTAAAACCAATTAAAAATGGGGTGTCCAACATACAGTTTGCATTGACAGCAACTAACTGCCATAGGCTCGGCTTTACATTTTTGTTGGTTGCATTCGCGGGTTAAACTTGTGGCAATAGAATTTTATTTTTTCAAAAATGTTCGTTTGAATTTAGAATATTTCAAACTTTTTTTTGCTTTTTTACCGTGGTGTGGCCTTTTGATCATGGATTTGAATTTTGAACCGTATACAGGCTGAAATGGACATCCACGCACAACCTGATAATGAGATCTGTACACAATTCTACACTCGCCAACGCTGAAATTTTTAGTCGGCCTTTCCTATTTTTTTCGGTTTTTAGATTTTTTTGATGATGATTTTGATTTGAATAGAAATTTCAATGGATTAGCTAGAAATCATGATTTTTGCAGCTTTAGGTTTTCAACGCTTGGGAGTCCAAAATGATGTACTGAATTCATCATATCCGGTTGTGCGTCAATGTCTTTTCCACTCTGTATATTTTTCTAGTTTGCTTTTTAATTAAGTTTCTGGCCCGTCGAAAACAGGATATGTGTCTAAAGTTACATGACTTTAAATTAGACCGTTTCCAAGAACTATATCTTTACTAATATAATAAAGCTGAAGACATTGTTTGTTGGAAATCTAAAACTATCAGTCGGATTTCATCAAAAATAATATTTTTTGTCTATTGATATCTCAATTCTTGAGGAAGAGAAGGAAAGCTATTTAACATCACGCACGGGGCGCAGTTGCATTTAACAAATTACAGTCCAGATAATCATGTTGACAAACATGATAAGAGCAGGCTAACATGACACTTGTTCATCTAAAAAAACAGTTGCCAACAGTTTTTTTTTGATATTTTGTGTTTTATTTTCAAAAAGATAGTGAGGAGTTTTAACCCCTATTTTTTATTGCTTACAATATCTATTAGATGCTCGTTATACAACTTTATTCCACCCACAATGCTAACAAGAAACCAAGTCAGACTGTAGTATTACCATTCCTTAATTCGAAAGGCTCTGAATATATTCCAATATTCCCACAAGTCATAAGATTTACAATTATGTTTATTATTCACGAGGTATACGGTGGTAACTTTTACGATCGAGTCTGGTTTGAAGCAGGACCATTTATGTAAATCTACAGTTCCTAGGAGGCGGAATAACAAATTGACTTTACTTGATTATAATATTATTTTGTGTACATTAATCATCAGGTCATGTAAATGACTATGTTATTCTTCTGAAGTTCACTTGGCTTTCTCTGTTAAATCAATTCTGAAGAACTTTTTAAAAACTTCTACGTAAGGTGATACTTACAGACAAAAATATGAGAAGGGTGATGGTGACAGTTTCGTTAGTCTAGCGGTCTTAAGTGCTACTGCTGAACATGAAGTCTTGGGTTCTGATCCCGGGTCAGGTAAAGTTTTTTTGGAATTTTTCATTAGCAGCCCGGTGTCAGGATTTGTGGCTGGTCGGTGGCAATAAAAATAGGGTGCTTTTATGTAGTAGGGGGCTCTATTACAAACAAGGTTGATAAATTTATTTCTGTTAGTGGGCTTTAATTAACTGTTTTAAGAATACGTGAAACAGGCAAGAAAAATTAAACTCGTCGGCGTTTCTATATCTGATTACTCTGAAAAGAAACATTGAAATATTGGACTCAAACGTAAATGGCAAAATGTCTGTGTGTCATAGATACACCTCTGCGATACCAGGAATGTAAGTGTCATCTTATGGGTGACGTCAGTTAACACTTCATTATTTCTAAGGGTTTAAGAAATACATAAGTTATTTAGTAAAATCGTCGTAAACTTATTCCACTCAATAATCATAATATGCACTCTCGAGTTTTCGAAACCCACTCCAAGAATAAAAGTCACACGTCTTAAACTTAATACCAAATACTTGCTCCAACATTGGACCAACACACCAACACACACCTAATCCTAACGTTTATACAAGTTGTAAACTAGGAATAGTAACACTACAGGGACTCCAGACAAACATTCTGGCCAAATAGAGCGAACTTAGCAAGTTGCTACAGTCCACACGTCTGTAATATGTTACGGCGTCTGTAGTCTTGGTGCTTGCTGGGATATTCTGGAGGAATTAAGCAGATATGTACAATTGTACATGGCTTCAATCATTTCATCGTGTTTGTGACATACAAAAGAGAGCCAGTCGATATTTCAGTGTTTAAATAAATCATGTTTACTGTTTGTTATTGAGAAATGGGACAGTGCAAATGCAAATGGTGTTAATTCATTGAATTGAAACACATTATTACACACACACATTACATTTAATTAAAACCTCACCCATTTTAACGTCGCTTAAAAATGGGTTAATTCGAATAAAAATGAACGACTACTAGCATCTTTTTCTTTTTTATAAAACAAGAAATAGAAGGACATAATAAAATAGAGCTTAGTATGCTTCCATTCAAACATAGTTCACATTTTTTTTTAAACGTTGCTTCGCACTAGTAATTTTTCCTATATCGTGGGTACGTTATAAACATTGAAACTCACATACACAAACAGCCAGACCCGGATCAACTATCTAGCTAGGTCATACAAATATTTGTTCCGGAATCGAACCCACGACATGCAGCGCAGCAGTCAATCGTTCAGCCACTCCGCCAACCGTGTCGTCAAAATGGAATGAAAAAAATTCAGATCACATCGACCAAAAACACGGCGAATTTCAAAGTATAATAAAATTGGACGCCTCTAACTTAGTTTTAGGGTTCTGTACCAAAATGGTAAAAAGGAACTCTTATTTAGCGACTCAATCTATCTGTCCGTCTGTCACAGCTGGATATCTGAAGAACTTGAAATTTGGAATAGTTTTAGATGACGTTTGGTCAACAATTTCGCAAATTTGAAACTATTCAGTTTCTTGAACTACATTTTCTGTATGACTTTTGCAATAATTCGTATGATTGTTTGGATATTAGTAATAAGTTGTGCTATATAGTTCCCAGAACATCCATGGACGCGAGGTGCGCGCCAGACGTGTGTTCGCCACCACTATCACTCGAACAAATGCCGGCTTGCGTGCCCCTCTTCGTTGCCTTATGAGCAATTTTAATAAGAATTTCTGCGATTTAGATCTGTTTGTTTTACCGAAAAGGAAATTCAGACTAATGTTACTCAACATGTTATAAAATACATGCAATTAATTATTATTCTTTCGCTCTTATGCAGCTGTATTGTTTCTTAACAAAGTTGTGATTTATTGAATTTACTTTTTGCTTTCCTTTTTCTTAAACAACGCTGCCAAACATATATATTATGATTATAGATATTTCATGGTTTTATCTGTGGAGACAGCAGTTGATATCAAGTTTGTGAAAAAAAAAAATATTTTCACAAACCTAAATAAATGAATGAATTTATCTTAGTTACAACTAAGATAAAATAAAAAAAAACGTATGTTTTTATTTATTTCTTATAAATAAAAACATAAGTTTTTTGCAACAGGGTCTGTCAGTCTTAAAAATTCTAAGTAGTTAAGGTAGAAAAATATAATAAAACTATTCTATGTGATAGAAGAAGTTTATGTAAAGATTATAGGAAAATTAAAACGAAGTCTCTAAATAGCACACTTTTTAGACATCAGCAATGGTACGGAACTCGCGGTGCGCGAGTACGACTTGCTCATGACCGGTTTTTTTATGTATCGCCGTCCTTTTCTCGAGTTGTCTGTCAGAGAGAGATATCAATTCTCCAAATTTAGTTAAATTTGTGTACAGGGGAATCAGCGTCACTGCCAGATACAAACTATATATACTGCAGATATAAACGTCCTAACTCCTAACGGACACAACATCTTAAAGACCGAGATCCTTTACCATCAAAGCTGGTACTAATATTATAATTTAGTTCAACTAAGTTGAGCGCAGTATTATCGAGTTAAGTCGTTATTCAACTATGCCAGAGGGAGTTACTGCGACAGTTAAGGTGCATAACTCACACACACTGTTTAAAATTAGCTCTGAACCACTTAGAGAATGCTCTGATACTTAAATGAATATTAATAGGATCAGTTTTGCATGCTTTAGAGAGGGGCTCGCCTTTAAATAATGCAAAAATAGCAGCCAGCATTCAAGCTAAACGGCATTTGTCGAGGTTGGTCCGTGGATGGTTGACCATCCATTACATTACGAGACCTTTCCAATATTACATAACATTACGCTTGTAATACTCGAGGGCTGACGCAGAGGTTCACCCACATTTTTCAAGCTTTGCTTTTCCAACACTGGTACTGTTGCAGGTTGATAATCTTAAGATATATAAATTACGTGTCACGTTGTTTGTCCGCTATGGACTCCTAAGCTACTAAACCGATTTTTAATAAAATTTTGCACACTGTGTGTGTTTTGATCAGACTTAAAAGATAGGACAGTTTTTATTTCAATTATTGACCTCAATATTTTTCTTATTGAAAATTAAAGGTTTTCCTATAATAATTTCTATACATTTCTAACAGATGGCAGTGTAAACTAACTTTTGAGGCGGTACGAAGTTACACAGCTGTAATATATATTTAGAAATGGTCTTTATTTCTATACCACGATATGCACACCATGGTTATTACAATACACCGTGGAACAATGAAACCAATAACTACTTACTTAATTATCTACATAACGACAATTTCATGCGCCAAAGCAATCATACAAACAAACAAACAATCACATTTAATACAATTAGTACGCCAACTCATAGCAGTAATTGAATGTTCTCAACATCTGTAATCAATTGATAATCGCATTAATTACTGTGTAACTAGCCAATTTATATGCGGACGCTGTTGCCTTTAAATTGATTCATTTTGGTGTGATAATGTGAGGTTGAAAAAGGGTGATAATAGATGTGGGAATCTATACGCTGATGAGGGTCGTGGGTTCGAAACCAAGCCTGCACTTTACTTTGTGTAATTTATCCTATGATTTTTCTCAAAAAGTTTATAAAAATATCGTAAGGAAATCGGCAAGTACTAGAAACATAAAAACCGAAGACACGATGACATCCACCAAAACACCTTGGGTCCATGAGCTGGATTTAGGTGCACACAGAAAGGAAGACAATTTTCTGAGAAGTGAGAAGAAGAAGAAGAGGCCGATTTATAAGTAGCGTTTTTTTCACCTATAGCACTGGTGGAACACAATATTATTATCTTAAGATGACTTAAATGAGTCCTGCGCTAGTCCAGTGGCCACAAGAACGTCTGCTGAACAGTCGATTTGATGGTAAAGTCGGACAAATATTTGTTAGTCAGCGAATAAATAACTAAGAAATTAATAAAAACCGTTCGTTGATTTAATGCATTTTTAGTTCATACTTATCCTGTTCTAAACTAATGTAAGTCATAACTAAGCGCTCTATTAATGCATTTGAATTGAATGCAAATAAAAAAAGGAAAAAAAAATATTCGTATCGTATTTCAACATAACTGACCAAATGTGGGATGCATCTAAAAACCATGCATTCTTCTTTGAGGTTAGCAGACTTGATATTATATTTCGTATGTTTTTAGATCCTAAAAATACAAATTCCCAAGCCCTAACATAAAACGCTAAATATTGAATAGGTACACTAAAACATCGAAATGGTCAAATAAAAATCTTGTCGGATGAAAAAACCGGCGCGTGTTCTAAAGGACCGCTAACACACCTTCAGTACCCCGTGACAAGCTATCGAAGTGACGCGCTAGTACGGGAAACGTACCAAATATTATTTTTGGAAGACAAAAGATCGGATATTTTTTTAATGAGAATGAGGTTGATTTTAAAGTTAAGGCTGATCCAAAAAGTGTACGTAAGCTATAATTTATCTGATGATCTGATCAAAATGTTCATGAACTATTTCTGTAAATAGTGTCCAATTTTACGCAATTTTCAATCAATCTGTTAGCAGATTTCAACATATTCGATTTAAGGCCGAAATGTGAATTCTGATAAAATCGTTGTTTAAAACTGAAAAACCTGTCCACAAACCACATTGAAAAATATTGGTTGTTTACATCGTCCAGTCATTTTGACATGTGTCACGCAAACCTTCCCTCCGTGAATAAAATATAATTCGTCCTAGATCCCATACTAACACCAGTGTGCTACTGTCTTGGTTAGCAAGAATTTATAACTGGCAGATAACTTTGGACTGGTGCAACTTACATAACATAAAATCACGCCTGTTCTACTCGAAAGGTTAGGCGAAAGTGTGCCTATAGTACACCCACATTTCACCAGTTATGTTTAAGTCCCATGTTATAGGGGAAAGCCTATTGCCACCAACCGGGTACAAATACAGACTCCAGTGTGCTACTAAAAAAAAAAACAAACAACGTGCCCGAAATGGCAAACGTACCCAGGACTTCAGCAGTAGCGCATATGTAACTATAAATGCAGTTTTTTTTTTCAAAACATTAGAAAAAAGAAAAGAAAGATAGAAAAAACATTTATTCAGCACAGTTTCAGGCACACAACGACACATTACTAAACAGAAAACAAAATAAAAACAAAAAAACGAGTAACAAAAAAATACATTAACAATATATATACGAGTAAGTATAGGTACATATATTATTAAGTATGCCTTACGGCTGCGCTAAAAGTGTCCAGTTCAGCAAAAATGCCAGACAACTAGACATTACATCCGAGTATGGGGATTCGAAGTAGGTAGGTAGCTCAAAGAGTGTTACAATATTTTTGACTCCTGAAGTGCTATTCTGTACAAATCATCCCATTAAAACTCGGGTGAAATGAGCGATAATGTGAATTGCCAATGATGCCAGGGACTGATAAAGAATTTCATTATTACAATCTTAATCGAGAATCGAGATTACCTTGTAATTATTTTCTATGCTTACGCAATTGATCATTGGGGGACATTTTTACTGAATCGCTTGTTGCCACCTTCTCTGATGTCATTGAGAAAACGCTGACTCCGACAGATCTTACACAGAAGAAGATTTGGAGTTCCGTTCCGAGAGTACGATTTTTTAATGCAAAGTTGAAGAACTAATTTATGCAAAGAAATAAGTGCGTTTTTTTATTTTGTTTGGTTTTAATTTTACTTATTCAAGTGCATGAGAAGAAATTCTGCATATTTACCTTCCCTCAGTTTTAATGAAAGCATAATTTTAAAAGAATTCATGAAAATTACATTTTTGCTCAGTCTCTAAAAATATTTTTCTATTAAAAAGCTCACTCTTTATCATGTTTTTCGTTTTCGGTTGGTTAGTTTTCAACATTTTATTATTTCGTCTATTTTCCATTAATTTTTTTGTTTATTAGTTAACTAAAACCTGCATAGGTATTTTTAACTGTTCAGAGAGATAATAAATCAATTTACACGAGTGGTATGTGACACTTGACGTACTCGACCTCTTGGTCGAGACTAAACCGGATCAAAGGACCAAGAAATCATAAAAAATTGGTCCTTCTGGAAGCAAATTACTCAAACCATACCGATACTTAAGACCACCTTTTTAAACGCCCTTTCCATGTATTTTCCGCCACACTTTTTCATATCTATCCGCAAAACAAGCAGTAGGAAAGTGCGAAGTTAAAAACACGGTGTAAGCATAGTACGGAGATAGGGGCAGCAAGAATTTCATTAAACTTGCCTCGTTGGCCGAGATCGAGAATTACTGGCTGTCGGGGCGGACTGCGTTTACACCGAAGCGAACTTAAATGGGTTGCAGAATCTTGAAGAAATTTTGGTAGTGGCGAATTTTGTGTGTGGATGAGTTAATATTTTGCCTAAATCTAAAATATTTTATGTTTAAATTAAAATAGGCATAACATTGGGCAGGTATCTGTTTAACATTATTTGGTGACGTCGCGAATGATAAAAAATGTAAATTAATAATTAATATTTTTCTTACTTTTCAAAAACAATATTGGTAAAACAGAAATGTTTTTCAACGAAAGTGTAGCAAATGTCTCAAATCAGCTAATGTCATCGACCTTATGTTTACAAAGTCACTGTCAAAATAATATTTTATATCAACGTTTGAAAATAAAGTAAATAAAACGTATCCATCCATTCGTCCTTATCCGGTTAGCGACTCGTAAATTGATTGATCGTTTTTTCACCATCATTTGTTTAAAACAATACACGAACTCCATTTCAATTATATTAGCCTGAAATAGAAATGTTATGGGTAAACATAAAAGTTTACTGTGTGCCGACTATATAAAATTGGAGTGTTAGCGATTGGAATCAAATTCAGTTCGCAACTTTAAATATTTGAGTTTTATGTATTTTGGCTGATCGTCTCCCGCGGGCACGGTTTATTGGATCAGCAGAATTTTAAGCAGTCCTGAAAGTAGCTAGTTCATGCAAACAAACGATAAACTTATCACTGAGAGAACAGTGTTTGATATAACGCTTTGTATTTTTTAACTGCTCCGCTTTTTTTCTGATTAATTTCGTATCCAAGACTTCTTTTTCTGAATAATTTCTCCGGGTCTAGTCGAATTTGGCCACCAACCGGAAAGCGGACAGCTTCCTAGTGATCACCACTGTTCATTCTGGCTTTCAGGAGTTGCAGTGGTTGGGCATAGTGTGGCGGGCTTGTCCCATTAAAACTCAAAAATAAAATCACTTAAGTTAACAGAATAGGCAGCTGCAGTGTCCTAGTTAATATTAATTATTTATCATAGATCTATTTGCCAATAGTGCTGATAAAAACGGCAATTAACTAATTCATTGAATTTCCATTGAACCAGCAATTGGCATATAACGACTGGTACAGACTGTTTACAAACCAGAAACAGAAAATATTTAAACAGTTATTTAGTGGTTAAATATTTCAACCACAATCATGTACAGAAGCGGACTTAATGCCATTGGCAATTTCTACCATTCAACCTTTCAGTTCCTACCTAAGGACTATGTACGTAGTATAAAAGTGCGTAAATAAAATTTCGTTAAAAGAAAGGTACAGTACGGTGTACATGCAGCCACGAACGGCGGCTTTTTGATTTTATAGCGAGCACTAATTTAACGTGTAAACGATATAGCACTTTGTCATAGCACTCATAAGATCTAGTGGCGAAACTTTCTGTTTGTGTCGAACTACCGTTCGTTTTACACCTACCTATATTATTATCTTAATGGTGGCTTTTGCAAACCCCGAAAATAGTTTGAGTACGGATCTGTACTTAATAAAAAAATGGTGAAAAATTTAGTCGTGCTGCGTATATTTGACAGTGAGGGAAGGATCAATTTTAACTGCTGGCTGTAGCAATTTCTTTAAAGTTATAGTGGTTAAAGTTTTTTAAACATCCTTTTCCATCCGTCTGTGTGTAGTTGTATTGTTTTTTTTCTAGTCTAAATAAAAACAGCCACAGACACAGCTTGATTGCAAGTTAAACGACACTAACCGAGGTCAGCCATGGATGGGTGAGACCTCTCCGCGTCTGTTAAAGCACTATAAGCCGTTCCTCTTGGAATGAATTTGTAGATGTTATACAGTTATTACAAGTATTCAGGTCTAAAGCCCGAAAGTCTGGCAACCAGTATTATTAAGGAATATATATTACCTATCCTAAACTGAGTCTTGGAGGTTAGATAGGCAATGCGAAGTACTGGTATTCAGCTGCACCGATTAGACAGGCAGCTGATCCCACCATAGTTAGTATTACTGGTAAAATATGGGTGTTCTGTAGAAACATCTCTGCTTACCCCTTTGGGAGAATCAGGCGTGACGTTGTTTTGAGCAAAAACAACTGAGTGAACCAAACCTAGATTGTACTCAATTCGACTTTTTGATATTATAGCAAGAAGTAAATGAAAGTGGGAACTATGTATATACTTTTTATTGTACCCATAAATATAACTTGGGAACTTTCTGTTTGTCTCAATTCTTGTCTCTTGATTTAACCCAATTCATCGTTTTGAGACTTCTACTTTATATTAAGTACTATTGTAAACTTGGTTGTACTAATCAACCAGTACATCGAAGTCAAGTAAAGCCTTTACGGTATCCTTTAACATTTTTAAGTGAATTTAATTATTATGAAACAAACATTATTCCATATTTAGAACAGGAAAAAAAATACAAATAGCCCTTTGTGGATGGGTGATCATGATGTATAAAACAAGAAGGTCATTAAAGTTACAAAAGTCCTATCCTAATACGGACAGGTCCTATCATAGGACCTCTGTACCCTAGATTAATTTTATTTTTATTGCTTTTTCATACTTGAAATAAAAATCTATTAATATTTACAATACCTAAATCTTTTTGTATCGTTACGAGACTTACTTGAGTAAACTTCTACAGATAAATTACGTTAAAGCGCATCGAATACGATTTTACCATAGAATTTCAAGTATTGTACAAACCTACAACATTACAATGGGTATAATGAGTAACCTTTAATCTCTTTCAGAGACATAATAAAGATCTTTAAATATCTTGCTACCCAAATCTCAAAAGTAAAAGCTGACTAGAAGCGTGTCGAACTTGTTCCTCGAGGGCTCCGTACATTGGAAAAAAGATAATTATTTTACATTTCCAAAGCCACATTTCGATTCTTGCATTCGTAACACTATGTTTGTTTGTGAAGAGTTTTTGCTGATTAGACTGTGCTTCTTTGAGATATTGTTTTATTTTTCCTGTAATAGTTACGTAAATTTTCATGAACCTAAATATTTTTGTTTTACTTCCAAGATATCGCGAAAGTGGTATTTTTGTGGATATTTTTTAGCATAAGTCAAATTATTATAAAAATAATTTGACTTAAAAAAGTAAATATATTATGACGTTCAAATCTAGCCTATTCATGTGCTATGAAAAAGAAATATTCTGACACTTGTTATAGCTGTTCCCAATTTAAAAGAGTTTTGCAGTTCTTGAAGTAAGCAACTGTAGCAGACAGTCAGACTGATGAAGCGTGCCGTAAGGGTTTATGTTTAACATTTTGGTTCGGAACCCTAATAACTGACTAAAAGTTAACACAAAGATCTCTTCCCCCAAAAAATAATGACCGCCATTTCTCTCAGACTAACCCAGTTACTCGAAACTTTGGACAACTCCGAAACAACTAAGCGATAGCAGAAATCATGTTTGATTCAAACATGTGCCAACTTGTTCATAATTGGCGCTGGAACAGTGTGAACAGGAGTCCTTTCAACTCGCCCGAGTTTGGACATGTTCATTAGCTTACGGACTCCTACCAGTAATTGAAGTTAATTGACAATAGATTTATGTGGTGATGAGTTTCATGGAGTATGTATTTGACTAATTTGTAGGCACATTTTACTTCACCGCTTTGTGTATTTATAATGATAGATACAACCTTAATTGGCCATAAGGTTTCTTTGATCGCTGTAGCAGACAGCTGTAGGTATTGTAATCTCCGAAAGATCTTGACTGTGACCTTCACGATACCTATTATTAGTTTTTTGACAAAAAAACTGGTGTTTCGGCCAGCATTCACTTGCTATGTTAAACCAGAACGAAATGGTCGCTGATAATCACACCTGTGTCTACTAAAAATCTACCCAGTATATTCCCGTTTCAAAGTCAAAACCATAAATACTTCTGGAAACATCTGGCCCACCTTAGTTTGATAACCGTACAAGTTGCTCCCAAATTGTCAAATGCCGCCTATTTCTGTAACAGTAAGTAATTGAGTTAGTTACACATAGTCGGAACTTGGTAATAGATGGTGCTATCTAATTGTGAGCGCTTTAACTTTGTTACGGTTTGGTCCTTCTGTACAAGACTCGTGGGTTTTTGGTCCTTTTTCACGGTTTTCTTCTGTTGAGTCAAGGTGGCAATTTTGTTAATTTCATATAGAGCGTCAGGTTAGTTTGATATTAAGACCACTTGGTTAGACTTTTAACTAGCTGAAAAAAACAATCTTCTATTCAGTCTTTAAACCAATCATTATGAAATGAGGAAATTTCAACATGCTCTTTGATACAGAATACTCAATGTGTCGTCCAACCTGAAAATGAAGTCTAAATCCCGTAATTAAAAACGATCAAAATCTAACGCAATCACATCGCCGCCACAATAAACGTCAAAAAGTTATCGAAAAAGTAAATCAGACATATTTTTGACAAATTGAGTTTGAAATTAGAATGCGAACGTACTTAAAGTGCGGTTATTGCCTTTCTGTATTTAAGATGTAAAACATAACCACTATCATGAAATTCTAACCAAACATTTTCCATAACCAGTCTACAAGTTAGACGCATTTTAAAGTCGCATATAACAGAACCACCCCTTAACACACAATAGGAAATAGAGAAACTTTAATGGTGTGTTACAGGCGACATACACAACTGATTAAACGTAAACTTTAACGTTTTACGACCTTTTCACTTTACGTTTTGTTTAACTATACGTAAAGGAGTGTTGTCGTTGAAACTTGAGTCAGGGTTTATGAAGGTTGTAGTAATACTGCTATTTGGTCGATGAGCCGGATAAGATTGTATTATGGGAAGCTTTTAAGGTTACTGCTACGATCCGCGTTGTACTAGAATCCTAGATCTTGTTATCTCTTCTAATAAGATCTACTTCCATTAGCGTTAGTATGTGGCCTAATGTAATTGTAAGATTCTTTATTATACAATTGGGCACTTGCGACACCGGAGCAGAATACCTGTTTTCAAACACTATGCAACAGTATTAAAAGAACAAGTGAAGGTGCAATACGCTTGACGTTACCGATAGAGCAATTGTGCGTTAATTTATCTATCAACTGTACAATGTAATGCGTAGTAAAGAAGTAAATTATTTACATCTTCAACACTGTGGTATCCAGCATCATGTTTGGATCTCATGGTATAAGCTTGTACGAAATAACTAATGAAAACCGGGTGACAAACCTCACCCGGTTTCTTTCTAAAGGACAACAGGTGATAGACGCAAGTCAGCTTATAAACTTCAACGAAGCGAAAGAAATATGTAAGAGTGCGTTCTTAAGTTTCTGCTTACACCGATGGGAAAAAGGTATGGGTTTATAATAACTGGAACTATAAAACCTGATTGACTAATAACCCAACTTTCAATTTTTGTTTATTCCAAAACATGTGAAAGAGGCATAGAGTAAGAGAGAGAAAGAGCGAATACAGATTGTATGGTGTGTACTTTGGGCCGACCACCCGAACTCATTCGGGACCGCATCCCATGCGCGCCACACAACATATATTAATTAAATCTCGTTCACAGTTCATCTAACGCTACAAAAGCCGCAGGAACTCGTTACGTCGCTGTTAATTGTTAAAACTGTTTATTTCGGTTACTATAACGGCAGAATTGAATTAATTGAACTCATTTATTAAAGGATTTTACAAAATAATTAGGAAATTCGAGTCTTTAGGTATATTATTGGAATTTTCGATCGGAAATTTATAATTTGGGAGGCGAGAATATTTATTAAAATAAGTGGATATTTTGTTCAGGATTCTTCAACGCTGGTTGGTGTTTTTTTCTTTAATTATCTCGCGTTTTCTTTACTGAAATAAATTAAGATCAGAGAATACAAACGATAATGAAGAAGAGCACTGGGACAGTACGATAAAATCACTTAAAGAAGTACAAGAAATGAAAATTTGAAAAAAGATTTGAAGATACATCTAGTCCAGGCATCACGACTTATGTAAATAAAGAAATTAGTGTCACGGACTGATTCCTACTATTTTCAATTTATTTATATTATCATTCCAATAAATTTTCGGTGGCAAATAATTGTTACGCAGGTGCGCATTTGACTGAATTTCATAATTTTATTCTCGTAGCATTTTACACGGACACGCCTCGGTTCACCACCAATTAACGGTAACCCACTGATAAATTGTTATTTTTGGTAATTATAAATAAAAATAAATAAATAATGCTGGACAATCCACACATCATCATTTAGCCCCAAGCTAAGCAGAGCTTGTGTTATGGGTACTAGATGACTGATATACTTAATACAATACATTACATATATAGATATTTTTTATTATACATAGGAAATACCCAGAACACCCGGAACAAATATTTGTAGATCGTACAAACATTTTTCCCAAGGCGGGAATCGAACCCGCAACCTCTTGCGTCGCAGGCGGACCTTCGCCCACCGCGCCAAATCGGTCGTCAAACGTAATAAGTTTGAATTGAGCTCTTTGATTACTGACAAATGCCTGCACTAACTGGGCAGGTCCAATCATATCTGTGTGGTTCTTTCCTCCAAATATCTTATCGTTTCGTGATCTGACCAAGATAACGTCTGGATTTCAAAAGAGACTCGGTACCTCGGCATACCGGTGTTTTTTCTCAGCGAAGTCCTATATGATAACAACGATTTAACTAGTTTAAAACATTTGCTTGTTTGTCTTATAAAAGTGTCTGTAACAAACAAAAGGTTTGTTGCAGAAAATTGTAGGTACCGCTTTTACATTAATTTACATTAAAAATAATCACTTTTCATTTAAAAACTAATTTACAGAAATAATAGTACAAACACTCGTTTTTTGATTCCACACCATTTAGAGTGCAGTTTAAATAAATACGGCAAAAATGGTCAAGCGCACGTCAGTGGACAAACATTTCAGCTGCAAAAACCGCTTTTACCGCTACCCCATAAAGACACTGTCATTGTTAAGATATTAAATTTACGTGCGATTGTCTGCGCATACCCACTTCTAAAGTGCATCAGGTTACACAATAAAGCGGCTTAAATTTTGTACTCGTAAATAGTTGGCGCAGCAAAAGCGCTTTAAATCACGGCTTTGTTCACTTCAGCGCGGGCTTGTTGACTTTCACTTCTATGATTTTAAATTTTAGATCCTGTGGTGGAAATTCGTAATATTTTATTTTAGTTATACTTAGTTTTTTAAGCTGACGATTACTTGTCTTGTAATAAAAACATAAGTAAACGCAACTCCGTGGTAGCCTCGTTGGTCATGTGGTCACTAACGCTACTGCAGTTCGCCTTACCTAATGTTAGAAATCTTGGACCGAATATAAGCATTGGTGGTGAGGTGCTTGATACGGTGGGCTCTGCAGTCTTTTTGGGCATAACAGTGGATGCCAAACTGCAGTGGGGCCCTCATATATCAACCCTAGCAGGGAGACTCAGCTCTGCCGCCTACGCTGTCAGGAAAGTGAGACAATACACTGACGTGGACACAGCTCGGTTAGTCTATTTTAGTTATTTTCACAGCGTAATGTCTTACGGAATGCTGTTATGGGGCAAAGCTGCAGATATTCAAAATATATTTGTGCTACAAAAACGAGCTGTTCGTGCAATATACCAATTAGGGCCCAGAGTCTCCTTAAGAGATCTATTTAAAGAGATTGGTATTCTCACAGTAGCTTCTCAATTTATTTTTGCCAACATAATAATACATTAGGCAAAATATACATATGTACACTAAAAACAGCGACATCCACAATTTTAATACCAGAAATAAGCACAAACTGTACGCTCCTTTCCACCGGCTTCATAAGGTCCAGAGCTCATTTGTGGGGCTCGGTATCCGCTTTTATAACATGCTACCTCATTCTTTGCTGGATTTACCTTTTAACGCGTTTAAAGCTAAAGTTAAATCAAACCTTTGTTCTAAAGCATATTATTCGATCAACGACTATTTAGAAGACAAGAATAGTTGGTCGCTTTGTTGAACGCAAGACAATGTTACTATGTTCTTTTACTGTTTAATAGTTCTTTATTTTTGTGTATGTTTCTTCTACTATCCTTATTTTTATGTTATTGACATGATCCTCTCATTACATTGTATGAATGAGTTGTATTGATATAATTCAGCATTGCACATGTCAGCGGGCACGCCTTTGGACTGCCTTGGAGGCTTTTTATGTATTCAGTTTAGCAGGCTTTGCTTGAGTTAATTGTCGATTTTGGTATATATAACTTTTTATTTATTTATTTTGGCATATTGGTGTGTGCTAGCTAACATGTAGCAAATTATTTAATTGAATGACGTATAAAGATGATTGACATAATTATTATTTTTGACATAATGTGTTGTATAGCTTCAGGTTCTTCAAACCTATCAGACAGACGTGTTGCTGGGGAGTTTGTTCCTCCACTTCTTCTTCCCAGCAAAAACACTAGGAAGTGGTGAAGGGTTGGCGTTTTGGGGGACTGTCTTATGTAAACGTCTTTGACGTTCAAAAAGTGCTGATTCTCAGCCTAATTTGAATAAATGAATTTTGATTTTGATTTTTTGATTTTTGCTAATCATGAGCTCTGGGTTCAAATCCCGAGTTGGGTATAGCGTCACTAGTGAAACGTGTGTGTACTGTTGGTGTGCTACACTTCTGCCTAAACCTTCAGGCGTGATGTTATGTTATGTTAAACAAAACTTTGGCCCTAAGTTATCCACACTATCCAGTTTGGGTAGCAAATAACTATTTTAATTAGTCTGATAATAACTTTTTTATTTTTTTTAAATAAAATGAAATATGATATTTACATATTTCCATAAAATGATGTCTGCGTCTGTTTGTATCAGTACATAAACAATGGCTGGCTGGTTTCAGTATATTATTATATATTGATGAACGTGAGGTAGGTACTGGGTTAATTTCAGGGTAGACAGACAGGTAATATTGAAGTTTTCAATAGGAAATGTCCCTCATCAGCTCCCCATACCGATGGGCTTGCTCTCTATGATAGGTACTTTTATTATAAGTTAGAAAATATGGTACTGTGTAGTAAAGTATTACCTTTGCGTTCTCTTTCAGAGAATATATTATAAGGTCTATCCATTCATAGTCGAAATATTTAAACAGTATCATCTGACAAAGTATTTTTATTTTCATAATTATTAAATTTAAAAATGTTTGATACATTTTTCGTAAAATCTTTAATTCCTATTGTATGAACGACCCACCCCACGGTGATGGCGTGGGTAAGTCATTTTGTTTTTTCATTTCTATGGCTTCTTTGTTGACTAGAGACGTTTCTCTGAAAAAATTTCAAGCAAGAAAAGTACGAGAACTTTCACAGGAAACGTGTCTGCCTTTATAGCCATTTTTAATTAGCTTACATTACAAACAATCTGCGGGTTTCCTACGATCTTAATCTAATTAAGTAATTAACTTAATGTTCTTGTTCAGGATTTCACATAGCTTCATGTATTAAACCTTTTTAATTAAGTAGCCTTCTAGCCAACGGGGTTTCCCATCGACAAAAATTTATTCCGTATAAATTCCTTTTTTAAACCTTTACCTCAAGAGAAGGCTTTTTAAATGCTTCCTTAATGCTTACAATTAGTCCCTAAGGCATTTATTCTTGTGCAAAAGTTTATGCTTGTAGACCTAGGGGTTTAGGCTGTGCCTTATCTGTCAGTGGAACAATTGATGAACGATAAAAAAATAAAAATAAATAGATTTTTACTTAACACTGACTGAAAACGGCCTCGTTAGTCCAGTGGTTGTAAGTACTCCTGTTGAGCTAAAAGTCCCGGGTTCCATTGATGGCAATGGAACCCGGAAAAATGGCTCACCCCCACATGGGACACACCCATAGGACTTAAACATAACTAGCAAATTGAGGGTGTACTATTAGTACACTTCTGTTTAACCGTAAGACAGGCAACAACTTTAAAACTTTTGTAGAATACTAATAAAATAGGTATTAAAGAGATTTTGAGGCTTAATTTAAAAAAATGTTTTGCTCACAAACAACTTTTTTTCACAACAATAGACTGGCGCTGTCCCACGTGCAAAGTATTTGTAAACATTACTTGGAACATTTTATACAATGCGTAGACTCCGGGCAGACGTTTTTCTTCGTAAATAAACATCCTCGTAAATAAAAAATATAGCGATGAAAATAAATACGGGCTTGTGACTAAACTAAAGCAGCCGTACGGGTCGATGGAAGGCTAAGCAACGCTTGTCGAGGTCAGTTCGTAGATGGGTTACCGTGCATTATGTGTCGAGACACCTCCAAGTCTCGAAAAGAAGTTCGGGCTGTCATTTAGAAATCTTTCACAGGCAGAAACCTGAAAGTCTGACTACCGGTCTCCCCAAAAGGTTTTTTATTATACTGTAACTTGGTTTTAGAGGTCAGATAGGCCATCGCTTCATGTAGTCGTATCTACATCTGTTTAAACTGGAAGCCGACTCCAATAGAGTTAGAAAATGGCTAGGCCGATCATGATATTTGTACTGTACCTTATCGCTGTATCTTATTTTTACCGCAGCATAATTGGAAAATTAAGGTAATAGTTGTTCTTTGATTTCTTTTTCGTCACTAACTTTTGCATTCCTGCTGGTAAAATATGGCAGAACCTACCTGTTATTAATTTATCACCATGTACTGAACCCATATTCGCTGAATAAATTCTTACTTACTTACGATATTTATACAAGATTCTACCGGTGGAAAAATATCGGGTTAGTGAACTTACTGTGAAACAATTTATCAAATAAACAAAACAAATCCACGGGCGCTGTTCACCGCCGCCGTCGTGGCAGCTGAGAGATTGCCACATCATACTATTAGTCAGCCCACACGGAGATTAGACCCACGCCAGCTTTCTCATGAAGGTATCGATAGATTACAAAATTTGTTTTTAAATAGTTAAGATCGGACCTTGAAACAAAAATGAAATGAAAGAAAATATCTCATATTATATTCAACACAGACTAATTAGGTTAGTACACAAAATATTTATAGCGAAAAAAGTTTTTTTTAACTACATGGTGTGACTAAGCCAGTGTGGGCAAGGCAACAGCCTTCCGCAAATTCCCTGTGTGCTTTCTCCAGCTTATCTCCCATTAACAGTCATGTAAGTATAATTACAATATAATGGATAGTAAAACTACTCCAGAGCAGAGTTCCTGAGCTCGATTAGCAGGTCGATCATAGATCATAGTTTGGATATAGGCCCGGGCGATGGCAATCAGCTTGCCTAGGGGGCAAGGAACTTATCAAATGTAACTTATACATAACTGGTGAAATTTGGGTGTACTATAGTCACACATATGACTTACCCTTTGGGGAATATAGGCGTAATGTTATGATATTGGGAGTAGGCAGAGTGATGTTGGTACATAAATGGTGAGCTTAATATTCATGTTAACCACAACAAGTTCAGACATTTTACTACCTATTGAGCATTTCGTAACGATCACAAAAACAAAAGCCTGAGTCTGGGATTGAACCTGGATTGATTGAAACTTAACAGTCGCGCGTCATGTACACCAATACAGTTATTTATTCCCAATCGAAGCCAATAAAAAGCCCATTTATCGAACTAAAGAGCTTACAAGCCTCGTCTCGTAGGTAGGTGCCCCCACGCAACATCAATAAAGGGTAGAACTGTAGAAGCAAAGAACTCGATATTCTATTGTTGGAACTAATCTGAATAGAACCGTTATGTTGCAAGTTATTTTGCGTTTTATCTCAGAATGTGGACGTGAGCGGAGTGAGAGTGGTTTTAAATATATGGGCGCAGTGCTAGCGGGACTTAGATTATTATTACGACAGATGTAGCGCGGCGGGCGAAGGTCCGCCTGCGACGCTGGAGGTTGCGGGTTCGATTCCAGCCTTGGGACAAATGTTTGTACGATCTACAAATATTTGTTCCATGTGTTCTGGGTATTTTCTATACATAATAAAAAACACATCTATCTATGTAATGTATTGTATCAAGTATATCATCTAGTACCCATAACACAAGCTCTGCTTAGCTTGGGGCTAAATGATTCTGTGTGGATTGTCCAGCATTATTTATTTATTATTTATTTATTATTAAAAGTGGAGATAGATAAATATTTTTAGCTTTTTTATAGGATATTAATGTTATTATTATTTATTCATCAAAGGTTAAGTTAATCTTGCCGAGGTTAGTCTGTGGATCTTTGACAGTCGTTACGGGTAGTCAGAAGCCCGAAAGTCTGACGACCAGTCTTACCAATGGGTATCGTGTTGCCCAGTAACTGGGTTGGCCTAGGCAGATATTTATTCATTCAAATTATTATCTCTTCACAGGCCGTTATGTATGTGTGACAACTATACCTAACATACTTGAAATATGAAATAAAATCGTATGACCTTAGCATAACATTCAATATACTTAAAATAACATTCAAATTATGTCATTTTTTCTTTCAACACTGTAATCTTAGTTTTTCACAACTTATTTTGGTTGTTTTGTTTGATTTATTTTTGCCACCGACTACCGAAATTAAAACGGTTGGTACACCTTTAACTGCTTTTTTTTCAAGTCGATAGAAAACGTTTCTGTTTCTTGTTTTTAGTGGGTCGGTTTGTAATATTGATTGTTATAAAAGTATGAAGTCCACTGCTCATCACCTTTTGCAAAATTCACCCTTAAGGGTGGTTTTTTTTTCAAATTAAATATGACTTACTTCGAGGCTTACCCGATCCAATAAGATATAAAAATCGAACACAGGCTACACTGTAGAAAGTTATAATAATTGAGAACCTACTCCTTTTGTTTCGGTTAAAAACACAATGACTCAACAAACTATATCTAAGAAAAAACATTTAAGTAGGCCGCGTGATGTGCTCTAAGTGCCAGACAAACATTAAACTAAGTGAAAAAGTGTAATAACCTAGATAGTCTTTACATTCTTAAAATTACTTAAAATTCTTGTCAGCTAGATATAACAATGTAATAAAGGTGAAGAGTTTGTTTGTTTGAAAGTGCTTATCTCTAGAACTACCATCGGATTTGAAAAAACCTCTTTGCATGTCATGTCCCATTTCTTAGCATCACGCCTGTATTCCCTAAAGGTTAGGCAGAGGTACCGGTACACCCACATTTCGATAGTTATGTTCAGGTCTCATGTAATAGGGGGCGAGCCTATTGCCACTGACCGGGCACAAATTCAGACTACGGGTTTTACTAAAGAATTCCAGATGGAAAAACCCAATTACACTGAGATTAAAAAAATAACATTTAACCAACACGGCACGATACAACGTGGCACGGTTAGCTTAGTGGCTGTGCTATAGTTTACTGCGCCACGTATCGTGGGTTCGATTCCCTCACGGAACAAATATTTGTATGGCCTACAGGTAATTGTTTCGGGTCTGGCTGTTCGTGTATGTGATTTTAAATGATTTTAAACGCACCCACGACACGAGATTATTTTAAAAATAAATAAAGAAATGTTACATTGTATCCAACCTCTTCAGCGCAGTCATGAAAACCCCACCCAATTCTCAAGTCAGACAAGTTTAAAATATATGTACTTATCATAGACAGTTTTATAGAGATAACAGCTTGATTTATTATCCTAGACATAGTGTGGCTACGTAGCTATGACGTCACGGAATGCCGGGATAATTTATGTGTGGTGAGTATTCAATTTACTGTTCACAGGAAATAATTTATGGGCGTTTAGTGACAACGGTGATTAGATTTTTGTGTTATTTGGTGGGAAACTAGCTGGGGGGGATTGAATGAGTGGTCGCCGCCGTCTGCAATACCAGAGGTAATATGGGTGCATTTTTATCAATTGCTGAATCTAAGGATCGTAGAATCCCGCATCTAACATCCTTTAAGGCTTAGTTTTATCTAAGTCAATAGTGTAGTGACCCAATACGGAAATGTCCTAGGTAAAAATATATTATTACGCCTATTTAGTCGGTCATAAAGATTACCAAAAAATATTAGACACGTTCTTTTTGTATACTCAAATCAGTTAAAGTGACAATGATATAGCGCATCAAAGTTCAGGAGCAGGGGGTTGTGACGTCACTGTTACCTTAAAAGTGTAGCACGGCGTGACGTCACGCGCAATTTCAACGCACTTTAACGTCGTCATTTTTGGTTTACGTGACAAAAGAAAAAATACTTGTCCAATATTTTTGAGTAATCCAACTTTCGGACCAATAAGAACTTTTAAGGACACTACCCTATTATAACAGTGACCCTTTAAATGGGATAACATTATCACTATTGTCATCGCTTGAGCGAAGCCCAAAAACATTATCAAAGGATAGGGTTAACAAAACTCTTTCTAAACACTGAAACCTATTTTAGTAAACTTACCCTTCAGGCCGAAACATAACAAAGCTACTTGATGACAAAAATAAGCATGCTGGTAGTATTATCTCAGAAAAACTTATCTATACCGAGTTTTACAACTTGTTAAGAATAGTTTCAGAATATTCAGCAGACATGGCCCATGGCCCTAATTTTGGCAGTTATGTTTAAGTCCCATGTAATTAGGGACGAGCTTATAACCATCAATCGGGAACAAATTAAGAGGCGGGGCTATTAGTGAGTAATCATAGATGAAAAACCCAATACACTTTGTCCGTCTCTGGAATCGAACCCAGGACCTCATGCAACCAGGCATTATACGAGACAATCTAATATGTATAACATTCTTGTGTCGCAACGTTTGTTACGAAACTCCTCCGAAACGGCTGGACCGATTTGTACGAAATATTGTGTACACACGGGTAGGTCTGAGAATCGGCCAACATTTATTTTACATACCCGTAAGTGATAAGGGTGGTCCACCCCAAACATTTTGTTTCTACACTACAAATTCCCAGCTAGGTCAGCTAGTAAGTATATATAAACTTTACACCCGTAAAATCATACAGATACCGATGAACACTTTGTTTCCCAACAATAATTGAAGTGCCGAGACTGAAAAATGAATGTTAGCTTACGCTTTGAAAAAGTTTTTTTATTAAAATCATAGTGATTTTATCCTATCGTTCAAAAACTAAGTTAATTACTAGCTGACTACAGAGTAAATAGTTTTATAATAAACTAGTTCAGCTGAATGCCTATGTTGACGCACTCTGGAAGTTTTAACACTAATAGGTAGGTATGTATATGCCTTCCATGTGCTGATGGTGATCACAGGGGTGGTTTCAGTGAGGTAAGAACCCCACACTCCATGGTTTTTTCCCCAAAGTCTTTCTATGTTGATCTTAGACATCACTGATATCGTTGAAGGAAAGTATCAAACCTAGACTTTCGATTCACTATAAATATGAAGTTGCCTCTCCGCTTTGAGCAGGGGAGATTAATGTTCGTGCCTTCTCTGTATGAGAAGAAGGTTTTATCTGAAGTAGGACAATTACAGGCTGGTATTTTTATCTTGAAGCAGCTTTCTTCAGTTTCTGCTTTAAAAACAAGAAACGTTCAGCCATCCTCTAGTCAAGTGGCCGAGGTGTGGTGCGTTATTACTTTCAATGGAAAAAAAAATCATAATCTTTCTGGCCTTTTCTCAACTATATCGGCTTGTAGACTTAGCAGGTACAGCTGCGTCTCAGTTTTACATGAATTGATTGTTTATCTAACCTCCACTACCCCGTAATAGGTTTAAGATGACTTCCGATAAGGTAATGTTTTATTATTTTCTGTCAATTTGTCACAGGTTGAAAATATGAGAGCGCCGTCGTTGAGTTCAAATCGAAATCGAGAGGCAGTTACATGGTGCGTACAGTCAAGAGGTTCTTCTCAATAAAATTCTTACCATCTGTGTGTGATACATACATACATAAATTGATACTTACGGACTCTTTTAGTTACGTTTACGTTCATTCATCTGTTCGTTGCGAGTACAATGCTCTAGGCCTGTCTGAAGAACATCAAAGATAAGATTAGACTATTACCGTTAGGGCGTCCTCTCTTCGTCTCAGTTGATGATGCAGGTAAAATTTAAAAAATAAACATCTATCTCGTTGGTTTAGTGGCCGCAAGCGCTACTGTTCTATTTAATTTCCTGGGTTCGATTCCCATGTCGGGAAAGTGTTGTAGTTCTCAGTAAACCTGGTCTGGTTTCATGCCCGCTTGCTGGCAATAGGCTCGACTCCTATTTAGTACGTGAGACACGATCCTACTCAAGCACAATGTGCGATATTGGATGCACTGGAGGTACTTCTGCCTAACCATTTTGTGAATACAGGCGTAGTGTTGTGTAAGCTCATTATTTTGTTTTGCTGAAATGTAATTTTATTACAAAACAAGAAGATAATTACGAATTTTGTTTGTGACTAATTACTTAATAAGGGTATTATTTAATTAATAAAATAATATAACTAATGAATCTAGGGATTAAAATTAGTATCATTCACAACGCGGGCTATTCAATAAATAAATTATCAGTTTGAACAATCGTGCTAATGCTATCTTTTCAATGTTATTGGTTTGTTCAAATACGAATATTTGAACCTATTCCATTTGTTTCGGGCACAAGCTTCACAGTTAATGATTATTTTACTTGGTTTTATTTTAATGAGTTAGGACTTATACATTATTTATATATTTAATGCTTCAATGATAAATGAAAAGATTATTCTCAGCTGGCCAAGTTAAGAGGATGAATAAGAGGCGAGTATTAAGAGGTATTTATGAGGCAATAGCAACAGTATTTTGACGATATATGTGCCGCGGCGGGCGAAGGTCCGGCTGCGACGCAGGAGGTTGCGGGTTCGATTCCCGCCTTGGGACAAATGTTTGTACGATCTACAAATATTTGTTCCGAGTGTTCTGGGTATTTGCTATGTATAATAAAAATATATATATCTATGTAATGTATTGTATTAAGTATATCAGTCATCTAGTACCCATAACACAAGCTCTGCTTAGCTTGGGACTAGATGATGCTGTGTGGATTGTCCAGCATTATTTTATTTATTTATTTAAGGGGTGTTTCTACTAGGAATTTCTGTCTAGAATCAACTCAAAACTGTTGGTGCTACTCCTTATCACGCCCTGAAAGTGTCGGCTTGCCGTCCATGGAAACGTGTTGTTCTTTATGAGAGTTACGGAACAGAGATAGCACCAGTTCATGCGCACACGCCTGTGTATTCAGATAACCGTCATTGAGATTTGCCATCGTCACTGCAATTAGGTCAGGAGGATAACAATATTAATATTCACGGAATGACTTATTTTTATTACAGACAAGAACAGACCAGTCTTATCAAAGGGTATTGCGTTACGTAGTACCTGGGTTGTGAAGGTGAGATAGTTGCTTCATGTGATATACTGGTACGGTTAGGATAAAGCGGTCAGACTGGACACCAATACCAACATAGTTGGGAAAAGGCAGGTAGATGATGATGATATTAAAGTCAAATAGATTTTTTTCCTATCCGATTTAGCTGTACCTTAGCTCGCAATTGTTACCTGTATAAGATTTTAATTTATAGAACTTGAAGAAATATCTCAAGCACAATGTAAAATTATCATTACACGTATCTACAGTATACGTTACATCATAGGCCTGTCTTCTAACAATATCTAACGATATTTCAAAATATATTAACAGCTATTACTAACGGTAAATAAGGGAAGCTCAACAAACGACGCAAAACAAAGTCACATATCAGCCATTTCCGGTTCCGTCGGAAGCGGATGTCACCCCGCGCATCCCGCGCCCCCGCGCCCCCCGCCCCCCGGCCGCCATTGTCCGAGCGATAGCAGGCGATAAACGGTTTATGTTCCAATAGATACTTGATATAGTGAGTGTTTGATAGTGGGGGTAGGCAGGGTATGTGTTTATATATCATGGCTGTTAGGTAGGCCCACGATTGGCCAAAGATTATTTTTTACCCGACTGCCCCAGAAAGAGGATAATGTTTTATAAGGGGCATCACATTAAAATTATTAATGCGAAAGTTTGTCGGTACGTGTGTGTGTATGTTTGTTACTTCGTTGAACGGATTTGGATGTAATTTGTCATGAAGCTAGCTTATTATCGGGATTAATAAAAGTTCACGTGGGTATTTCGAATCTTTCATGTTGACTTTTTAGCCGTGGGAAATGGGCTCAAATGGTGCTCCGGTGGAGAGTCTATATTAACAGAGGGCCTTAGGTTCAATTTCCAAGAAAATTGATTTTCGACAACAAGATAGGAGGAAAAAAAAATTAAAGGAGGTGGATTCAGATTAAGTAATGTGATTTTAAACTTTTGTTAAATTAAACGTTCAGGTTGTTTAAAGTAGCTAATCTCTCTATGGAACAACGTCTAAAACCATGTTTTAAAATATTGTATGGTGTGAACTCACCCTTACGTTTAATTCCATAAAAAAATACATTATTAATTTCATTTTATTTTACAGGGTTTTACTTAATTTCAAGGAATCATCAGGCAAGTTATTTGCAAAATTCCTTAACTCTCAATTACTATCTCGTTTGTCTTTTGTTGCCCTGGGTTCGATTCCTGGGTTACGGGAGTATTATAAGGTTTTTCCATCTGATATTGCTCAGTCGCAGCCCGGAGTATGGCTGGTGGCAACAGGCCTCTCGCCTCTTATTGCATGGGCCTTCTGGAGATATGTACTATTAAGACACCACTGCATAATCCTTGGGGGATATGTGGGCGACGTTATGTGTTATGTTATTTCAACTCTTACTTGTTTAAAGTTTTGACGGCACGGTTGGCGCACATACTGAGCGGTGGTGCGCTGCGTGTCGCGGGTTCGATCCCCTCACGGAACAAATATTTGTATGGCCTAAGGGAAGTAGTTTCGGGTCTGGCTGTTTGTGTACATATATGACTTTAAATGTTTGTAAACACACCCACTATACGTTCCTAGTATGGGGCAACGGTTTAAATAAAAAACAAGTGACAATTGAGGCTGATAGCTTAGGATTCTGGATCAGAATTCCACTCTTCCATTTTCTGTCGTACCTTTCACAGCTTCATAGAACGCAGCGACGGAAACCAGACACAATTACGTTTGTAGAAATTAAATCGTCGTACACTTTACAGGAGCTGAAACTATTGGCTACGGGGTCCGATTGGAATTCTTCAAAGCATCCCCCTGTACGTCGGCATCGCTGTGGATAGCTGACATTCGGGCGGGAGGTATTCGTTTATGCATACCTTATTTATCTCGCAGCTAGCCTTTGTGCAGGTAGCGCACGGGTGAGAGTTTTGATAGAGATACAAACATACAACTCACGCCTTAGATATATTATTTTCTGAAAAAAGAGGTTTAAGTAGTTTTTGAACAGATAGGTAAACAATAGCTACGATAATTTATAATTTACATTATTTTTTGTTATTTATGGAGGTATCTTTGGTTGTTAGGTATGTTTTATCACTTTTACATTTTTTCACATTTACTTATTATAGAATAAAGAGTCTAAATATTATACCGAAAACTTGTGACCGATTTAATTTATTTGTCTTAGTTATAAATACTAACTTACTTATTATTGCTTGCCAAATGATAAAATAATATTTTGATCCAGATACTGAAACCAAATATTATTTTAAACAACTCAGCTGTCTCGTATACCTAAATCAGATACAAATTTATTCTATTCTATTCTGAAGGGGTTTAGTGACATCGATAATTGTATTTCAAAAGGTCCTGAGTTCGATTCTCGGGTCAGGTGAAGTGTTTTGGGTCAGAACATGGGTCTTAAACATAACTGGTGAAATGTGGATATGCTATAGGTATGCCCATAATCTTTCGAGAAAATATGCATGTGACAACACTAAAACACAAATCGTCAAGACAATAATTCCTAGTGTGAGGAAACGTTTTTTTTTTGTTTAAAAAAATAAATAAATAAGTACGTTCTTTTTCCTACCCAGAAATTCGTCTATTCAAGACTACAAATTCAAGACTTCCGGTAAAAGAACACAAAATATCAAATGAAGGAGCAACATTTTGACATTTACAATTCCCCGCAGAACTTCACCAAAAAAGCGTATAAAGAAAGTAAGAAACCTTCCGATAGTGTAGTGAAGGCGTGACTTGGGTGGCGGATATTCGTTTATCCGGTGTTTGTAGTAATTTATCACAGCTGCGCGGGAGCGGAGTGTATTGGCTCATGGGTGCGATGGATGAGGGCTTTATATGGTGTTTGTTAGCTATCGGCCCGCCATCCGTCTTGGATTGATTTTGGCCTATTTCTCGGGTAAATTAGCGGTGCCCGAGGGACCGACCCATGTTAGAAGAAGAAAGAAGTGTATGGAAAAGGAAGATGGCGGCCTACAGGAGATATATGACAGATCGGTACTCACAGTAATGAGCACCTAAGTTTTGGATCAAAATTAAACTGCCTTTGATTGTGTATTTGACTAGCGATTTTTCTGCTTGTTACTAGTATTACACAACCTATCCTGTTTAAGTCCTTACTTTTAGCTCATCATCTGCCTAACCTCTTCCCAACTATATCAATGTTGGTTTCCAGTCTAACCGGAGTGCTTGCGAATCTAACCTGCACAATTCAGTTACTGAATAATACCCCTGGTAAGATTGGTTGACGTGACGTTTGGTTTTTTACCTTCTGGCTATCGGAAACTCCTTACAAAGACCCTACCTATGAAAACCTGGACAAATGGGTTAGCGTGCTTTTCGAGGTACAGAGGTGGTTATGGATGGTCACCTATTCACGGACCAACCTAGGGGAAAACACAACTTAACCTTCTTTTGACCTGTGTAATTTTTATTATATTCCCAATAAAGGAAATAATATCATCAGCACTAAAAACATCACCACAATAAATTTCTCTACTATAGAAGAGCACGCTAACATGACACAAAGTGAGCTTTGTCCCCACAGTAAACCAGAACTAATCCAACAATCAAACGTTCAAAACATAGAAATAAAACTTTACATCGCGATGTAGCGCAAATTCTGTACCAGACCCGACTCAAAGCAATTTGTATTGAAAACTACTCGTAGCGCATCTACGCGGCTACGAGGCTACGAGGGCCGTAGCGCTACGTGACGCCAACTGCATGCTACAAAATTATAGATTTTTATGCAGAAATCCCACTGGTCCTTGCGGGTTTTAGACACCGATAGATACATTATTGCTTGTTTATACATAAAATAGAAGAATCTAGAATGTTTTTTGTCCCAAATTTTTATCATTTCTTAATTTATGGGTCTGTAAGTTCCGTTATTGCGTTTTTTGTACAGTGGTCCTTCTATACGTGTATGTATTGCGGCACCTTGCTCTGAAATCGAGGTGCTTTTAGCAGCAAAAAGACTGCCCCGTCTGAGCCGTCGAACAAGCCGTTCTAAATTGAGCTGCTCAGGTGTATTGTGTGTTTAGCTGATTTTTGCTTGTGAGCATTTTTCTGCAAAATGTTGCAAGGTTGTGTGAAATTATAGTTGCAACTTGCATACGTTTTAAATGTTTGATAAAAAACGGTGTGCTGTTTATAATATTACGCAAAATTAATACCTATTAGTGGTGTATACATTGGTGATCTGCCATTAGCTATTTTGATCGTTATTTTTATAACAAGATCCAGTTTTTTGTTTTTAATACTAATAGAAATGTTATGAGGAGTTATATCGTAGGTAATAAAATACTTCTAATTTTTTGCTGTCAATTTATCCTAAAAAGCAAGTGTACTTTGTTATATTTTGTAGTTAAAATGTACATTCAAATCATATGAAACTTTTCCTCATCGCTTTATCCAATCATAATTGACTGATAGATTCACTACAATTGTTCCAAGTAAATACACATTGTATTCAAACAGTTTCCTCATCACAACAAATGTGTAAAGAATCTTGTTTAAAATACAAAATCGTCCTCCTTTATCGACATCCAACTTGAAAGTATAAACGGACGATTTTTCCTTTTCAAGCACAAGTAAATCATTCAGCAAATTAAACGAGCCTACGAAACGATTCGCCTGAAAAAAAAGATGTTTGAAGGTTCCGCATGTAAGAACTGTAAAGATGTTTTTTTATCTTTAGATGTTTTTGGTCATAGATAGGTTTATCGTATACTTACTGGTTGTGACAAAAATAATTCTGTATTAGTTGACGTCGTCTGTACTCACCCAGGGCTTACAACTACGTAGTCACAAATCCCTGGCATTACTTCCCAGTTTGAAAAACTGCTGTGAGTTTTTTTTCTATTAAGAATCTCTTAATAGTAGTCTGGAGTATATAAAATGGTAATGTTGTTTTAAGTAAAATGAATATCACAATGTTGGGGGTCCAGAATCATTTACTGACCTCATGGATTGTGTGTCGGTAGCCCTCCCTTCGACCCTGTATACGATAAGACTTCAAAAATATACAAATAAAAACTTTGTCTATTAAAAACAAATAAAGTCGTAAAAAACACAGAACCCATTTAATGTCAATCCAAAGTCTAACTTGCCCCTAATGTTTTTGCGTACCTCACTTAGAATTCAGCGGCGTCACTGCGCGAACGGCATTAGCGTCCTGACGGCACACAACGGTACTAACATCACGAGGACTCAGATTTTTATCAGTTAAGAGAATACTCACTCTTAGGGATGCCTCAGTCCTGTGTCAGATGATGACAGTTCCGGCAGTGAAGGGCGAGGTTCAGTGATATACTTTTGTTTTTTTGAAGGTGTGATTTTATCTAGAAAGAAAAATAAAATAAAAACAATGTTTACAGTCTACAAATTAAATGCTTACTTTATAGATTCGCTAGAATTGTTCTTTACGTTAAATTGTATTAATTGTTGGCAACCCTATCAGAACTCTATTGTCCGTATCGTAAAACGGAATGTGTGTGTTGCCATCGAATGCTACCTGTGTTTAGTCGCAAGTGTACTGAAGTGCTAAACAAATTATCTATGAAATAGTCACTGAATCACTAACAATTCAGCTGTAGAATGTACGTATTTGTATGATGATTGGATAGGATGTACCAATAGAAAATTAAATAGAATAACTCCTTTTCAATTTGAATGTGTTTTAGGTATTTAAAGTTATAAATTTAAAAACTCTTTATTATCTGCTTGACCATATTTAAATGTTTTGATATTTATATTTTTAATTTTGATTTTATTTATATATATTTATGCATGTAAATAACATGAAATAGATCAATCTATTACTATTATCATAGGTTAAAATGACTTTTTTTCTGTGCTAGGACAATTTTGATCACCTAGTCGACTTAACTATGATTCAAACCCTAAGTAGTACACTAATGCGTAAAGTTACTTTTCAGTTAGTAAATAGTGCTGAGATAAACTTATATGTGGGCGTCTCCGCTTTTCTAGACTGTCAAATGAGTTCTTATACGACTGCTAATGTCAAGAACAAACGCCGAGCACTGTTGAGGCAGCCATCTTGTAAATCGAGCAGGTAACTTCGGATCATGGTGAAGTGCGCGTACAACCACGTGCCCGGTGGACGTTACAATTTGAATGCATCTCTTTTAATCTAACCGGTCTATAATTATTTTGTGAAGTGTTTGATTCAATTTTGACGACACGGTTGGCGCAGTGGTTGAGCCATCGGCTGCTGCGCCGCGTGTTGTGGGTTCGATCCCCGCACGGAACAAATATTTGTATGACCTACAGGTAGTTGTTCCGGGTCTGGCTGTTTGTGTATGTGAATTTAAATGTTTGTAAACGCACCCACGATACAGGAGAAATTCCTAGTGTGGGGCAACGTTTTTTTTTTTAAATTATCGAGAATCTGAAGTTACGTGATTGTAACAAGTGTTATTTTATTGAAATACTGCCTTCCTACCCGATAGTCATCCACGCTTACTTGAACATGTAAAACACATTGATGGCAACTCTTTTATCTTTAAATAATAATTGAAGTTTCTAACAGAAATATTTATGACAAAATAATCAGAACTAAAAATCTATTTCACATCGTACCCTTGAAACTTTGTTCTTGTCCCAAACTTACCCGGGTATCCGCTCATGTAAACTTAAACAAAACTAAAGGGAGTTAATATCTCAGTTCGGCTCACGTCAACTCCTCTCGGGTAAGCTCGGCTCCACTCGGCTGAACTCGGCCCGCTCCGCTTAGCTCATTGAATTTCATATGCGTGCGCTAAGCTCACCCTACCCGGATATTAGTCAATGTACAGTCGGCTATAACAGAATATTCCCAGTGTTATAATTGGTCTTTGGGGTATCTGTTCATGAAGCAGACTATCGGGCGCATGAATTTTGCAAACGCCCTATATGATGTACCTATTTAACATCTTCATCAAATTGCAAATCTTATTTTTAAGTAAATATGTTCATTAGGGAATTTCTCAGTGGCAACCTGGAGTCTTGGTACATGCCCGGTTGATGGCTATACTATTGGCTAACCTGTATAATATTGGACTTAAATATTACTAGTGAAATGTAGGTGCTACTGTCAGTGTATCTCTGCCGAACCCTTACGAAATTAGAGGCGTGATCCGTTGCATTATCTGCTTAAATGTTCCCTTTTCTTTTTGTTTGAAATTGTTAATCACAGAGCTATTTTTTCGTACCAAAAATTCGACTGAAAAGTCGAAAACTAACTTCAAAAGCACTCAGCATAAAATTACGCTCTTTCCTGACTCCTTTTTGTACTTTTTAGTCCCTAGATTCAGAAATAATATTATCCAGAACAACTAACCAGATAACAGCCGCGCTGACTGTACTCCCTCTATGAATATAAACAGTTAGAAGTTATAATTGTTGAATTAATTGGCGATTTGGCCCGCCATGTTATCAATTAATATGTTTTTACTGCTAAATTCGTATTTGAACAGTTATGACTTCAGTTGCTAACCGCTAATATGTGTGTTCAAACTTTTGAAATGAATTTGTGAAAGGTTATTAAAGGTTAAACAAATGGATACCTAACTACTTACTAGTGATGGCGTAATGTTAAGACAGGCCGGACAAGGTCAATTAAACAATGACATGAATAACTTTGTTTTCGGTAGAATGGATGAAAAAATGTCTGAAAAGGTGTCTAAAACCCTTTTAAAGAGAGGTAAGGACCTTTCCGTATATTATCAGTTATTTTAGCCATTGAGACCACATCCATGGAAAAAGAGTTAAAAAAACAAATGACATTGTATAAAACAGGGACGGAGCTCGTGGCTAAATAAAAATCCGTACGGGTCGATTGAATATTAAGCTGTGCTTACCGAGGTCAGTCTGTTGATGGGTTACCGTCCGTTACATTTCTAGACTCCTCCGCGCCTCGTAAAGCGCGAGAAGCCGTTCGTCCCGGCTGTCATTCGTAGATCTTTGACAGTCGTAACGGAGAGTGAGAAGCTCAAAAATCTGTCAACCAGTCTTACCAAGAGGTATCGTGTTGTCTAGTAAGTGGGTTGTGGAAGGTAGTTGGGCAGTCGCTCCATGTAATATCCTGGTATTCAGTTGCATCCAGTTAGACTGGAAGCCGACCTCAACATGGTCGGGAAAAGGCTAGGCAGATGAGTGTATGAAACAGGTGTATAACTCCGTCATTCCAAATGATAAATTATGATGATGCTCCAGATTGTAATCAAACCAAGTAAAGCCTAAACCAAAACAAACAAACACTATGTTCTAAATATATCTACAACAAATTACTTCATTCATTCACAACGAACATTTGACGCTTTTGTGCGTCAAACTGACGGCCGCTGATTAATGTCCCTACACCACACAGAAACACGGCCTTTGTTGCATTAACAATACAGCGTATATTCCTTTGAATTGTCCAACACAAAATAAGACTACAAGTAAAATATTTCATGGAATTATGAGCTTTGCCAATGGGAATTTAAAGGTGATAATTCTGTGCTGTTAGACTGGATACAATGCTCAGTAAGACCCGAAGGTTTGATTTATTTCGGAGGTATTGGCCCATTGTTACCTGTGACTTTTCCTTTGGGACACTATTGTGGCGGCGCTCTATTAAACCGGTAGTTTCTGAGCGATAATATTTTGAAAGATGGTTGGAATCAAAAGGGAATTTATATTGGGAGCTCAACATTTTTCGGACAGGAATTTTTATTTTTGCTATAGTTCTGGCATGTTTTAGGAGAAACACAACTGTTTTACAAATTATTGTTCGATTAGGGATAAATGATTTCTGTACCACAGACTCTATAATTTTTTTGCTAGTGAATTTCTAATATTAATTTCTATTATAATCACCCGTCATGCAGTTACGATCTATCTAGAGAGAGGGAATAGTTTCGTTACAATGAATAACTATAACCTTTTCGGTGGTCAAGCACTAGTAAAACATGATCACTGTTTTTATCTTTTCCATAAAATAAAAAATCACGCGATATCCTCAAAGGTAAAGACACTGCGACAAAACTGCCATAATCACGTTCACGTTTTCCACACATGGACGAAAAAAAATCGTCCCAAATCTTCCAAAGGAAATTTACACAGACGTGGTCCTTTTCAATTTATCATTCGACCCAAAAGACCCGTTATTATCTCGCCAGTTACATGATTACCTCAGAATTATTTTCTTTCTTTCTCCCGTTTCCCGTTTACCGGCGGTCGTCCGATCACGTACGGATAGTTGCGAGGAGATGGAAAGGAACGGTGGTCTTGCGTTCTAAAACAATTCTGGGTTCCTTCGTGAGGTCTTCAGTGAAGTATTCTTGGGACTTGAGATTTTATTGAGGTGTAATGAAAGCTTTGTGATTTAGCTGGTAAAATGTACTTTAAATAATTGAGAGCATTAACACAAAACTAGCTATAACATTAGGGAAACATAACATCACGCCTGTATTCTACAAAGAGTAGTAGAGTAGGTAGTGATGTTTACGCAAAAAAAGCGCAGAGTCGTGGAGTTGCGGATATCGGCTCGTCAAACAATACAACAATAGGTAGAGGTGTAACTATCCCAAACTCAAATTTCGTCAGTTATGTTTATGTCCCAGTATGTTACAGGGGCGAGCCTAATGCCATCTAACTGTTGTTTAATTCGCTACGGAAGAATTCCAGATAGAAAAACCTAGTAACAATTTTTGCGACCTGGGGAATGGAACCAATTACCTCATGCTGAGCAAGTAGAACAACAAGGCAGACCAAATAAATGGCTTTCAAATTAAAATATAGTGTTTTTGACACAGTTGACGGCACGTGGTGCGCCTGTAGATGTTTCATATAAAAATAAGCAAATGAGGAAAATGTTTTGTGACTTAGCCTTAGTTTTCAGGAACTACGTGTTTTTGAAGATTTTTTTGAAGATGAAGATTTTGGTACACAGATTTTTCAGGGATCAATAAAATAAAGGTACCAGGTAGGCCACCAGTGTGCGTATATGACCAGATTTATGAACGTAAATGAGGCAACAGGAGTATGTTAGGATCATAGCTGGATAGGCGTAGTACTGTAGTTTTTGCCTACCTCCTATGGGAAAAAGGCGAGAGTTTTTATAATGTAATGTTTGTATGTAATTTTACAGACAATCACTGTTTCCATTTATACAAAATAAAAAGATTCATTTATTCAAATCATTCTGAGAATCAACACTTTTTGAACGTCAAAACGTTTACAAAAGACAGTCCCCTAAAACGCCCACCTTCACCACTTCCTAATGTTTTTGCGGGGAAGAAGAAGTGGCGGAACAAACTCCCCAGCAACACGTCTGTTTTGGAGTGCTTGAATTTATACAACATATTATGTCAAAAATAGTAATAAGTATGTTAATCATCTTTATGCATCATTAAATTAAATAATTTGCTACATGTTAGCTAGCACACACCAATATACCTAAAAAAATAAATAAAACCTAATATATATTACTTGTCTAACAAGCAATAAATAAATAAAACCTTGTAAATGTATGTCGTATAATAGTTCCATGCACGACTGATTCCTATCGGTCAATCCACACGGCCTCTATCTGCGCCAAACCAAAGTTCACTTGACTTGAAGTGTGCACCGTCCTGTGGTCCATTTCGGTTAGATTCCAACTTGAGAAACACTTCGGCGTCTTGTTTGCCCATATGTACGCAATTTACATGTATCCACAATCGACCTGGGCAAACATTTACGGACACCACGAATGTTTGTGGTCCTGCCTAAAGGAAATGATTTGGTTATGGGTCGGTCAGATATTAGGCACGCAATCAAACGAACAGAAATAAAAAAATGTAAGTAAGTAACTCAGAAAACAGGATATCGTCGACATTTAATAACCAGTTTATTTTGGTTCGTATCATATCGAGGCACCTCCAGCCCTCGGAAAGCACGGTAAGCCATTGCTGCCATGTGACATTTGTACACCTCTGACAGTTGTGACGGGTAGTCAGCCCGAAAGTCTGATAACCAGTCTTACCACGGGGTATCGTGTTGCCCCGTAACTGGGAAGTGGAGGATAGGCAGTCGCTCCATGTAAAATACTGGTATTCAGTTAGCTGTATCCAGTTAGACTAGAAGCCGACCCCAACTTAGTTGGGAAAAGGCTAGGCTGATGTGATCATATGTGATAGATGTGGCTTATTTTGTCCTACTACAAGGTAAAGGCCTCTTGTCACACAAAGAAGGCATGCACTTTCCTCTCCAAACTTGGTCAAGGTAGGTTAGCAATATTAGACTTTTTTACATATAATTCTAGGTTTCCTCACGTTACAATTTTTCATCAACGCCCGTGATAGTTAAGAAAGAACATAAATATAAATTGAAAGAGTCAAACTCGATTTCACCCTTTTACATGAGAACCGATGCCTTACGAACTGGGCAAACATGACGTTAATATAGACATTCAGCTACCATTACTACCCATCCTTACCAAAAAAAAACCATCTTAAAAAGCAACAAAATTAAATTACAGTATACACGAAGCTAGAAAATTTCACCGAAACATCTTCAAATGTATGTACGAGTACGTGTGCGATAGAAAATGGATCAAATAAATTGTATCATTTGTTTTGATAGCCCTCGGACGGACGGACTGTGCGATCGACAAATTGATCGCTGAACGTGTACCTAGCAGTTTACCTAACATTTAATCTTCTTTGTATTTTATTTACAGAGAAGGGATTTGTATTTAATGTTTTAGATTTATTTTGGGCTTGATTTAGTAGTGTAATCATTTGGATGCTGAATTTGAAGTGGAATAGCGGTTCGACCTAGACAGGTTCTTGAATATCTATTTTAGATTGGTATGAGCTAGGCTAAGCTATGTTAAGTTTAGTACTTAATTAAGTAGAATTAGTTCTAGTCTCACTATAACTATAATGACTACCCACTTGGATATTATAAAACTAACTAACTAACTTGGAAAATACGCCCACGTGCCTAACCATTTCATTGAAACCAACAACAGCCAAATAAAACAGTATAAATCAAGCGAACGTTGACATTTTTATTTATTAGCTGAGACAGCTCTGTTAGCACTCTGTATGAACTGATCCTTAGGACACAAAATGACCCTTACCCTCAATCTAATTTAATAACATCTCAATTCAATTCCTCTATTTTCTCTTAAACCCCAAAATTTCGTCCAAGAAAATAGAAAAAAATACGAAAGACGTCACGTAGGCTCGTCCTTTATCCTTTAGATCCTTACATCGAGGGAAGACTAAACTGTTTCTAAGCAAGATATTAACTAGATAGTTTATGTTTTTACACATCATAGTGTGTGTAGACGATGCATAATCTTGAGGTGATGTTCGGGGACGCACTGCGCGGAAATATCGCCGCGATTGAATATTAAATATTAATACCTAATTACGTAATAAGATAGTACCAAATATATTTGAAAAGCAAGCAAGTGGCTTGTTCTTAGTTGAGAGAATTATCCGTAATTTTGACTATTACAGTCAAAGGATAACTTTGCTTATATTATTGTTATTATTCTTTTGAAGTATGGCGATCACAGATATTCTTCTTTTACAGATTAGGAACACAGGTTCATGAGAAGGCTCATTAACATTGACTGCCAAGTCATAAAAACTATTTTTAACGCATAGTATTGCACTTAACGTGTTAAGCAATTGAATTGATAGACTTTTATGGATAAAAAACACGTACGTAATAACTTAATCATGTATTCTCATTGTTGTCGTACGTCTTTCCTTGTTTCTATGTTAGTTTTTGCTTTCCTGTATCGTTTTAATTATCTATAAATATATAATAACCTGACCAGGTGGGATGACGATCTGCGAAAGACTGCAGGCAGATGCTGGATGCGGCAAGATGAAGACATGGTGCTCATTAGGAGAGGGCTATGCCCAGCAGTGGATTAATATAGCCTGATGGTGTGATGATATAAATAGCTCTATAAAACGCCAAAAAACCCCGCGTTGCCCGTCCCCAGTGCGCGCAGTGCCGCGCGCAGCACACCGCGTTTGATTATGCTAATGCATGTTTGTGCACGTGCCCCGTCGACGCGAATACGAGCGTTTAGCAAACCTGATGACTTTACTTGTATATTTAGTTCAGTTGCTGCCCAAAATAGGCTATATGATAATCTAACTATTTACTTACATCAAAGTACTTAGGGTAGAGTGAGGAGAAAAGCTCAATAACTCAGATATAGATAGTACTTTAATACACCTTAGATAAGACTGCAAGTCGGCCCTAAAGTTTTAACTAGTGCTCGTACCTCACGTTCACCAATCCTGTTTGCAACCACTAGACCGGTTTGAGTCCCAGGTCAGGCAGTGTTATTTGGTTGTTCATTACAACATTCCTAGTAGCACCCTGGATTCTGGATTTATGCCCGATTGATGCAATAGGCTCGCCCCCTATTTCGTAGGACTTCAATCATAACTGGGATATCGTAATAGTATACACCCCTGCCCAATCCAGCGGGAAATATAAGTGTGATGAAATAATTTTTCTTCACTATTCATGCCTACATAAATAAAAGGCAAGTAAAAATATATATACTGGTCCTATGATACGAACTCTGTTCATTTAATATGAAAAATCATACATTTTAATAAACGAAAATTCTATGTAAGCTTCACAGTAATAATCTACATAGATGCGAGAATTTAATAAAATGGCTGTCATAATATATTATGAACAAGAATATAAACATCAGATTAGCCTTTAGATTATCGGCACTATCTCTGTACACATAGGATTAGTTGGAAGCAAACTGGCATAGAATTTGAAACCCGTTCTGTTGTAACGGTATTCAGACATGTATGGATCTAGAATATTATATTTGACAGTCTAACGAGTTTCGGAAGGATATAAAGTGACATTGGATGTCATAATATCGACATAAAGACCAGGGACAAAGTCTCAGAAAAAGGTAAAAAAATCCACCCTTTAGCACCACGCTTGCTCAAGAGCCCCTCTTTCTTTTTCTCGTTATAGACAAATATTAATTATAAGTCCAGGTTTCGTCAACATGTTTTCCTTCACTGATGTCAGTGATATCGAAGATGAACTTAGGAACTTGCTTGGAATTGAACCAGCAATATAGTGCGTGAGAGGCGGGGCCTTAACCAATGCGCCATATTGCTTAGCTAAGGCTAAGTTAAGTTAGGACAAACTATTTTTTTACAAATATCGTGGTTTGCATAATTATATTTTTGTAAAAAATAATATCTATCTAAATATTCTCTCATTTCTCCCCAAAATACAGACAATAAACATTCTCGTCCGATTTATGGCGAAGACCTAGTAATAAAAAGGTGTTTATTGCCTCTTGGCTCAAATTATTTTCTTCAAAACTTTCTTCATAACATCCAACTCCCAATTATAATAATATTATAATTCGTTATTCTAGGAAAACCTGAAAAGGATGTTTCGTAGCATGAGAATTGAATAGGCAATTGGCTCACCCTCTATTATGGGACTTAAATATAACTGGTTATGTGTGGGTGTAGGTACTATACATACAGGCGTGTTGTTCTGTTTAGGTTATAAAAATTGAAGTGAAACCAAGATATTTTTGGAAGCCAGTACTACTTGTAGACATACCCTAATAGAAGGTGATAAAGATTCTGATATCGGTATCGAAAATTGATTTTGGGCTAAAACAGATAGCGGTCACCCTGAGGCAACACACCAAACTTAATATCAGCAAACAACAAAAAAGGCGAAACAAAGAAAACAAGAATATAGAAATTCACAACAAATCCTACATTCTGGAAATTGTGTTTTGTTCACTAAACGAGCCAACTGAGAAGAAGGCAAAAACAAAGTTGAATATTCCAAAATTCATTGAGTAAGGCTTAAAATTCCCAGCAATTTTGTTCAAGTGTTTCAAAGAAAACGTTATTATTGAGGGTAGGAAAAATTGGGAACAATAATTTCCGATACATTATAAGTATCTCAGAAATTTCCCTTTGTATATAATGTAATCATCTGATATCGATACATTTGTTTGTCGTAATGAAATTCCAAGGTTTTGTGCGTCTCATCAATTTGGGAGTGTGGATACTTGTTACGTATACTTTTTATTGTTCAAAATTGATACTCTACGTTGAGGAGGAGTGTATGAGAATGTAATTTATGTAAAGTGGAACGGAGGAACAGGGGAATACGAGGAGATAAGGAGCTGTCTGATGAGTGATGAGAGATATTGAGACTAAGACGTTACACGTGACAAGGTACGTCGGAAATAAAATGTTTTTGAAGTCTCTTTTCATATCTTAATAACGATTTAAGGTATTCGTTTGTTAAGACACATAAATAATGTATTTGTGAAGTGAAAACTCTTGAGCCGCATGGAGTGATTTTAGGTAAAGGCAAAACTTTTGGGTTCACGTCACCGACATGCTGGTGTAGCTGCAACACATACTCATACATCATGCGCGCGCGCCGGGCGGCTAGTGGAATACTAGCGACGCAGGCGCGGCGCAAGCTTTTATATGTGAGCGAGAAATCCAAACATTTTCGACTCACCCACATATGATTTGATTTATTTTATAATGTTAAACATGTAGGTAGCCGCTGATAATTTTGTAAATATTTTTGTATATAATAGGTTACGCTAAGCAATAAAATTCATTCGTATCTTAACCGTCTTTCACTCCAGACACCATAGGGACTCCTACCTCAACAGTGGTGACCCCGACGTGATCAAAAAGCTACAATGACTTCGTCCAACGCGGATTTGATGAAAGACGAGCAAGAAGTGTCCGGTGTCTCTGCCACTCTTCGCATTCCACCGGTGTCCGCTTCCACAAGTCAAGCAACAACTCACGAGATGACCACTACGGAGAAACTGAATGAGAAGATAGACTTGCTGACTCGTGAGATCGCTGAACTAAAAGCGAACCAATCATCGTATCGGCAAAGACGACCATTTCGAAGATATCGTTCCAGATCAAGAACACCATCGAGACCCCGCTCCAACCGCAGTGATTCATCGTTTCGTAATGATAGAATCTGTTACTATCATCGAAAGTTCGGGAAACAAGCTCAACGGTGCACACGTCCTTGCAAGTTTGAAGACCCAAAGACGACCTCGGAAAACTAGGACCTGCGTTGGCTGAGGCGGCAACCGGCGCGAGAACACTTTCACACCGCCTATTTATCACCGACAGGAACTCACGCCTGTCGTTCCTGATCGATACTGGAGCCAATATCTCGGTCATACCGAGGAAAGCCGGTATGAAAGTTACACCTACAAACTTTTGTCTATACGCGGCCAACAATACTACTATTTCGACCTACGGCGAGAAGACGCTCGAATTGGACCTCAAACTACGAAGACCATATCGCTGGAAGTTTGTAATCGCAGCAGTCAGCAAACCAATCATCGGCGCTGATTTTCTGAGGCACCATCGCTTATTGGTCGACATCGCCGGCGAACGACTCATCGATAAAGTCACGAACTTATTCGTCAAGGCACCAATGTCATACTCCAGCGAGCCAACGGTACGAAGCATAGACATTGAACAACCGTATCACCAGCTGCTTGCTGAATTCCCCAACATCGCTCGACCGTCATCAATGAAAGAAACGCCAAAGCATCGCGTTGAACATCACATTGAAACCACCGGTCTGCCACTGTATTGCAGGACTCGACCGTTAGCACCGCACCTCTACTCACCTGTGAAGAAAGAATTCGAAACCATGATGCAACAAGGTCTGTGCCGACCAAGCAAGAGCCCGTGGTCAAGCCCGCTACATGTAGTTCCCAAGAAAAATGGTGACATACGTGTATGTGGCGATTATAGAAGACTGAACGCGGTTACGAAACCCGACCGCTACCCAGTCCCAAGACTTAAAGATTTTACGTATCTTCTCCACGGAAAGAAGATATTCACCACGTTAGACCTCTGCCGTGCATATCAACAATTGCCCGTGCATGGACCCGATATTGAGAAGACTGCAATTACTACACCGTTTGGGTTATATGAATTCCCTCGTATGTGTCCCGGACTGATGAACGCTGGACAAACATTTCAGCGGTTCATCCATCAAGTGCTCAGCGAATGCGACAACACTTTTCAATTCATCGATGACGTCATCGTTGCTTCAGAAGACAAGGAGAAACACTATGATGACCTACGTGCTGTCCTACAAAGATTAGACGATTACGGGATTACCATAAACCCGTCGAAGTGCGTCTTTGGCAAGCAGACTGTCAAGTTCCTTGGCTATGATGTGTCAGAAGAAGGAATCAAACCACCACTTGAGAAAATCAAGGCTATCACCGAATACCCAAAGCCAGACAACATTCAAGCGCTACGACGATTCCTAGGCATATTGAATTTTTATCGAGATAGTTTACCTAACGCTGCAAGTATTCAAGCACCGCTGAATGCATTCCTTCACAACTCAAAAAAGAGGGACAAAACCAAGATCAGCTGGACAAAAGAAGCTGAAGAAGCCTTTGAAGCATGCAAAGTGAGCATACAGAACGCCACTATGCTAGCTCATCCATCACCATCTACGAAGAACGCACTATCACTAATGTGCGACGCATCTAACACCTGCGCTGGCGCTGTTATACAGCAACGGGCCAACAACAAATGGATACCCCTCGGGTACTTTTCAAAGAAGTTTTCTGATGCGCAACAACGATATAGCACATTTGACAGAGAGTTGTTGGCAATCTATATGGCTGTGAAATATTTCCGTAAGATATACGAAGGACGTGAACTCATAATCTACACCGATCACAAGCCGCTTACATACGCCATTCACAAACCGCCGTCAGCTAGCGACACGCAGCGGCGAACACGGCAACTACTGTTTATCAGCGAGTTCACAACAGATATTCGTCATATCAGCGGAGCAAACAACGTGGTAGCAGATGCCCTATCGCGTGTCGAGACAATCGACGTACCAACTCCAATCGACTACACACAGCTAGCAGCAGCGCAAGAGCGAGACGACACGATACAATCACTCATCAAACAAACCAATATTCAACTGAAGAAAATCACGGTTCCCGGAACAATTAAGCCAATATACTGCGAAGCATCTACAGCAGCCTTACGACCGTATTTACCTAACGACTACCGTTGCATCGCTTTCAAGGCCGTGCACAACATAAGTCATCCCGGTATCAGAACGACACGGAAAATGATTCAAGATCGATATTTCTGGCCATCAATGAATGTCGATATTGGCAATTGGGCAAGACAATGCACAGCGTGTCAACAATCAAAAGTACAACGACACACACGCAGCGACATCGAAACGTTCCCGACCTGCGACCGGTTCCAACATATACATGTAGATATCGTTGGACCGCTACCTACGTCATCACACGGACAACGGTACCTGCTAACAATCATCGATCGAAATACAAGATGGCCCGAAGCTATTCCTATGCAAGACATGACGTCAGAAACAGTAGCAAATAATGTCTATGAAACATGGATATGCCGTTTCGGTTGTCCAACCACTATCACGACGGACCAAGGACGACAGTTTGAGAGTCAGCTGTTTCACGAACTCACCAAACTACTGGGCGCAGAGAAAACCCGTACTACTGCCTACCACCCGCAGAGTAATGGTATCGTCGAACGGTGGCATCGATCACTCAAAGCTGCACTCATGTCAAGACTCACGGACAACAACAAGTGGCTGAACGAACTACCAACAGTGCTCATGGGACTACGCGCTGTTGCCCGGACCGATACCGAAACTAGCCCGGCTCAATTAACGTACGGACAACCATTACGTCTACCCGGCGACTTCTTATCACCATCTGCGAGCAACGTAAAGATGAGTCACGGCTACACAGAACGGTTACATCGCATTATCACTCAACTTACGCCGACGTATGTACCGCACAGCAACAAGCGCAGTATGTTCGTGCATAAAGATCTGCAAACTTGCAACTCTGTATTTTTGCGAGTAGACACCGGCCGCAAGTCACTTCATCGACCATACGAAGGGCCTTACCTTGTCTTGGAAAGAAACGACAAGTACTTCAAAATACAGATGCCCGGTAGAACAGCAAACGTCTCCATCGACCGCCTAAAACCGGCGTACACAATCAACACAGACATCGAACATCGCAGCGCGAACATAGCTACAAGCACAACAACAACATCTGCAACTACAGACACTAAGCCATCGGTGAAAGTTGAGCGAAGAACCAGATCCGGAAGACTCGTGAAGATGCCCGTACGCTTCGCTTGAGGGGGAGTCCTGTAGCTGCAACACATACTCATACATCATGCGCGCGCGCCGGGCGGCTAGTGGAATACTAGCGACGCAGGCGCGGCGCAAGCTTTTATATGTGAGCGAGAAATCCAAACATTTTCGACTCACCCACATATGATTTGATTTATTTTATAATGTTAAACATGTAGGTAGCCGCTGATAATTTTGTAAATATTTTTGTATATAATAGGTTACGCTAAGCAATAAAATTCATTCGTATCTTAACCGTCTTTCACTCCAGACACCATAGGGACTCCTACCTCAACACTGGTGTGACGTGTTTCACCAGACTAATAGCTAGTAATTCCAAAGTTTGAAGTTTCACTTCCATCGGTAATCCCATTACTGCTATTTGTTTTACCTTAATCACAATTTAGGATGTTATTTTGGTACCGTCTATGGGTAGGTACAAGCTACAGAACTCCACCAGCTACGTTCACCCATCTGGTCATACGCGCACGCCGGTTACGAGTACTACGCACCTGATCTTCCTGTAAACATCATTATCATGTCTTTCTAGGGCGTCCCCTATCGTTTCCACTCACCTCTGCCTTATAAATTCCTTTTGTTAGTCACCTTTCATTTATCCTCTCAACATCACCAAACCACCTAAGCAAATGCTATTCAATTTTAGTCTAATATAATATAGTGTGTGATGTTACGTTGAGGTAAACATATTCTTTCGATAGCAAAATATAATATTTTTCTATTCCACTGCCTTAAAGAATAGTTAACATAAAACCACCAAAGATTACGCGGTTGATCAAGCCAAGCCTTCAAATTGTGTCAACGAACTTGGTTCTAACGTTCTAAAAACTTTAACTCAATGAACATTTCGGAATAGGTACAAGAACATATAAGTCATAAGAACATAAACTAGACTACAGAGTGCTATGAAGTTGACCTCAATTTTCAGAGCCTAAAATCCTGATGGAGTCCGACGATCAAGTCTAGAAGTGAGCACTTAACCCAATTTCCTTCAGTACGTTTTCGATCGAAAATCTTCGGTAAATCCGCCGATGTAAAATCAATAATCCGAGTCGGAAATGATTCGGTTCCCATTTGCCGTGTCCTGGTAAAAAGACTCACAAATATTCCTGCGGCATTGCGCCCTTTGGGTACACGATCTGGTGCAAGAGATGAAATCATAGCGACGGAATGTGTTCTGACATTCATCTCTTCTGAAACGTTGTTTGATTTTTGTCAATCACTGTCTGTTTACAAAACTATAAATGGGATACAAATTCCCAACTATAGAAATCAATATAGGCATAACAACCATTCAATCATAAATATTTTCAGACACAAGTCTATTCAGCAAAATAAAATGTCAAACACAAAATACACAATTATGTTTTGGTACATAATTGGTGTTAGTAGTTTGTTAGTATATAAAACCAAAGTAGGTACTAGATGTAATCGTATTAGATTCAAAAATAACAATGAGGAGAAAATTTATTATTATATAAAACCTGTTGAAATGTAATATCTATTTCTCCATCCCCATTCTTCAATGTTTACTAGTATTCATCCCCACAGCATCCATCTTCCAATTAGAAAGTGTCACATCCATCTCGCATATAACTTGTCCCTCAGTTCGGTCCAAGGCAATGAGATTATGGCTAGGTTCAACCGTGTCCGGTACTCGCCAATCTAATTTTTCACTCACCTCCTGTATCCTGGATTAAAGCGACGATATTTCGTTAGGATGGAGCTAATCTATCAGTAACAGGAGCGAATCTTATGGGTTTATATCTTTTTCGTGAGGAATTTTATTAATTTTGTCATGTCTATTTTTAGTATGGAGTTTATGTCTCCAAGATAGCAACGAAAAGATCTACCTTTTTATAAACTTATGTCGTAATATAAGTTGGAAAAATAAGGTCACATCTAACATTCGGCGTGGGAACAGAAATGTGACATGCTAAAACTTTAATAATATTGATGGAGCTACTCGTAGTTTTACAAGACAAATTCGTGAAAAAAATCCAGAAAAAGTAGAAAGAACTTGACAAAATACTCGCACCAACTCAATTCAAGTCTGAAATATTATGAATGTGAACACAGCTTGAAGAAAAGTGACTTTCCCAAATTTTATTAGGTACCCTTCAGAGAAAATCTAGCTCTACAAAATATAAAAACTATATTCATAGGGAATGAAGATAGATAGTTAGAATATATGCGATATTTATGTATCTCATACCATTATCTCTGTCTTTTCTAGATTAAAAACTATATGAGCCCCACAAAACTAGCATTCAACAAATATTATGATAGAAATACTCGGGTAAATACCCATATATATCTTTCAGTAGATTAAATAACTGTGATTTATTACGTGAGCCGAATGTATAAGGAATAAATAGTGGCGCACGAGACGCGAATGCGTAATAAGATACGTCTTCTCACGAGAGAAAAAATTAAATTATCAAGAGGCCGTGTCAGAGCAACTCTGAAGAAAGTTCGGTTTGAGGTAAATAAGTACTTTTTGGGACCAGACTTGTTTAGCGTTTGTTTATTTTTTATTTGAAAAATTCTGGGTCGCCGGCTGAATATCAATTTGCTCGGCGAACTCGTACTAAGTGGTGAATTTTTTTAGAAGAGATGTTTTATTTATTTTTAGTTAAGTCAAGTCCTTGCTTGGCCGTCAAGAACTGAGAAACGGCAATCCATATTTGCAGTTTATAAAATTGCAGCGTCTTCCTCCATGTTTATATTTCACTTTGTACATTACTTGAAGAATTTTTATCCTGTCTTATTCAGTAAATAAATATTTAAGATATTATTTATTTCTCTCTCCAGAAAGGTTGGCTTATTATTAACACCTTAGGACTAAGATAATAAATGGTGACAAAAGCTCCGAGAGGGAAGAGCTTGCGAGAAACTGGAGGTCGTACCAGGAAACCTGAGGTATGGAATTATTCAGTATTATTATTTCCTTTTTATTTTAAGAAAGGTAGTTCTTTTAATACATTTTTTTTTAGAGGTGTAAAATTACTATTGTTTCGTAATTCGGTGGCTTTGTTTGTTTCGTTTGATTCATTTTATGTCACACATTTTATGTTTAAAGGAAGTATTAAACTTCCTTTAATATTTGAAGGGTTTCCCAAATTTCTCTAGGAAATCATCATCAGACCCTGACTTGGTGTTAATGGGACCACCACGAAAGTACAAAGTACAAGTCTTTCAAACAAAATAGAATCTAAACATCGGTACACAATTAACGAAGAATTCGGTGACATTAACATATTTAAAGAATACTTTTTTGAACTTACTTAAAACAGAATTATGAGGAAATCACCGTTTACAAAATTAAAAGCACTCGAGACTAAGTAAAGAAACACAAAAATAAACAATTATTCCCCGTAAGTAAACAGTTCTACAAACATCACAATTTACCTGTCCAAAACAAACTGCTACGTCACGAAACCCAAACATCAGGTGCTGCAAACCTTCATCAAAAATTACTGTAAGCGGAAAATAAGGCCAGGATTTCCATCCATTCGCTATGGACTGATTTTGACACTAAACATTTTTTATAGTGCACGCGTTCGCTCGTAAATCATAGGCGAGTTTACAACGAATGTGCTTACCAAAGGTTTACGGTCGCTGTGTAGCCCCGACGTCGAGTTTTTGGGCACTAGAAGTGGTTGCGTTGAAAATATAAAAGCTGGTGGCTGGCTATCAGTCTGATGGAATTTGAAAAAGGGTAGATTGAATAGACGAATTTATCTGTTTCGTTAGTCCAGTGGTTGTAAGCGCTACTGATAATCGTGAGATCCTGGGTTCGATTCTTAGGTCGGGTAAAAGTGTTATCGGGATTTTCTCAGTAGCAGCCCGGAGTCTGGATTTGTGCCCGATTGATGGCAATAGACTCGCCCTGACATGGGACTTAATGTAACTAGCGAAATGTGGGTGAACCATAATATGTATACCTCTGCCTAACCGTTCAGGGAATAAAGGCGTGATTTTATGTGAAATGATTAACTTGTAACAAGACTTTATTTTTGTAGTTTAGTACGATAAAGCTCTCTTTTGCATGAAAAAATTGTAAAGAATTCTTTTTGTATGCCTAAAATAGGCTGATCATAGCGCACATTAACCTAAAACATATGTAACCACTGTACCTATGTATCACAAATAAAAGGTTTCTATTTCTATTTTATGTTTCAAAGTAGACATAATTTCCAGTGAAGGTATCCCGAATAAAATATTAAAGGCTTAATGTTTGAATCTGTATGATCAACAATTTACAACATGTGTCTGTGTGAGCGCTCAGTTGTTCTGAACTACACATTGAATGTTGAAGTGGTGTTCACTATAGTTATGAGAATATATTCTCGAAGGTTTGTGTGTATAATACATTCGTATTTAAACTTTTCCTGGCTGTCATTTGTAGATCCATGAGATTCGTGACAGAAGTCGGATCCCTGTAAGTTTGACTACCAAGGGGTATCGTTTAACCCAGTTACTGAGTTGTGGAGGTCAATATGCAGAAGCTCCATGTAAAACACTGACCCCAACGAAGTTGGGAGGAAGCTAGGCAGATGATGACTGAGCGTGGTAACATTTATTTGTGTTAAAACGCCTTAAACAATTTTGCACCATTTAATGAGCAATATTTTCACTATTAAGGCCCATCTGCTAAAGAGAGGAGTCTCTGTCAGACTTAATTATTCGGGGAATCTGTCCTTGCATCTATAAGGACACCCTAAGATACGCTGGTTGACGACTTGGAGGCGTTCATGGAAGACTAACGGGAGAAGGTAACACACAAGGAAGAGTTGAAGGCTATAGGGGACCCATCCATCAGTCCATAGATAAGGACGAGGAGTGGCAAGGTCATTAAAAAAATACTAAAATAAACTAGCTCATCTGCTTACTTTTTCAACTCTCAATATCAACATAGTTTCATATTGTGAATACAAGTTCAGTTCCAGGCACCTCTTAGGCCCCTTCCATTATCCCGTACATCGTTGCCATCAGCTGACCACTGCAGTTAATCACCACTCGACAATGTGTAGTTAACACCAGCTTGTTGTGGAGCAATCACTTTGCCTACAACTTGTTGGAACAGCTCACAGTTGTAACTACAACCGTTGATTGCTCATTTTGTAGCATGTTTTTTTGACAGCTTAAAATGTGCAAACTGAAAAGTATGCATTTTTTTTTAAGTATTTTGGAAGGATGGAGTTTCTTGCCCATTTTTCCCATTCGGAACTACCTTTTGGAAGAGTTTCATTTTTGTATTTTATTTGTAAATTTGGCGTTCAAAATCGCCTTTTCAATGGTCTAAATGATTAGTTATTGATACAGAAAGTAATAAAATAAATTAAATACAATAACTTTAAGTTTTGATTTTAAGCTTGATCTTAAAAATGGCTTTATTTTTTGATCCGTAATAATTACTTTGTTCAGCTCACAGAGTGGGGAATACTATTATTAGACGGCATGGTTGTGCGCAGTGGCTGAGCGATCGACTGCTGCGCCGTGTGTCGTGGGTTCGATTCCCGCACGGAACAAATATTTGTATGACCTACAGGTAGTTGTTCCGGGTCTGGCTGTTTGTGTATGTGAGTTTGAATGTTTGTAAACGCACCCACGACACAGGAGAAATTCCTAGTATGGGGCACGTTTTAAAAAAAAAAAAAAACCTATTACAAAAACACATAAAAAGGGGATCCCCCACCCCCACTCACGTGGTTTATTTTTATCTTGTACGAAGGTACGGAACCACCTCGCTCTTGGTCAGTTTTATATTTAGTCACAAGCTAGGCAAATAGTGCAAAATAACAGACATAATTAGTAAAAGGATTATTCACTGAAATCCCTACAGGACATGACAAACAACACAATTAAAATAATATTATGAGACTCTCATTTCTGACATCATGTTAGCGTATGCTCGGAGCTATGAGACTAGACACTATGATAACTGGAGCGTTACATACACGTTGGGAATGTCAACAAGAGATGGATCGCATGTTTTTTTTATTTTTTAGGTCGAACCCAACACGTGGCGCAGCAGCCGATGGCTCAACCACTGCGCCATCCGTGTCTTAATCGTTATAGGTTGAAAAAAAAACGAAATTTAGGTAAGTTTGCTTTTTCGTCTGAAAAGGTAAAAATATTTTTTTTTTATTTTCCGTATGAGTAAAAATGATGAAATATTCTTTTACATATATCAATCAAGCGACCTGATATTTTATGTGAATTAAATCATTTGTGTGCTCTTAGTTTTTGTAACCATGTTTTTTTTTGAAAACTAATTGAAAGTATTGATCGTTTTCGTCTCGACAAAATAATAAAAAAATATTCATTCGAAAATTACCGGCATCCGAAAACAAAAATATATTTGGGCCTTGTCTTAAAAGGTCGACCGAATTTCGTTACACATAAAAATAAACATGACTTACCTCGTCATTTTTTTTGCCCAAAATTGATAAATAACACTTCAAAGCAGCGACTTAGACCCAAGTTCTGCGAACTAACCAAAACAAAACAGGAAAAGAGAAAAATTTCACTCAAAAAATGTCCTTCGTTGTACATGGAACGTATTTCCAAGAAAACAAGCGCCGGCCCGCACCTGAGGACAAATTACACCAATCCTCTGCGACAAATTACGCGATTACCCGAATAAATTACGGACTCACTTACCTCCGTGTAATAGTTTACTGGGGAGCGGCGACGATACATGGCCGTGTTATAATCATAACGCGAGCGAGCTCCGAGTTGTTATTTTTCTTAGGAAATTGGGATGCAGTGCTTAGTAGTTGAGGCTTAAGAGGTTTCGGTATTAAGAACACCGGTATGTACCTACTTGTATACTGTAAGTGGTTTTATTTACTTTGTCGATAGTGTGGACAACATCTTCACGAAAATAATATACGTCAGATTGGTCTGTACGAACTTACTTTTGATTAAATAAAGATCTTAGAATATAAATGTGGAGTTAATTTCAAATGGCTCAGCAATAATGTGTATCTAAACCGAAATCGCCAAGAAAAGCATACAAAATCTTTTTTTCCTAATAATTTTTAATAATATAATTAAATTAAAAATTAAATATAATTTTATGACGACCTATGTGGCGCGGCGGGCGAAGGTCCGCCTGCGACGCAAGAGGTTGCGGGTTCGATTCCCGCCTTGGGAAAAATGTTTGAACGATCTACAAATATTTGTTCCGGGTGTTCTGGGTATTTCCTATGTATAATAAAAAGTATCTATCTATGTAATGTATTGTATTAAGTATATCAGTCATCTAGTACCCATAACACAAGCTCTGCTTAGCTTGGGGCTAGATGATGCTGTGTGGATTGTCCACCAATATTTATTTATTTATTTTATTTTATTACAAAAAAAAAATCTAATCATGTTTGGTGTGGAACAGGTTTTGTTTAATCAGTAGGTTCAAGTTGGGCTAATTAAGATCGATAGAAGAAATCTTAGAGCAGACAAAGATAATTCGAGTATTTATTGTCTAGATTTTTGCCAAAAGATTTCTCTTGATCTAGCCTAGAACTCAAACACAAAAAAAAACAAAAGAAAATCAAGATAGATGATGATAAATGTGAACAAAGCCTTATTATTTCCTCTCAACCTAACTATGAATTCTGACTTACTTCAAGACGTCTAGTAGTTTATTTTTCCCAAGAACTCACATACATTTTATTTGCAAAGGAAACTCTCTTCAACAAATGACTGCATTTTTCTCCACCATTATTAACAAGAGGACCACTTTTCTTGAGGTTGTTATTTCCTCCTTTAAACTTGGCCGGCGGCCATCTTGCATATAAATGTGATGTCCTTGACCATATTACTTTCCTTTGAGATTCGTAAGATTTATAACATGTCACAACAAGCATTGTGGAGATTAGTTTGGGTCGGGATTAACATATTATTATGTGTTGTGTGTTTCAAGGTTTTGATCATGTGAGGCCTATTGTAAAGGTTTTCATTGTTCGGAGATATTGATATTTCCCTCGGAGATAAATTCATAATACGCCAGAGAATTGGCGTTGAATTTTAGACTTACGTAGGAAAAATTTAAAATAATATATTTTTATTATCATGATATCTATAATATAGGACAAATAAGGGGCTCATTTAGCTGTCAATATAGACGCTTTACTAATGCGATTTTGCAATAGCCCGATTTATGAAATAAGCCTTAATAAATTAAAATCATTTATAAAACGAAAACGATGTCAGAGCGATTTTTAACAACTTTTTTGCTAATTATTCTATACTTTTTATACACTTTGAGATTTTGATGAATATATCGTACAAAATTACACGTATATTTACTTCGTGTAGTAAAATGTGAGCATTATTTTAATAATTGTGAATGTGACGACTGTAAAGGGTTGTTACTCTATATATTTCAGTTAATTTTAATATTTGTTTGGCAGTTTGAGCACTTTATACGGCCTACCCAAATGTCTTTTCTCTAACATTGTTCGTGAAGTGGTTGACCTCATTCAGTTGTCAGTTGGTTACACGATTACTGACAAATGTGTGCACTGACTTGTCAGGCTCACTCAAATCTGTGGGGTTCTTTCCTTAAAATACCATCTGCATGGTCCTCAAATGATCTGACAAGATAATGGTTAGACATGTGAAGAAAGTTCTCTGAGTTTCTTCTCAGAATACTAAGATTGGAAACACCAACCTCATTTAGTTCTAAATTAGTATTGTTTATTTCATGTAAATTTGGTATCCAATTTACAGAAATAAATAATTACAATTTATCATCGATCGGTTTCTCTATAAGAATGGGCGGTCGTCCTTATGAATCTTTTTGAGAGTGCTGTAAAAATTAAAGATTTCAATTGGGAAAAGATTAACGTAGTTCATGAAAAAGAAAGTTGAAAAAGTATGTTGTTGAATGAAATATCTAAGAAAGCAGAAGGCTTGACTTTTCATAGGCCAAAACATCAGCATTGTCATTTTGTAGGGCAATTTATACCTCCGTTTTTTATACATAACAATTATTATGTTAAATTTGTTAGCTTATAAATTATGTCTAAATCAATGCAAATTTTCTAGACACCCAAAACATTTGCTTTCGGTTAGATAAAATCTTCAAAGAGGCTAGGCTCAGAACTTTGCCTCAATGAAAATCTAGAACAAGCTTCAAAGGGTATCAAAATCGATACTCCAATTAAAACCAACTGGTCAAAGCGAGAGGACTATCTATATTATAAATTGACCTAGATGCTTTGGTCAAATAGATCATATTTCCCAACTAATTAAAAGTTTCCAAACGGATGCTTGTGTTTTATTACGACCATACATAAAAGAAGAACGACCTCGGCTTAGGAAGGCACTAATACATTGAAAGAAATAAATATCAGACCATATAACAGATTATTCAGGTGCTAATATTTACGTTCACCAACTTACCCATACGGTGCTAGAACTCCTTATTCCTGAGCAATAAGGTTTGGTTTCGATTGGCCAAAATATGTGGGTGTAACGTCATTTTTATGGTGAACATTTATAGGTTCCCGGAATCGCTCAGAGATATTGCCTTTGAATATTATATTTTACAGGTAGAAGCGGGATCTGTGAAAATATTCATATTTTTATGTGATGTAATGCTTAATTTTGAAGTGGCATAACTGACTGGTTCTTCAAAACGATTGGAGGGTTTCGGGTGTTGAGGTATTTTGTCGATTTCTTTTCGACCGTGTGTTTAGCTGGTAGAAAGCCTTGCTAGATTTACTTATGATTTTATTCATACTTTGGAACTTTAAGGAGTTCGTTTACAGATGTTATCCTCTAAATGTGATTGAAACTCATTTTTTACTAATGTTATTTTTGAAGATTTTTGAATTCATATTTCTACGGGTACCACCACAAATTAATATCTGGTCTACCAGGGCATCAAAAATAAGTTGTTATCTACAATTTATAGTAATTTTTTTGTTATCTGCAAGGTTCATAATTATCTATTAAAACCAGCCTGCTACAGTCCCACTGCGAGGGCACCACGCTTTGCTCAAGAAGGGTTGGCGATTTAGATCTTACATTAATGTAGTCGCCCAAGTTCGTCCTCGTGGAACTTCACAATTTTTTTTTGCGCGGATCCCCAGTTATTTTTCTAAAATAAAGTAAAAGTAGCTTTAGTTCCTTCTTATATATAACATTAACTATCTGCCAGTAAAAGTTCCGTCAAAATCGGTTCAGTAATTTCGGAGATTAACCGAAACAAACAGGTAGACAAAAATTTTAAGAATATCTTTATTTGTAAACTTTCAACAGACATTTTAATTGTATTTAAGTATTTAATAAACATAGCTCTGCTCTGATATTTAACTTATTAAAGTGTTTTATCCTCATTAAAAAAAAGCTCACAGTAGTTTCTGGATAGGAATACCCCAATTAAATCATAGACTTCAAAACGTCACCAACATCGCATCTTCCTAATCCTTTTGATCTCAATGTCGTCACGATTCAAATACAGAGTGAGAGCAGAAGCCGGGGGCGAAGCTAATCCTTATTTATGCTACGACTTGGAGTTGACTGACCTGTCAACTAGGATTACTACTGGACCGATGAATAATGTAGGCATAGAGGCCAGCACATCAAAGTGTCCGTATTTATCAAATGTCTTTCAAAGTTTATCAACTTTTTTTCAAAAGAATGAGGCTCATGTTCAATTGGGAAAATTTGACAAATTAGTTCTAGATAGCTTTATTTGATGTGTCTGTACATCATTTGCCTAGCCTTTTCCCAGCTATATTGAGGTCAGCGTCTAGTTTAACTGAATACAGCTAAATACCAGTATTTTACCTGGAGCGACTGCCTGACAGACCTCCTCGACTGGTTGTCAGACTTTCGGGTTTCTGACAACGCGTAAGAACTGTCAAAGATCTAAAAATGACAGCCGAAACCACGTTCTTCCTGGCGCACGGAGGGGTCTCGGTATGTAATGGATGGGCACCCATCCACGAACTAACATCGGCAGGCATAGTTTAACCTTTGATCGAACTGAGCGGCTGATGTAGGTGGTAATTAAAAAAATAAACATTATTATCTATTAGCATTTCATTTTACTCTTTTGAAATCCCGTTTTTATTCATACTTCTTAAAACTGGCACAATTTAGATACAATTTGAGGTATTACTTTTTATAGCCTGCACCACGAAGTAATAGCTCGATTTGACATGAACGAACGATGTTGATCAATGTAATGGCTTCTTTTAAGTCACAACTAAAGTTTCTTTGAACTTTACGTTTTCACGTTAAGCTAAAAACTTAAATTATCAAACATTTACAATTACTAGGACCACACTACTCACTCCGCTAAAACAGGTTCAACATACAAAAACAGCTATAGGTGACAGGTTGGACAAACAGTTTATTCTCATTTACGCAAAAACAGATTGGGGGATAGCGATCCATCAAGAGGGATTAATCTCCCCCCTCCCCCTCCAGTCAACAGGGCCGGATTTAGTTAGCTTACGGCGGGTGCAAAGGCTTTAATTGACGTTCTAACCTTTCAATAATTAAATTTATGAATTGCCTTTTCGGTTTTCCGGAGAATGTTCAGAGGATGGAGTTATTGTTATTGGCTTATGGTGTTTGTGTTTGGAAAAGAGGCTTGGGATAAAGAATTAAAAAACGTAAAGAGTCTTTTGTGATAGAACATCAGAGATCATCACATTTTTTTAACGTCTTTATTATTTATGATATAGATATACTCGTATATGTGTTAAGAATCACCTTCTTATCACATCTGTGCCAGCAGCCTCGTGTTCATGTATGGATTACCAAAATAATGTAATAACAAAGTCAGTACAGAACGCCCTAGAAGGAGATACACTGACTTTATTGGTGATGTTCGTCTGAAAGGTCAGGTTGCGCAACCGATGCAAAATGGCTAGCTATGCAATGAATGAACGGAAACGGAGCAATAAGAGAATTAAGTATAATTAACGTAGCAGGTAGCGTTCTGTAGTTTCTGTCTACTCTCATCTGTAAAAGGCGTGAGTTTTTGTACTTATGTATGTAGCAGCTAATGCTAATTTTGAAATATGAATACTGCCCTCGAGTTCAACTTAAGATAACTGCCAAAATATAGATGTACCGTGGGTATACCTCTGCCAATCCCTTCAAGGAGGCGTGTTGTAAAGGAAGTTAAAAAAAGACATACCCGTGACTGCCACTGAGTATGTTAAACAATTTAAAAAGTAAGAACTTCTTATTTAAATAAATGTTTTTTCTTCATTTAGCACCTCAAGTTAACATAAATGCCTCGCTAAAAAAGTAATACATTCACATCTTACCTTCTTTTTCCTATCACGCTTTTTACAACAAACGAAAAAAGAACATTTCGCACCCTCTCATGCACCCTAATTCCAAGCGGCCCTGCCACACGCTCCCAAGAGCCTCTTTTTGTAACGAATGTCTTCTCAAATAACGCGTCTTGACAATTTTAAGCCGTCTCGCCAGGCCCGGATTCGGCATGTCGCTGTAATTAGCCTAGCCCCTTTAATTAGGGTCCCTATCATCTCTCTTTGTACGCGTCGTGTGGGTTTGAAAGAGAAGAATGTCTGCCAGGCCTTGAAGCTTTTTGTGTTACGCTTTTTGGGGCGTGGAAAGTAGGATTTATAGTTCGTAGTGTTTAACATCACAGGTTATGATCTTAATGGGTAGGACAGGTATGCGTATGCCGTTAATGTAAGTTAAATGAGAGATGGGAGATGGGGTGGCTGCATAATAAAAACCACACGGTTCGATCTAAGGTTGAAGTGGATGGGCGATAATTAATTACATATTGAAAGTAATAATAATAATAATAATAGTAGCGTCATAGCGTCCGTATCCTGGCTACGATTCGGTGACCTCTTTGGGGAAACTGAAGGTTTTGTCTGTGCGATTATGGACGAAGTTATTCTGACGAACAACTACCGGAAACATATTATGAAGGACGGGACGGTTGACATGTGTCGGGCATGCCACCGTCCGGGTGAGTCCATCAGACATATTATTTCTGGTTGTTCTCGTCTGGCTAACGGCGAATACTTGCACAGACATAACCAAGTGGCCAGGATTATCCATCAGCAACTTGCTTTGAGGTCAAGCTTGTGGAATCTGAGGTACCGTACTACAAGTATGTGCCCGACCCAGTTCTCGAAGATGACCATGTCACATTGTACTGGGATCGGTCTATCATTACTGACAGGACTATTGTTGCCAATAAGCCTGACATAGTAGTGATAGACCGATTAGCGTGCCGCGCAATGATAGTGGATGTCACCATCCCACATGACGAGAACCTCGTGAAAGCCGAGAAAGAAAAACAGATTAAATATCTTGACTTAGCACACGAGGTTGTCGACATGTGGAATGTGGACTCGGCTGTCATTGTGCCGATCGTAGTTACGGCCAATGGCCTACTGGCTAAAAGCCTTGACGACCATCTGTGGAGGCTTTCGTTACACGGTTGGATCAAAGGCCTGATACAGAAGGCAGTACTCCTCGATACGGCTCGCATTGTGAGGAGGTTCCTGTCTCTGCAACCCTAACCGCCGGTAGCTTGGACCCTGCTCCTGCCATCGGTGGACTACTATTTTTTATATTTTTAAATGTTTTTGTATTTTTTATATTTAAATATTTAAAAATGTAATTTATATGTTTATACCAAGAATAAAGAGAATAATAATAATAATAATAATAATTGTTTATTGATCAAGAAGGTACAGATGGTGCGAAAAAGAACTTAAACTAGTAACAGCAAGATAGTTTTACAAGTTTATGAACTATATTATATGATAGAACAAAATGAAGTACATGGTACATCTGTTGACAATATACGTTTCCCTGTCTCTTAAACTAGGGTATACCTGTATCTTAAGAGACAGTTGACGGCCAAAAGACTAAGTTCTTATTTAAGTAAGGACACTGTCGATCTATCCATCCACAATTAAACATTTATCAGAAAATGATAATGAAGAATAAAATTAAATAGTTAAATTGATGATAGTCTTGTGAGTGTGTATGAATGTGTGTGTGTGTATTTGAGTGCGTGTGTGTATGTGTGTGCGTATGTGCATAAGCGTGCAAATGCTAGGTTAAGTAAGTTAAAAGTGATTCTGTGTGATCATAATCTTGTTGGAGTAGCCACTCAGTGAGTTTCTGTTTAACTTCCCATTTTGTGAGATCAAGTATATTTAGATGTTTATGAATTTTTCTGTAAATGAGAGAGCTGAGAATAAGATATTGATGTTTGGCAAAGGTTGTTCTGTGAGGAGTACTTGGAGGGATAAAGGTACGTTTTTTCTGGTTGGGAGGGGGTAGGGATGAATGTTTTTTAAGGACCGAGTAGAGCACAAAGAGTTGACGAACGGTAAGAACTTTACAGTCGGAATACAGTTGAGTTGTTGGGTATCTGTAGGGTTTTCTGATCATTACTTTAAGTATAGCTCTCTGTGCTCTCTCTAGTATGAGAAGCAGTGTTTTACATGCCCCTCCCCACACCGTAATACAATATCCTAGTACCGATTGGCACAGGCCAAAGTACACCATTTTTAAAGTGTCGAGATTAGCAGATTCTCTCAAGGACTTAAAAACATGTAAGAGACGGAGGGTTCTGGTGGTGAGAGCCTCAATTTGTTTATTCCATCTTAGTTCACTATCTATTTGTACACCTAGATATTTAACGCTGATTGTTCTGGTAAGTTTAGGACAGTTGCATGATATGAGCGTACTAGAAGGGACCTGGCATGAGTGAGCAGTAATCGAGAACGTGTCTGATGGTGAGTTATTACGTCTTATAGCAAATGGCATGTAGGTGGATTTTAGTAGATTGAGTGTAAGTAGATTCGAGTTTAGCCATGTCATTATGGTACTTAATGCAGACTCTGCTGCTGTTTTGACGCTATCCCAAGTAGGTCCATGTACTATTATTGCCGTGTCGTCAGCGTAAGTAAAAATTTTGCATTGTGGTAACTTTAAATTGCATAGGTCATTTATGTAAATTTGGAATAAACTGGGCCCCAGAATGCTACCCTGTGGGACGCCGAAGGAGACAACTTCTTCATCACTGAGGTGAGCACTGATTTTAACACGTTGAGTGCGGTTTCTCAGGTAGTCTTTAAATATTTCAAGGGCAACTCCTCGCACACCAAGCAACTCCAGCTTAGAGATCAGTAGGGGAACAGAAACTGTGTCAAAGGCCTTGGACAGGTCCAGAAATATGCCTAGGCATTTAGTTTTGCTATCCAGGTTCTTCGCTATATGTTGCGTCAAGTCAAGTACTGCGTGTTCTGTTGATATACTTTTCCGGAAGCCGTACTGATTCTCAGCGATTATATTGAACCTATCCAAGAAATCTTTAAGGCGGTTGTTGAGTATCCTTTCCAGAATTTTAGAAAGTACAGGTAACACCGATATGGGTCTATAGTTATTGACACAGTTTCTGTCTCCCCCCTTATGAATAGGATGCACTAATGCCTTTTTTAAGGCATCAGGAAAGACACCATTTTGCAAACAGCAGTTAAAAAGGTAAGTTATGTGAGGAACTAACACATTTTTACAGTTCTTTAATAGTAAGGGTGATATTCCGTCCCAGCCAAAAGCACTGTCATTATTTAATTGAAGTATAAGTGACTCTACTTCGGCTTCATCTACATCTAGCAGAGCCAATGAGTTGAGAGTGGGGTTGGAGATATTACAAGAGGACGATCGGTGTTTTGGGAGCAAGGGGGGTTGTGCACCGGATTGGATATTTGCCGCCAGGTTTTTGCCAACGTTAGCAAAGAAATGGCATATTTTGTTAACGGAAGAATAGGGATTGTCACATAAATTTAGAAGCTCTTCAGGTATAGTTCGAGTTTTAGATGTGTTTGTAATATTCTTAATGGTTTTCCACAACTCTCTAGGATTGTTTTTCGTTCTCTCCAGTTCAATTTTTTCATATGAAATTTTCAACTTGCGAAGTAAGGAGTTACAAAAGTTTCTATATCGAGTGTAGGTTAGCTTAAGTATTAGATTATCGGGTGCTTTTTTGGACTTATTATGAAGTTTATCACGGTTTCTCATACATTTTAGAAGACCTGGCGTTATCCACGGTTTTATAGTTCGTTTGCGTCTCGGGATTTTAATTTGTACTGAGTTATTTGATATTAAAGATGTTATTAGAGTGATGAATTTGTTCATGGATAGATTTGGATCGTTAGTTACATAAATATCTGAAAAGTCCGTGTTTTGTAGATTCTGCACAATAGCTTCATGATTTATACGGGTGGTAGTGTGTCGTAACTTTCGAACAAGTTTAGTGTGAGCAATAGATAAAAGAGTGGGTCTATGATCGGTAATGTGGGAGTCCAGCACGAGTGTGGTAACAGGTAAGTTGGTTTTTAGGAATGTGTGATCTAGGCACTTGTCTAGGCGGGTAGGGAATAGGTGGGTAGGGAGAAGTCCGTGAGAAGCATTAAGCAATAAATATTCCAAGCTTCGCTGGTTTCTATTATCTTGACTTATATCGATATTAAAATCCCCAACAAGAGCGACATTTGTAAAGGAGGATATTTCACTGTGGACGTGATTAAGACTTGCTAGAAATTTATCATAATTTTCTTTCGAATTGTATGATGGCGATCGATAGACTGCCACCACTGCCAGCTTATTATCCAATTGACATACCAGGCAATTTCCACACTCAAATTCCGGTTCCCACACTGTACTTTTTAAGCTCTCTTTTATATAAAAAACTACGCCATCATTTTGATTAGAATTCGTTTTTGTACTGTATGATTGAAAACCATCAAGTTTAAGTCCTCCGTGAATTGGAAAAGCTGTCGTTACAGGTAGTCCGAGGTCTGAAAGACTATCAAACTGTCGTACCAAAGTGTATCGTGGTACTCAGTAACTGGGTTGTGGAGGTCAGATAGGCAGTCGATCGGGATTGATTCAGAGACTTGCTCACTTTTTTCGACCTGTCAGGTCATATCAATGAAGGTATTTTCAGTTATATCAAAACCTCAGCAGTCCAAAAGGCTATTCATGCCAAATTACTTTACAAATTAGTCTCTAATACTTTCGTATTAACTGAAAAATCCAGACTAATAAGCAGAAGGCATTTCCCTTCGCTCATAAGCGCTCAGTAATCCCCCGCTTCGCTTCCCCTGTAATTTTGGTAATAATTGTAACCGCCTACATTATGACGACGTCACGGATGCCGCACTTGGCCGACTCCGGCTCAAAACTTGCGCCATCAAATTGATGAGCTCGAGTTTTCTCCAAACACCGTCATTGTCTCAAGATTTTTGGGGAATGGTGGAAGGGATGAGCGACAGCGTTTGATGGCATTAATGCAGTAACATCACGTAAAAAAATCCTCCAGGTTTACCCTCTGCTCTTCATGATAAATTTAATATCCTATTAGGAGAAGGAGGACGTCCATAGCCTAAAGTATTACTGAGGTGATCATGTCTTCAAACGAATATGAAGGAGAAAACGATAGTAGACAGAGTGAGAAAGTTGGAGAGCCAGATCGAGTGGTTCTCGACCAGCATCAGTGGACATGGGTATCATTGGTCAGTAGCATTTTACTAACAGTTTATTAAATCTGTTATTTATTTCGGCGAATATATAAATAAGATAAAATTATTCATAGTTCTGGCCTGTTTTACCTCCCACTCAAAAACGTTCCATTTATTTTAAATCAATCTGGTGGATAATGCTATCTCAAATGCCGAACGCTGTCAGAGATAGCATAAAATCGCTAGCAACTTGTTACTTAGCACCTTATTATCACAAAACCATGGCTCGTGGAGTTTAGAATTTTAATGGTTTTATTGGACGTGAAGCCTATTTCAACTTTCAACGTGTCGTTATAAAGGGTTAATTGTTTTATGGTCCATTTAGGTTGTTTTCTGCCGGCCGATAACCGTCCCGATTCCTGGATTGGTTTCATTAAGTTACTAAAATTATATTGAACCAAATGTTCTGTCTAGAGCTTGTGATATCGGGGCATTTTCCTCTTTCTGCTCAGTTTTTAAAGGTCAAGATTTTAGTTAGTTTTTATTACAGGCTTCATAAAATGAAAGGTTTTTACCTTGACCCAACTCAGCTCGTTATTGTTAGGAAAGTACCTAAGGGTTATTATTCTAGTACTTTTTTCTTAACTAAAAATAAGGTTGTAAATTTGCAGGATTAGACTTATTTTGTGGGCCACTCCTTTAAACTGCTTCCATAAACGATTTTAGGGTAACTTTGCTAGAGTAATATAAAATTATAAGGGGGCTATATTTTGGAACGTATCTTATTTATGGTAGATTGTACTAGGATGACCACTTCGCCTTTAATATTTTATGTCAGGTACAATCTATGCGAAAAAGAACTAGTTTACTCTGTTCTATTGCTTTTGTCACAATCCGCACGCATCAGTCCAGCCGGGTGCGTAGAACATTCTAGAAGATTCGAGAAGTTGAAAAAAACGCAGGTCGCGACACACTCCGTCACGCTTCAGTCAGTTGGCCGCGCACCACCGTAGTGTAAATAATATCTGAAACCTTACCATCCCTTGCCTTGAACCCTAAATTATAGGTAAAAGATTGCTGTATTTTGAACCTATTTTTCATGATGGAAGAAAACTTTCAGATCGTATGCATAATGATAGCGTCGGATTGGTATGTTGTAGATGTTCTTAATTGAGTAATAATGTGTAAAAATTTATTTTGCTGTTTTCTTGGATACCTACACTATAATATTATCTTAACTCTTGATCATACAGTAGGTACAATAAAGCCCAGTCCGTTAATACCAAACACTGAACCCTTCAGCATCCAGAATCCGCAACAATACGCACCAAAAGCAAATGTCATAATCACAATCAACTGCTTTGTACACAGACTAAAAGTAGTAAAGTAAAGTACCAGCCTATTACAGCTGTCCTACTGCAGGGCAAAGACCTCTTCTCATACAGAGAAGGCATGAGCATTAATCACCACGCTTGCTCAAGACAGGTTGGCGATTTCAAACTTATATATTTATATAAGTCCAGGTTTCCTCACGATGTTTTCCTTCACCGATGTCAGTGATGTCCAAGATAAACTTAGAGAGTACTTATGAATTGAAAAACTCACATTGGTACTTGCCCAGGTTTGATCCCACAACCTCGTGCACAAGAGGCGAGGCCTAAACCACTGGGCCATCATGACATGTAAACCGACTATTGATTGCAGATTGTTATTATATCAGAAAGGAGATTATCTAGCTTACCTATTTTGTAACTAAATTTAGTGTGTTCAGCTCAAAAAAACATGTTTTTGCTATCAACATATAGGTCCTGCTGTTTGACAATATTATGTGTTAAAAGTAAATATTACGTAAGTTTTTCGGTACTTTTGTGTTGTAATACATTTAATTATCTCGGGACCTTTACATGTTTTTGCTATCAACATATAGGTCCTGCTGTTTGACAATATTATGTGTTAAAAGTAAATATTACGTAAGTTTTTCGGTACTTTTGTGTTGTAATACATTTAATTATCTCGGGACCTTTACAAATTTTGCTTCGACTTACCTTTCACACAAATTCACCCTTCGCACTTGATAAGTACCCACTTCATATATAATAAATCCCTATAGCTTACAAAATGTAGGTTTAAATCAGATGAAAGCTTATATTTCCAGAAACAACGATATCCACTCGATGTGAACCTAACATTGGACCAAAAGAATAAACAATAATTTCTACGAAAACTGAGATAGGATGAAACACAATCTTTAATGTTTGCTCCAAATTCCTGGGAAACTATCTGGTCTTCCATAAAGACTAAGTTTCTTTCAAGAATTCCAGACTAGTAATTGAACGCAAAAAGTAGACCCTATTATTCTCCAACATTTTTCTTCAGATACTGAATATTATTTTCCCCCGATATTTGAGAAAGAATGTCGCATTTTTTGTCTGCCATTTTAACATCGATTTTATTTATGATTGGATTGGATACAGCTGTCTTTTGCTTTATTATAACACTTGATATATAACATCATCATCTGCCTAGCCTTTTCCCAACTATGTTGGGGTCGGCTTCCAGTCCAACCGGATGCAGCTGAGTACCAGTGTTTTATATGGAGCGTCTGCCTATCTGACCTCCACAACCCAGTGACTGGGCAACATGATACCCCTTGGGAAGACTGGTTGTCAGACTTTTCTGACAACCAGGGTTTCTGACTACCCGTAACGACTGTCAAAGATCTACAAATGACAACCGGGACCAACGGTTTAACGTGCTTTCCGATATAACATAATGTATCTTATTAAGTATATCAGTCGTCTAGTACCCATAACACAAACTCTGATTAGCTTTGGGCTAAATGATGCTATGTGGATAGTCCAGCATTATTTATTATTTTATTTTATTTATATAAGGACAGTGTTTACTCAGTGCTTGCTAATTACTCTTAAACATAATATTTTTATGTTATTACATAACTTAAAAATAGATAGATATCTTATATACTCACCCCCTCTTACATGGGAATTGGCAAAAGGCTCGCCCCCATTACATTAACAAGCATATATAGCATACATAGTATAATACCTAACTAGCAAAATGTGGGTGTACTTTAATAGGTTAAGGACTGTCTAGCCTATCGGGGAATAGAGGCTTGATGTAATATAATTCGCTTTATTAAAAATAGTCTCAACAAAAAATTGGTCCTTCAAATCACCTCCGCCTCAACCGAAAAGTCATCTCTTCTTCAGAAAGGTTAGGTTAAGCAGAAACTGCAACACCCCACGTGCTAATAACCCTACACTCTTATATTGCCCAAATCAGTCCGTACACGTGCTGGTAGTGAATATTATCAGCGTTTTAAGGTACCAAAAGCTATGTAGGTAGGTGGGTAGTGGTACCTATAAATTTACACAAAAAAAATATTATTTTCCCAATTTTTTCACCGATTTCCCGGGCACGATTGACAGATGAAGGCAGGTGGCGTTCGGTGATGCATCACAGAATTGACAAGCCTTGATTGAGTAAATACTTTTACACGCGAATATTATTTATATGTACGTGTCCCAGGTATTTTGTAGATGACAATGTATTTGGTTGGGCTATTATTTAGGTCGTAACCAATATTAGCACACAACAATAACAAAATATAATTATGTATAGGACACTGCTTACCTACTAAGAGAGAAGTTAATCAACATCACGCCTGTATTCCCCAAAGGGTAACGCAGAGGTGTACTAATAGTGCACCCACATCTTGACAGTTATGTATAAGTCCCGTGTAGAAGGGGGCGAGCATAATGTGACCCACTGGGTACATTACAGACTCAAAATTGCTACTGAGCAATTACAGATGGAAAAAAGCATGATCACTTTGCGCGACACGGAATCAAACCACTGAGCATGAGGTCCTGCCTCATGCTCAGTGGTAGCTATATTGCCGCTATAACAACAAATAATAAAAATTGACAGGTGCCTGCTTTACAGTTCAGTCAGTTCTGTCCAGTCAGTAAATGTGTATTACTGACTGGACAAGTGCAATCAAATCTGTCTGGTTCTTTCCTGAGAAGCCCATCTCAAATATTAATCTGCATGTTCTTCATGATCAATCTGGACCAAGATAATGTCGTAAGAAATGTAAATCTTATCTCTGAGTTTGTTCGGATATTTCAGAGTATCCAGTTTAGAAACATCGACCAAATCTATTTTTTAGACGTGTAAAAGTGTTTCCTAAACCCTATTTACAGAAATGAATATCATTTAGTGTTTGAGTGATTATTCCTGTATTCTCCAAAGAGTAGGGCAGAGGTACCTAAAAGTACACCCACATTTCACCAGTTATGTTTAAGTCCCATGTAATAGGGGGCGAGCCTATTGCCATCCACCGCACACATCCCGAGCCCGGGCTGTTACTGAGAAATTTCACACACATTGATAGACCTGGGAATTGAACCCACGATTTAATGCTTAGCAGTCGTTTGCAACCTCTAGACCAACAATGCAGTCAATCGAAATTAATTACCAATAAATCGTCAGTCTTTTCACCTACCTATATGATGACGTCACAAAGGAGCCTCCGATATTAGGCACTTGGCAAACACGTCTAAAGCCGTACGCGCTGAGTGTAGCACTCTCAGGGCGACTAATATTGCAGCTCACGACCCTGCCCCTCGTCGGCGTGCAAATGGATTCCACTTCTCGATTGTCCACTGAGCTGGCTGATTCTGGAGAGTAAAGGTGAGATTGTAACTGCAACGTGTAATAAGGGATCTACTACTAGATCACTTTCATTTTGCCATTTTGATTCTCAGGTGTAAATAAAAGGAATTTTGGCTGGTTGAATTTTTTGTAAAAAGTTTTTATTTTTTGCTTTTCAGTGGATCGGTCTGTAATTTTTCTAAGAACTGCTGCTTTTAAAACTCAATATTAAAAAAATCAATCATCCAGTATTTTCTACACTTATGTGCGGTTTTTCATTTTCAAATTTGAATGGGATCAACTTTGAAGTATTCCCTATCCAATAAAAAAACACTATAAAAGTTTCATACGTGAAAAATATCCTGTTGAATTGAAAACCGCCTCCTTTTTTTTCATTGGTAAATAAAAAGAAAAGTCTCTACCTATGTTTCTTTTGTCTTTCTCTACGATAGGAACCAAGTACTTTTCACCTTAGAAATGGAATGTGTCGCTAGCACAACCGGTGAAATGTAACATTGAGTTTCTCACTACAATTGTGACGTTTAGTTTCAAAGCAAACGTCTGAACATTGCAGTACTGCACTATTATTTACAGTTCAATGGGCTCAAGCAAGCATTTAATTTCAATTGCTGTGTGTTCGGATTTAGATTACAGGTACCTCACCGATGTTGGTACGCTCTGCAATCCAAAACTGAATTATTCGGTAAAGCGTAAAAACAACAGAATACTGATTAATTTCGTATTTCAAAGATACCGCCTTGATTGGGAGAAATTATCCTTAGGTCAGGAGTTAAGGTTTTTTGTTGGGCTAACTACAGCTGGTATGCAGATGGTTTTGACGCCACACTTTTACGGATTATTTTATCTCCTTTTCACACTAAGTTCCAACGTATTGGACATGTAGTAGCATAGCACCTTTTCTAGCCATACCATCAAATCAACTTTAAGTCGTGTAAACCTTTGAATGTAGTTACGGGTAGTCAGCAGCCTTAAAGTCTGACAACCAGTCTTACCAAAGGGTTACGTGTTACCCAGTAAGTGGATTCTGGAGGTCAGATAGGCAGTCGCTTCATATAAAAACAGGTATTCAACTGAATCAGGTTTGAATGGGGTCAACACCAAAATAGTTGAGAAAAGGTTGGGCATGTGTGAATACTTAGCACTGCTGCCTCTTTACGCCATGCTTCCGTGGTATCCTGGAATTGTTTCATCTTATTTTCTCATTATGATGAGTAATTTGAAAATTCAAAGTAAAATTAAGCACCTTTAAATGTCAATATGTCCAGAATAAGGCTGTGTACAGACGGCGCGGCGCAGCAAACACTAGAGCGCGGCTAGCGCGACACGGCGCACGCATTAGTGAGTGTCGACTCATGCACATGGAGGACCACGAGGACCCTCACGGGCGCTTCAACTGATTGACTATCTATAGATCGATAGGGTATTCTGATGAGCTCTCCAGAAGTACTTTATCTCACCTTTACCTAGGTAGCTAAAGGCCGTGGCGATATTTCGGTTGTAAACAAGATGAAACTTGTTCTGAGGAAAAGCAATAAAATCTTCAATACTTTTTTAAAGTTTAGATTAGGTTGGCGTTTCTTATTTGAGTACTTGGAGAAACGCACAAGTGTACCTCTATATTACACCCACAATTAGCCAGTTATGTTTAAACTCCATGTAGTAGGGAGCGAGCCTAATGCCATCAACGGGACGCAAAATTCCAGACACTATACTGACAAATTCCAGATGGTAAAACTCAAATCAAATCAAATCATTTATTGCAATCAATTATATACACTTACAGGTGGTAAAATAGAAATAAGAAATATTAATAGAAACAATCATGGACCCTGTCGGGCACTCAATAACACTTTGCCCAACCCGGGAAAATCAAACCCAGAATCTCTTGCTCAGCGGTATTGTATTTGACCACTAGACCGACGAGGAAGTCATCATCTGCGGTTGTGCTTCATTATGTTTGAACAATTCGATTGCTAGACAACGTACTTAAATGGATGCTAATAATTGGTCAAAATCTAAAAGGTGTAAGCCTGAAACACATTCAATGGATACCCATTGAATGTGTTTCAGGCAATTACCCCGCAGATACTTGTTTAAGATTAAGACATTGGACAAAAACGACCTTACAAGGTCTACTACTATCATAATAATTTAATAATAAATGCTTTATTCGCAGAATATAACAAAGAGGTACGACTCTCCACTTATCTATTACAAGCACTTCACCCCCGAATACGTCCGCGTGGCTAACGTAGTTCTTCTTTAGAACTTCAACATCTTCTCTACCCCCTCTCAAGCTTAGTTTTTAAAATAAAATATAACTTATATTAGCCGCACAATATACTTTATGTAGCTATATATAGATGAAAGAATTTTTGAAATCGGTTAAGTAGTTTTTGATTTATCTATTACAAACTAACATATACAAAAACATACCGTTCGCTGATGCATCTCAAACAGTAATCTTGTCACTAAATATTAAGGTTTCCTAACATAGATACCTATAAGGTTCTTTTATTAACTAACCCATTAGTTCTATGCAAGTCGTTCGTTATAATTTTTCTTATAAATCATGGTACAAAGTGGTGTTAAATATAAAAAAGGCAAAAACATGTGTATAAAGTGTGTATGTGATAGATAGATAGATCTATTTATTTGCTTAGAATGTAGGTAATTAGTACAATTAGGTGTTACAATATTTTCGGTTCTTATACATTCTGCCTCATGGCATGCAAAATGTTATTTACTTATGCTAGAATTTGAATTGAAGGCACGGTTGGCGCAGTGGCTGAGCGATCGGCTGCTGCACTGCGTGTCGTGGGTTCGATTCCCGCACGGAACAAATATTTGTATGGCCTACAGTTAGTTGTTCCGGGTCTAGCTGTTTGTGTATGTGACTATAAATGTTTGTAAACGCACCCACGACACAGGAGAAATTCCTAGTGTGGGGCAACGTTTTAAAAAAAAAAAAAACTATTTACTTATTCTATTTACTACTTTGTTAATTAATATTATGACATTGTAGACAACATTGACTTTTATATTATTATAATATCACTCAAAAAATCTGATACAGAATAAAAACATTTGTGTAGAAAATGTTATAAAGCTTTGGATTAACATTTGCCAACTATAAATTATAAAATGGCGACACTGCTTAATTCAGGCACGTCGAGCACGTGAAAGTATTTAAAACTGCCAACAATGATATAGTACAAGTACACATACCTCCCCGCTCCACACTAGTTCTCTGCAATATGACCTGACTGACATAGTTCCGCAGTTATGCGCGGGAGTTTCGCTCAATGGAATAGTTGGGAACTTTCTCGTCTCCGCGCTATTTACGTGTAAGTTTGCGGCAATAGGTGTTATGGAAATGGAAGCTGTGTTTTATAGCCACTTTGTTGGGTAATTGCTGTTTGAAAATTAAAATTCCTGGATAACTGGCGAAGAATGCACCATGCTGTATATATTGGACATGGTTTGTTGTTTCGCAGAAAGTACATTAAGCCGTTGGCCTTGGCCGTTATTTGTAGATCTTTGACAGTCGTTACGTATAATCAGAAGCCCGAAAGTCTGACAACCAGCCTTACCAATACTTCACTGGGTTCTGGAGGTCAGAAAGAAAGTCGCTCCATGTATAGCACTGGTATTCAGCTGCATTTGGTTAAATTGGAAGCCGATTCCAACATAGCTGTGAAAAGGCTAAGCGGATGATGATGATGATGGTGTGTTGTTGTGTTGTGGAGTGTCGTGAGTATTATTAACAGTAAGACAGATATATGCATCGGTCATTAATTAAATGCTACATATTTTTTAATTCCAATTATAACCAAACTTTGAAACCTTTCCTTTCACAGAACATTCTTAAGCTTTTAAGTGGACCATTCACAACACTTCCATCCAGACAAATTTAACGGAGATAATGTCACAGCCTAAAACTTTAGCGGCATTAATTACAAGCAAAATTGCAGTACAAAAAGCAACAGTCTTCAACATTACACACAAAAAATGAGGCAAAAAAATGAAAAAAAAACCTTAAAAGTTGAGCAACGGAAATGGTGCACGGCAAAAGGCCCTGCTCTATTAAATTATTCCGTTTGGTCGAGTCAAAATGGCAGATCTTAATGTTGCCAGCATTGAAAAGAGGCCGGTTGAAAGGGTGGGCTTTTTGCCTTATTTTTACACTGTGGTCAAGAGCTTTCGTGTGGACGAATTGTTGATGTTAGCTTTCACTACGGTGCCTTTTATTCGATTTGAAGGGTTATGTAACTGATATTGTTATTTATTTGTAAAGGGCCTATATCGCCAGCAGAATATGAGTTCACTAACTGGTCTTTCTAAACAATATTTTTACCAACAACTCAGCACAAACTAGTGTTCAGGTGTGGTTGTGTTAAAAAGCCATAGACGGAATAATTGATCGATAAGAGCGGCGGTTCCACGCCACAAATCAATTATTTATTTAGGCTGTGGTTATTCCACTGTAAATTGATTTGGAAACAATCTAAACAAGGTCGAATTTATTGTTCTATTGTAGGCTCGGGTTGCGGATTTAATCAGCTTCAGGTCGCAATTAGAATAATTAATTAATGTGTTCATGTGGCTTCTAGTTGTGCCTATTGCTTGCTATATGCGGGTGTGTTAACAAACGTTATAGCTACCTAGTGGTACTCATGGTGGATCATGTATGTTGAGACGTCACCTAGGAAAAAAATCAATGAACTGTCATGTGGTAAGTATATGCTAAGCTAATAGCATATACTTACCACATGACAGACTATAGCTAATATGTTAAGCTACAGATATGTTGTCGAAACCCTTTTTTTTGTTTTTATATACATACTTTCCGATTGGGATAGGTAGAAACTTCTGAACGATAAACTGCTAAGTTCCTTATCTTCCTTTACCTTTTGCTTCGCTTACGTTTATACATCAATGTGTCTAGCGCAAATTCTTGTTATAAACGTAACGTCAATTTGAAATTGAAAATACTAGTTGAGTATAAAATTGAAATATTTTTAATACTCTATTCATATAATATTTATGGGTGATACTTTTTGCCTCGTGAATTTAAACCTAAATGCTACAGGATAGTTGTATTTAAAATTTCAAAATCGTACGAATTGACGTTTAGGTCAAGAACTTTTGCTAAACACACCTGGTCAAGTAAGCACTCTCCTAAAAAATAACATCAAAATCAAAAATCAAATTCATGTTTTCAAAATAGGCTGAGAAAAGCACATTTTGAACGTCAAAATTAAAATAAGACAGTGCCCCAAAACGTCCACCCTTCACCACTTCCTAGGTTTTTTATTGGCAAGAAGTTGCGCAAAAAGCTAAAAGCGACACGTCTGTCTGATAAGTTTAAAAGATTGAAGAACTAGAATTTATACAATATTATTCAAGAAAATAATATAAACCATCTTTATAAATTGCCACATATTAGTCACCACACACCAAAATGCCAAAAATAAATACAAAATCGACAATAAACTCAAGCAAAGCATAAATTACACATAGAATAAAAGAATCCATAACTTTACCTAGTCAAAAAGTCTAAAAATGAAACATAAAAACGAATCAATAGCAAAAAGTGGGAATAAAACGTTTCACCGTCTTTCCCAGAAATTAGTAAAAAGTAATGAAACAAAAGCAAAGCGAACATTAGCGGCGACTTCAAACGTAATGTATCATAATTTATTCACGCACCCTCAACATTAATGGGCTGCTGTGTCATTCCCACTGGCTTATGAGGACCCTTTATCAGGATTGAGATAAAATTATTTATTGTACACACCTTGTTTCACAAGCAGCGAAACAAGGACCTTTACCATACAAGTAGTCTATGAAATTGTTTCATTATAGGGGATTTTACTGAACGAGTGCCTGTTTAAATCAAACTACAGGCGAGGATTATGATAGATATTACACGATATATAGATAGATAGATAGATATAGATAGTCACACGAGTGTTATAAAGGTGATTTTGCTTCAATAAAACTAGAAAGACGTTATTAGTAACGTACTATGAATCCAGAAGTAAACAATGTTTACAATAAAAATAAATTATTTACTTATTTCATGAAGATCACATCAATGTTATAATTACTAAACCTTTCAAATCTAATATCAAATAGATCAAAAGTAATGATAAACTCAGCAGTGTCAGTCAGCGCTTTATTTCCGGATAACATTTTTTATTTTAGCGAAAATCGCTGGCCAACGTATTAGTGGCTAATAACACTAAGTTGACAGTTGATGGTGATGACCATGCTGTTGGATAATGTCAGTGACGGATGACATTTCGTTTGACAGCTAACTTTTTCTCGTAGTTAAAAAAAACTTGATTGCAGTAAAAAGTTAGACACAGTTTTTAACATGTAGGTATTGGTCCCAAACTAGGCAAGCCTGTATCTTGGGTACCAATATAGAGGGTTTACCCTGAAACATTTTTAACCCTTAAATCGATAGCGGCACCCACAGGATACGTTGGTTTCAAAATCTAGTACAGACGTAATTTTTTAACAAAAGTAATTTATTGTATTTTAGAGTTATTTTTTATTTATTTACAATTAGTAGAAAAAATAATTTGAGTCGACAGCACCGTTTTTTACCCGTCAAAGTCAAAATGTCTTCACGGCGGCAATACGTCGCGCCGACTCGGGTAAGTTTTTAATGTATTACTTTGAAATTTTGCATTAGCCTACTGGTAATTTATGGTGTAATAAAGAGTAGATATGTTAAATAATAGATTGCTATATTATTTTCTGCATTATCTCTCAAAATTATAATAGTATGGTGTCGGAAGTTTGTATGTACCCCGTGGTTCCCGTTGCCAAGTCTAACGCAAGTGACCAATTAGAAGTGACGGGTACCTCGGGATACATTGCCAATTTATTAAGCATGTGCATTAAAGCCATTTTCTTTTAAATTTTGTATTTTATTTTTGATTATGTTATGTGGTGTGGTTGCATACAGCATGTCTTTTTTTTATTTGCTTCAGTGCTTGAAAATAACCCGAACGCAAAAAAAATTGGCCTTAGTTCCCGTCGAAAATGCTAGTTCTGATGATGAAAATGGTGATTCTGACAGCGAACAGCGTTTTGATCCTGTTTCTTCGCCTATTATAAGTTCCGATCCACCTTCATTAGATTCATCGTATGAAAATCTAAACATTTTGACCAGTGACGAAGATGATAATGTGACTGCAAATGTCATCAATAACGAAAATGTGCGGTTAACACCTACATTTGAAGAAGTTTTTCCGTCCCCTTCAACAAACAATTATGAAGCTATTCCTACGTTGAACTCTATACAGTCGCTGCTAACACCATCAGTTCCGAATTTACATTCTCCTGCGCCCGTTACACCACTAACCAGGCGTAAACGTAAGCAAGCCCCAAAAATAATAGCAAAAACATTTAAAAAAGTAATGACAGAAAAAGCCTACTACCCTGAATTTGTAAATGACCAATCGCTCTAAATTTATAATTATTGAATGTATCAATATTTATTTTGTTTTTTAATCTTATGACTAATTACCGATTTTTCAATCGAAAAGATTAAAAGATACTCGAAAGAAAGTAAAAGTAAGGTAGATGTGGCATGTCCTCAGGTGGTGAAAGAATATAATAAGTATATGGGCGGTGTCGACTTGGCAGATATGCTGATTTCATTATATCGCACTCCATTGAAAAGTCGTAGATTATATATAAATAACGCATGGTTGCTGTACAGAAGAGACAATAGACCTAAGATATCGTTAAAAGATTTTCGATACGATGTTTATGAAAGTTTACGTGCTTCAGGCAGGATAATTGAACAACCAGGAGATTTAATTGATATTGCTACTGTAAGAAAAATACAAAAGCCGAAGCCGGTAACCAATCGACCAGTCGACAGTGTTCGTTTCGACAACCTAGGACATTTTCCTGATATTCAAGAGAAAAAGGCACGTTGTCGCTATTACAAGGAAGGTAAAACTAGGGTGCACTGCACTAAATGTAATGTAAGTCTGTGTTTTGTGGTAGGGGAAAAGAACTCTCGGAATTGTTTCCGTTTATTCCACAATAAGTAATGTTTTTTTATATAATAAATATCTTATTTTTGTATTGACTTTATCTTTTATTATTCGGCAACGTATACCTCAGTACCCGTAACGAAGCATTAATCCTTTACCGAGTTATCGGCATTGGGTTTTGTGGGACCCGTGCATTTTCTCGAAAAATAATAATTTAATTTTTTTTTAAGTATTTTTTCTATAGTTCAGGAAGGCCAATGAATTAAGAATAATCAGAAAAAAATGGTTTTTAACATATTTTCAATCTTGCCAGTTTAAGGGTTAAGCACATGAACAAATTCGTGGGTTTTGTTTGGACATTACATAGCTGTTTGTGTCGTTTATGTTTTGATATTTATTTATTTTATTTAAGTGCTGATTTTTCAACTACCTATATTCTGAAGAACAAAAAAGGCGTTTTGACGTAGTTTTTTACACAAAAGCTGTCAAACGCAATTATCATTTCTCAGATAAAAGTTACGTGCCGATTGAAAAATCGGCCCTAATTTTAATAATTTAAGGGAGTCAGTCAGATGTTGTAGTACCTAGCAGCGTTGTCAGTGGCAGTATGGAGACTGGATTTGTGCCCGGTTGATGGCAATAGGCTTGCCCCTAATACGTGGGATTTCTTATTATGTTAATGGCAAATATGGGTGTACTATTAATAGGTAGACATATGATAACCTAAACCCATCAATAAGAAGTACACACCTGTATTCCCTAATAATGAAGATGTTGTTTTCCCTGATGTTATTTTTTAAATAAATAAACACCACCAACAGACTGCACGCACACATAATTACAAGTCCAGTCCATCATTCCGGTGCAGCAGCACATATTGGCTCGCGATAACCCATTGAAAAACATAGCATTTGCGACAATTTACGTTCACCAGCGATTTACCGCGATGAGATATGTTCGCTCAGTGTGAGTTACGAGCGCCGGCGCCGATACAGCGCATTTATTACGTGACGTACTTGCGAACGAAATGTTGTATCATTCGGTGCTGAATACCGATATGTGGCGGGAAGAAATGATATTGTGCCGATGAGTAATTGTGAGAATGTGGCGAGAAACGAGAGAGCGCAGTTTTTCTGAGAAATTTATAGGTACTTGATTTCTGTATCTGGATAGGATAGGCTGGTACTTGGTTATTTTTTTTAATAATAAAAATGACAGGAACGCAGGGAGAGGACCCCAGAAGAACATACGCCGACTTTATTGGTGATGTTCCTAAGAAAGGACAGGTGCGTAGTACTCGCAACTGGCGTGCATTGACGGCTATATGTCATCATCCTCCTGCCCTTATCCATATATGTATGAACGTAAAACGAAGGATCGTACTAGTAATCGTTCTATAGTTTCTACCTACCCCCATGGGATAAAAGCGTGCGCTTATACTTGTTTATGCATGTACATTAGTGTGATAACAATAGTTCTAGGTAACGACTCCACAATACCCATAATCCAATATATTTTGACCTCTTAATCTGCAACAGTGGGACGATCATCCCATGATATAGTATTTTTTTTACGGACCTTAACAGCTTTACACTGTCAACATCATACATATCGTTTATCCCGATGAAATATTGATGATAAACTTCTCGAAGTCACTCTTTTGCACCTGACGTAAACAGAGTATGCAACCTGTCCACTGCAGGGACGCAAAGTTCCCCTCTGTTAGAAGAAGTGGATCTATCACGTAGGTCTTCTGCAGGTTGGTAAATGTTACTCGTCCCTATTTCTACTAAGACATGCCGGCTTCCACACGATGTTTTATGTTACACCATTTTTTTTAAATCTAAGCATTATTTTCAAAGCCTCTGAATTAACTAAAAACACATTTAAAACGTATTTCTGCAACAAACTGGGTAATAAAAAGTGTGTGTTGGTTGGAATCTGTCGGCGGACGCGTAGTAATCCGGCGCTGGTGGTGGGCGGCGCATCCATCAACGGGCATTAACGCGTCACGACGAGGTGCGGGCGCTGTTGCAGCGGGACCAGGGTCAGGCAATTTTGTTCTAGAAGTTCTAGAAGCTTTTCAAACATTCATACTTACCGATTTGCGTGTGGATCCGGTGGCAGCAAAAAAATATGTTTTATATAAAAAAAATATAATGATCGGACTAATGTCATCAAAATATTATTATAAGTCATTAATTTTAAAAGAGTTATTGTAGAGTGTTTCACCCATTCTTCACCATACGAAACTACCTCTTGGAGGGCGAGCAATAACTTTTTTAATGAACTTGTCATGGTGTAATTAAAATAGGGTTGGAAACGCCCAGACAAGTTACTAATTTAATGAATAGGTATGGCAAATGTTTTATTGAAAGCAAGAAAAACTTGCAAAATATTAGCATTTGGCGGTGGGTGTGCTATGTGCTACCTACTTTACCCTTCTGGAAATATAGCATGATGTTATGCTATGTAATTTCCAAAAACACTGTATTTTTTCTTTTCTTTCTTTCTTTTCAATTTAGACATACATAGTCGCTCTCACTGGCGCCCCGTAACGCTACAAAAAACTTTTTTACATCAATATGGCGCTTCGTGTCGAGACATTTGCGGCTTTTTGCTTGGAATTTAGGATTTCAAACGTCGCACAAATAAACACACAAGTTGTGAAGTTGTGTAATTGCCATAACACAAATAAATATCTTGATTAGATGAAGGAATAAACTTTACTTTTAAACTGGTTATTGTGCTGGATCAGTAAATCTGAAATATAAACAATGTCCTTTTTCCGTGGTATACAGGGTGGAAGGAATATCGACGAACAACCTGAAGTTTCCTGTTGAATAAGGGTCTTTATACTGTTGAAGATCTATAACGAAATTACCACAGGGGTTATATTTTGTTGTTGTATTCATGCATTGTTGTAATATTATTATTATTTATGTAATGTTAATTTTAATTTTCTTTGTAATTTCAGATACAATGTGCTTTTTGTTCATGAATAAACGTAATTAGAATTAGTGACTTAATGACCATGAGTTCATAATATGATGCTGGACATTTTTTGTACTTCGAAATGTAAAAAATAATGGTTCCTAAATAAACCCTATGAGATTTATAATTAAAAAGTAAACAACTCACTTCTTTCAGTGTTGCAAAAAATATATGATTGGATGCATACCTCAATGGCGGCTTCTTTTTCGCCCAGATTTTATAAACACTGGCGTTAATGTCCTACTTGGACTATCGTGATGACTTACCAACTGACCTACAAACCCTTCTACAAACTCATAAATGTCCTGAAACACAACCATACTTGAGTTACAAGTAAAACAGTTTAAACAACAATAACTACGTCACGACTGCCTCAAAGCCACGTGCAGCCAGCAAATCGGCGTCTCCAACTAATTGCAGGATTTACCTACCGCTGCACAGTTTTGAGAACCGTTTTGCTAACGGTACGGGTAGGGTAAGACTATACAGAGCGGGAATAGATTTCATTTATAATTTAAACTTGCGATCAAGGAGCGAAAATATTACGTGTATCATCTTTTCAAAATGTATTCTTCATTCAAAATGATGAAAATACGTATTCGGAAATACAACTACATGTAAGGGTAAATTGATCTTAGGGTGCTCAATATTTTGATTCCTTAGTTGTACATGACGACTTCAGTAAACACCTGTTAATAGACATGTCCATGAGTTTTTCTGACAGACTAAGATTCAATAATAGGATATAATGATTATGGATGCTATCGTTACCACACTTGGTAGACTGGCCATGATCCATCCACAAAAGAAGATATTTCTGTGTTTCCTGTTAACAGTGATTTCTTAGTAAATATTGGCGAATTTACTAACATTTCTGATATTAATCAAACAAAACACTACTGTGGTAATCAGTACCAACACAAAAGTAAATAAATGACAACGATTAACAATGTTATAGTCTAGTAGCGACATCTATACCGTCACATACTAACTGAATTTATGTATCCTAGATCGTGATATTAAAGCTTTCCGAGTGATTGAACGTTAAAGACACAACACCCTTCTGGTAGGAGGATACTCCGCTTTCTATGGAGGATAAGGAACTTTTCACACGGTTATAACCTATAAAATACTAAAACCGCTCAGTTCGTCAGCATTCCGCTTCTCCCATCACGTCAGTCACACCTCAACTAACCAGTGATGAATCTCCCAATGTTTTCGGCTTGTGCTCGAAGTTTCCGCTCGGTTGACGTTCTCAGGCTAATTATTTCAGTGCTACCAACATTAAAATAAAATATTGTTAGGCGAGCCTCGAGAGGCAACCGCGGTTACCTATTTACGACTTTAATGACTTTAATGGTCGGAATTGTGGAATTTATCGGGTGTTTAGTGAATTTACATCTTAGTACGAGAATTGAGTGTAGGTTTATGTGAGTTTAATTTAGCTTGCGAAAATTTTGGTTGCTATTATTTCTACAATCTGAAGTTTCTAGAAATAAGATAATTAGTTTAAATCTATTTCGTATTCTTCGAAGGGCACCAGGCACCTACATTTTGACTTGAAAATTCCGTAACTATCACTTGTTTCTTTATCTGTAGATATACAAAAAACACCATCAGACTTCGAAGCTAAACAAAAACCGCACGGGTTGATCGAAGGTTAAGCTATGCTTGCCGAGGTCAGTCTGAGGATGGGTGACCGTTCGTTACATAACTCCGCCATGCCTCGGGAAGTACGTTAAGCCGTTGGTCCCAGCTGTCATATTGTAAATCTTTGACAATCGTTACGGGTAGTCAGAAGCCCGAAAGTCTGACAACCAGCCCTACCAAGGGGTAGGTATGTAGGTAACTGGGTTGCGGAGGTCAGATAGGCAGTCACTCCACGTAAATACTGGTATTCAGCTGCATCCAGTAATACTGGAAGCAACATAGTTGGGAAAAGGCTAGGCATATGATGAAAAAACAGACAAATACAAATATGCTAGAGTTGAAACACAAAGCTTACCGAAATTCACACGTATTTCACAAAGTCCCAGCGACAAAAAAAATAATCTCATGCTGCTTTAATAAATGAAAGAGAGTAATGCACATATTTTTAAACATAATTTACAAAAAAAAAAGACAAAACATAACACAACACAGTTGCACACACGTTCGCAAAACAATGAATCATCGGAACACGTCGAGTTCTGAGATAAAAAGTGAGAAACATTTTTACCAGATTAAAACAGCGTCAGTTCTGTGAAGTTATTTCATATAAAATAATGTATTTTTACTCATGTTCGGCTGAAATCATTGTATATGTGAATGTAAATTATAGTTCTGTCACACCATCACACCACCTTTGTTGTATATACATACATTTCAAATATTGATGAAATCCTAAATATTCTATAACTTATATGTAATACTAGCTGCTGCTGTACCCGCGATAAAACTTAATGTCATTTAGCTATCTACCAGTAAAAGTCAGGTCAAAATCAGTTTAGTAGTTTCGGAGATGAGCCCAAAGAAACATAGATACAGACAACATTAAAAAAAATATTATTTTGTTGTAACTGCCGTATATACTTTAATATGCATAAACTTGGTAATAATTCGTTGTTTTAAAGTAACAAAGAAGCAATTCAATGTGTTTGTTTTATGTTTTTTAAGGTACAGACGCCAGCATATCAAGCTACCCCAAACCATCAAATTCTCTCAATAAATAAATAAATATTGCTGGACAATCCACACAGCATCATCTAGCCCCAAGCTAAGCAGAGCTTGTGTTATGGGTACTAGATGACTGATATACTTAATACAATACATTACATAGATAGATATTTTTATTATATATAGCAATTACCCAGAACACCCGGAACAAATATTTGTAGATCGTACAAACATTTGTCCCAAGGCGGGAATCGAACCCGCAACCTCTTGCGTCGCAGGCGGACCTTCGCCCGCCGCGCCACATCGGTCGTCAATTATTGATTATGAACCTCTCATTCTTTTGTAATAAAGTTGAAAAACTATCAAAGAATATTGACATATATTGGGTAGCTTGATGTGCTGGCCTCTGTACATTCCATCCAGAAAAATTACTGTAGGTACTTGAGGAGTCAACAAAGTATGCATGAACGCTAGCATAACCGCGGGCGAAAGCTAGTAGCTGATATTCTAGACTTCAAGTGGACCACTTAAAGACTGTTCCTTACAAATACTGAAAGCCTTATCTAATCTCTGATCTCTAACAGGCAAGCACAACGTAGGTTTGCCTACCCCTTATATAAACAGTAGGACATCTTCCCCGTGCACACTGTCATAAACAGTAGGTATTATTTGACCATTCATCAATCTACTGCCTTTGCAAAAGAAAACATTTTTGCTCCCCTTCCGTCCCAGCGGCCATTTTTTCGCCATCAGAGAAAATTAGTATTCTTTCCTCCTTCTTCCATGCGATTACAATATGATAATCATGTTGCGTTTTGTGAGTAACATCCATTTGGTAGACATTATTGACTTCATTATATTTGCAAACTGATCTTTTTCCACTGAGAGGGTATGCTACGAGCATTGTGTGACAATATTATTATATTGACGACCGAAGTGGCGCGGCGTTCGAAGGTCCGCCTGCGACGTAGGAGGTTGCAGGTTCGATTTCCGCCTTGGGACAAATGTTTGTACGATCTACAAAGATTTGCTCCGGGTGTTCTGGGTATTTGCCATAGCAAATACCCAAAGCACCCGGAGCAAATCTTTCAAAATACATTGCATAGATAGATATTTTTTATTATACATATATAATAAAAAATATCTATCTATGCAATGTATTTTATTAAGTATATCATCTAGTACCCATAACACAAGCTCCGCTTAGCTTGGGGCTAGATGATGCTGTGTGGATTGTCCAGCATTATTTATTATTTATTTCACTTTTCGCCATTGATGATATATTTTTATCAAGCATAAAAAAAAACAAAACAACGCGCCAAGGTTAAAGCAGAGTGTACTTATTGGACACCCACATTTCGTCAGTTATGCTTAAGCTCAATGTGATAAGTGGCACACATCCAAACATCAGGCTGCTAAGAAATTCCAGATGGAAAAACCCAATAACACTTTACCCGACCCGTAAATCCAACCCACGATCTCATGTTAAGCAGTATCGCTAGCGACCACTAGACCTATGAAGGTTTTTTGTTTAGATAGACACAAATTTTATAGATTGACAAGCATTGTAAAATATTTTATGGTTAGTAGAATACTCGTGACTAATACCAAACATATTAATTTACTGCGTTGCTTGCCAAACGCAGTAAATTAATATGTTTATGATAGATTTTTCTACAAGGTAGGAAAGCATTACTTAAAAGAAATGTAAATGTTATCTTATCTCGAGCGCACAAATAACTTCAAACAAGTATTAAATTACACGGACGGAAATTATCTTAGCTTTTCATATGATACTCTAATAAATATGTACTTATATTACATATAACATATTATCGATCTACAAAGATTTATTCCGGGTGTTCTGGGTATTTGCTATGTATAATAAAAATATCTATCTATGTAATGTATTGGATTAAGTATATCAGTCGTCTAGTACCCATAACACAAGCTCTGCTTAGCTTGGGGCTAGATGATGCTGTGTGGATTGTCCAGCATTATTTATTTATAATTTTATAGTATGTATACATATTTTAGTATGTATACACATTATAGTATGTACGAGTATCTAGGTTGTTAATCAATATTCAACGGCTATGAACATGATATCCTTAAATTGAGCGGTTTTAGTGTGATGTCTGAATGAATACATTTGACGGACTATGTCTGACCCCCAAGATACAGGTTAACGTCTAGTTTGGGGGTCCTCGTCCAGCCTGGTGTTACACGATACCATTATGTACAATACGATTTTCCACTTTTATATTCAGATGGAACTTCAAAACAATCAATTCATTAAATACCTAAAATGTAACCAATTTATTCTGTTAATAAAATTACATATTTATAAGTTAACCAACTTAATCTAACAATTACTAACTTATTTAAAAACGATAGGAATGAAAAACTTCAGCATTTGACCAATAAATGTGATTTGGTTGTTAAATCAATTAGTGAGGTTCGAAAACATGAATTTGTCATTGACTTGATTTGGGTTACAGAACCGAATGATAAATAGCGTAAAACTATGATTTGTTAAAGCTTAATTATCAATCAGCGTTATAAAACAAACATTATTCATTTATAAATAAAATCAGAAACTTTTAGTAGAAATAGTCCTGTGCCAATTGCCCGCCTCGGGACAAATGTCTGTACGATCTACAAAGATTTATTCCAGGTGTTCTGGATGTTTGCTATGTATAATAAAAAATATCTATCTATGTAATGTATTGTATTAAGTATATCAGTCATCTAGTACCCATAACACAAGCTCTGCTTAGCTTGGGGCTAGATGATGCTGTGTGGATTGTCCAGCAATATTTATTTATATTTATTTAATTATAAATCTTCTCAACTAAGTCATCTACCTAAGTGAGTAGATTTACAAAGAGGAGGTAAAACAGACAAGCAATAAAACATAAAATATCAGAGTGCGCTATTACATACAGAGGCCAGCTGCACATCAAGTTACCCCAATCTGTCAAATTTGCTTGATGGTTTTTCAACTTTATGTCAAAAGGATAAGGTTCATGTTCAATTGGGAAAATTGGACAGTTTCCAGAAACCAAATCTAATAAGAATAATGGTGTTGCTGATAGGTGATTACGATTCAATTTCGAAGAATGACTCGACACAGTATCTTCATCTATAAAGCCTCTACACAAAAGCTAACAACGAAACAAGATTGACAACTTGAACACAGCTAGGTAACCGAATACCACAGAACAAGAAAAAAGTTCCAAATCACTGAGGGAAACGGGAGAGGAGGAAAAAAAAACAATAGGTTAGTTGAAAGTATAAATAAAGAAAGATTTATTTCGTGAGGCGAATAAAGCTGGTTGCAGACATGTGGGGCTGAATGTAAAGTAGGAGTACGTCGATTCTATTGTTCCTCCTGTGTTGTTTTAAGTCCTTTATTTTTTTGTTAAATCTAATTTTGTATGTTGATTTGGGTACGTACAGTGGCGAATTTTAGGGCCCAGTACGTGTTCAGCTTTGTATGTGCTTAAGTGTGCATTCTGCTTTAATGTAGGTAATTCAGATTTCATTTTACATGATAGGAATCCAATTGCAATTGTTTTACTTTATAAATATCGTAGAAACCTAGGAGATAGCCTCGTTGGTCTAGTGGTTGCAAGCGCCACTGCTGAGTATGAGGTAATGGGTTCTATTCCAGAGTCTGGATTCGTGCCCGGTTTATGGCAATAGCTTCCTCGTATTCTATAAAACCCCGTACTATGCCAGGCCAACTGCCCTGCCTCATTTCATCATGACCCCCTGATATCTTCAATACACATCCTCTATCACCGCCTCATTAATAATTAACATTAGAATATACTGTAGCACTAAAACTAAATTGAATAGCGTATCGTTATTATGCGCAACTGGGGCAATGCGGACTACTAAATAATGATGACACTATTCTATACATTATGCCTGATTTATATTAGCGACGTTATTTGGACATAATGTAGCAGTCGCTCCATGTAAAATACTAGTTTTCAGCTGCATCCGGTTAGACTGGAAGCCGACCCCAACATAGTGAGCAAAGGCTAAGCAGATGACGATGAAAACTTGGACAAAATATAGTATGCCGGCTATTAACAATGGGGTAATGCGAAGAGTGAAGAAAACTATTATTTGTTAACGGGTTTTTATGCCTAAATACAGAAGACATTAAAAACATTCAACGTCAAAAATACGAATTTAATCAGATCCAGTAACTTGACAGTATCTAACGTCACCTAGGACACTAAAACATGAAAAATACTTGTGTGCCGGAAATAAAATACCTACAAAGTAGTTTCTAATACTGTTTAGTACAGTACCTTGCTAGTTATTTTATTTATGCACCACCATAGTGCAATTTCAGAGTTTCAGATCATAAGAGTTTTATATGACAATTAAATAGGTGTGTCAAATTGCATCAATTTTACAAAGTTTGGTTTCGGGTGTTCTGGGTATTTGTATGTATAAAAAAAAATATCTATGTAATGTATTGTATTAAGTACATCAGTCATGTAGTACCCATAACACAAGCTCTACTTAGCTTGGGGCTAGATGATGCTGTGTAGATGGCCCAGCATCATTTATTTATTTAATTAAAAGTCGTACTATATTTGAAATCTCATTTCAGCGACAAACAATGTCGAAATCTGGTCAAAAATAAAGATTGAGACAGAGATTAGAATGTGATGGTACTTAAAAATATGGTAATTGCCCCTCAGGTTCACTACTGAGTTGAGCTACACAATTACTGGCGATTGCATGCACTGAATGTACAAGTCCGCTCATCTGTGTGGTTATTTCCTCAAAGTACCATCTCGGACACTAGACTGCATGGTCTTCACATGATCTGGCCTAGGTAATGTCTAGCAAGTGAATGTATGGAATTTAAAATAAACCTTTCAGTCTGTTTCGATGTTACTTCTCAGAGTAATGAGATAGAACACAGCAACTTCTGCAAAAGTACATATTGTTTAAAACCGATCTACGTTACTATTAGTGGTTATAGCATCAATATAAATACATGGTGTGCGATAACTTGAACTGTCTACCCATTTCGGGCAGTGTTGTATAGCCCGCTGACATACAGGCGGATGGTTGGACAGAGGATGCTTAGTATTAGGGTCCCGTCGGCACTTCTTGTATACGGAACCCTAATAATACAAAAAATATTCGTGAATCAAACTTTAAACAAAATGTAAATCAACAGGAAATAATATAAACAAAAAATAATTAAAACAAGCTATAATGAATGAGGGAATTAATACAGAACACGATATTAACAAGCTTCACTGTTAAGCTACTTTTGTTTTCACAGAAACTTTTCGTAACAAATTCTGGAGTTTTTTTCTCGTTTGTCCAAAGTGTACTTGTTTCGTTTTACGGCGTGTTTCGAGTTTCGCTATGTTTAGGGAATAACTGGGAAGTGGGACGTGGGGAAACCCTTTCGTATTATTGTACGACCTGGTTAAAATTATTGGGGGCTTGCAGTAAAACTTTACTTAGGTACCTACCTAAGTCTAGTCACGTTCTTAGTAACGTAATTCAGCGTAATATAAACTAACAATTTAATCACTATATTGAAAATACCACAAGCTTTATTTTACTGTACCAAATTAATAAATATACTATTAAGAATATACCTACCAAAAATGACGAAATAATATTTATATCTGTAAGTAAATTCTATCAGTCACTTGTTTTGTAACAAGATGGCACCGACATTTTCTATTTGATTGATCCCTAACAATAAATGCCGAAACAAACTCATGACTCAAGATCATGATTTCTTTCAAAGTCCAAACATATTATAATGGCTGTTTATGTTTGTGAGTTTGTATGTTTGTAAACGCACCCACGACACAGGAGAAATTCCTAGTGTGGGGCAACGTTTAAAAAAAAAAAAAATACAATACAATATGTAGGTAAGTCTACGATGCAGTGCACTAGGCACTAGCTGGCTCAACCGTAGACAAAAGTTTTTTTATCACACTTAGAAGGAACGTGCAAGCGAACTCCTGTTCAAAACCTATTAAAACACCAGAATATTAAAATTGTAACACTATATATTTCGCCCAAAATTTATCCAAACGGAGATAAATTGAAAATCCACGAATTTACCTGTGCAAATAAACTGTGCAATCCCGAGTTTGTGTGTGCATAATTCACGTACTAAACTATTTTAGTCCATAAGTTGCGAATGTAATCACAAACAACATTGTTTTACAATCGACGGAACGTTGCCGTAACGAGCACGCTATCTGCTGACCCCAACTGACACACACTTCATGCTAATACATTATGTTAAACTGAGCGTTGATCTAGAGGAACGATATTTGAATCAGGATTTGTAATTTTGGCCTAAAAGGGAAAACCTTTGTTTGAGGGGCTCGTGGCAAAAAAAAATACAGCTACACGGCTCTGTCTAAGGTAAAGCTAGGCTTCCCGAGGTCATCGTGGAAGGAGCACTAGTTCTCATGATCTCCGGTTCAAGTATAGAATGGGAACACCGGGGTGGTTTTTAGTCAGTAAGAGTCTGACAGACCCCTCGGAGGACAACCATGAGGATTATCAACCTCGAAAAAAATGCTTCCCGAGGTCAGGCCATGGATGGATGGCCATCAATTACGTATCACGCAGGGTTCTACCCCCGCGTGCCTCTGAAAGCACGTTACGTTGTTAATCCCGGCTGTCATTTGTAGGTTTTTGACAGCCGTTATGAGTAGTTTCAATCCCGAGAAATCTGACAACCAGTCTAACCAAGGGGTAGGTATCGTGCAATGACTGGGTTGTGGAGGTCAGAAAAGCAGTTGCTCTATGTAAAATACTGGAATTTAGCTGCATCTGGATAGACCGGAAGTCGACCACAACTCAACTGGAAAAAGTCTTGCTTGGTCTGCTGCAATGAACCGTTGGCATGTCATAAAAAATGTTTTAATTTTAAATAGATGTTACATTTGTTGTGGGTTAGTACAATTAATGGTTTGATTTAGGTGTTTCTCTACTGTATCTTGGTGGTGTGTTTTGATGTAAGAAGGTGTAAAGTAATAATATTCTACTTACTACAATTTTATTTAGATAAGTTTGAAATGCATTAATGTTCCTAAAACTTATTTTGGATGTGGGATTGATTTTTAACTAAATGCTGCTTTAAATTCACTCTGCTCAAGTTTTCGACGACTTGGTTGACGCAGTGGCTGAGCGAGTGGCTGCTGCGCTGCGGGGCGCGGTTTCGATTCCCTCACGGAATAAATATTTGTATGGTCAACATGTAGTTGCGAGTCTGCCTGTTTGTGTATGTGGGAATAGATGTTTGTTGAAGCACCTACGATACAAAATAAATTCATAGAGTGGGCCAAAGCTTATTAAAAAGAAAGAAAAATATCAATAACTTTTCCATGCTTATAATTTTGCTATCGAAATTATACCGTTTTAGTATCGTCACCCCAAACGGGGCTGCAATCTGTCGGCCATAATATGCATCTAACATATAATTGCTGGGCTATTGCAGCCCCTGTCAAAATATATGAGTGTCCCGGCCGAGCTGCTAGATTATACCGTTTTATCTGTTTTACACAGCACACTGATTCTCATGTGTTTCATGTGCGCTGTCGATTTTAGTGCTAATTACCTAAGCGTCAGACATCAATTATGTTAATGATGTTTATGTTGTTTACAAGCGGGGTATGGATATATACTAACTTAGATATACTAACAGCTATTGGCTACTTTGTCTGCGTATGTATCTCTTATAAGTTAAAGCCTATGAGTTATTCTGAAGTATCTATTCATCATCCTCCTTTCCTTTTCTCAATTTATTTGCTGGGCGTAGCAAGTCTTTTCTTCCGTTTTATTAGACATTCATCTCAATTTTTTTAGACGACCTATGTGGCGTGGTGGACGAAGGTCCGCCTGCGACGCAGGAGGTTGCGGGTTCGATTCCCGATTTGGGACAAATGTTTGTACGATCTACAAAGATTATTTCCGGGTGATCTGGGTGTTTGCTATGTATAATAAAAAATGATAATCTATGTAATGCATTGTATTAAGTATATCAGTCATATAGTACCCATAACACAAGCTATGCTTAGCTTGGGGCTAGATGATGCTGTGTGGATTGTCCAGCATTATTTATTTATTTATTTGTTATTTATTTATTATTTATTTTATTTTTCTCCCTCTACTCTTCTAACCCTCCATACTCATACTCCAAACTTACAACACAATCCTCATTCCTTCACATCACATATGCCCATACCATGACAACAGATTTATACACAACTTCTCGGTCACAGGCGCCGTTTTCAGACTTTCTCTAACAAAGGTACTAATTTCTTATTTTACATAAACACCACACCACACATCCCCATCTGCATTCTCATCTCAGCTGCATACAACTGCCTTTCATTCATCCCTTTTGTAGGCCAACATTCTGATCCATACAAGGCAGCTGGTCCTATCTTTGTTTAATAAACCTTCCTCTTAAGTTTAAAGGGAATGTTGGAATCGCAAGTTGTTCCCGTTACCTGCCGCCATTTCATCCAGCCTGTGTTTATTCTGTGCTTGACAGTCCGATCTATTTCTCCGTCACTTTGCGCGAGTGAACCGAGATACCGAAAGTCGGATTCTGAAGTATCTATTATTTTACACGAATATAATAAAACTGAAGTGTTTGTTTGTTTTGTTTGTCATTTCTAGATCTTTGAAAGTGGTTATGAGTTGTCAAAAGCATAACAGGGGTATCGCACTAAACGTAAAATGCAGCTGCATCCGATTAGACTGGAAGTCGATCCCAACATGGGTGGGGGAAAACTAGTGAGATGTTGAACAACATATACAAAATACGTAAAAACACAGGTTCATCTACTATTATGATGTTTAATGCTGATGTTTCGACGAGGCAAGTAGTCGAGGTATCAGCAAAAGCGTATTCAAAAATCGCTAACGCTCTCGTTGTGATCGCTTCCTGAACTGACCCTCACAGACTCAAAAACACACCACTTTGCATTCACTCACAGCATACACACTATAATACATACTCTTCATAACTCATACCCATATCAAACGTACACACCATACTCGATAATATTATTAATTCAATCATGTAAGTTGAGTCTGAATTAGCATTTGATTTGCGATACTTTTGCTTAATAATATTATCTGATACCTAATTAGGACCTAACTTTGTACTACTACGTGCACTGACACGTGTCATCAACTACGAGGATACTAGATCCCACGACACAGGATATCCTAGTGTACGGTCTAGGGTTACTCCATTGCACTAATTTGTTTTACAATCAATTCTTGGTGCTTTTAGATTTATTTTTGTTATGTCTGCAAACTTGTTCTTATGAGATTCTCATAATTTACCGCCTTTTACAGAATGAGTTCATAGGACGGTCAGACTCAAAGTCAAAGTGAGTACATATGACGTACGAGTACGTAAAACGTCATATATACTCACTTTGACCTTGAGTTGGCACAGCATAGTGCGAAGTTTCAATATAATAAGAGGCCGGCTTATACTGGTTTCGTTAGCACTGACGTGCAGCTTAATGTACTTGTACTTATGTTAATATTTTAGATAAAGTTAGAATAATCGAAATAATATTGCCTGTTTACATTTTATTTCCTTCAAAGAGAGTCATTTCCTTGTCAATGTCTTCGATTAATATTGCTTTCCTAAAGCTACGCACTGCCCTCACTGCCATCTCCCTACAGGTATAGGCTTGATAATGTACAGAATATTTACTTCAGTAGAAACATTAATTTAGCAAACTGTCGTATTTGAGATCGAAATATGCGAGAGTTGTGACAGTTTCATTATAAACTCATCATCCCAACGAGACAGAAACTCATTTTCCTTAATACACTCTTCTAATAATTTTGTGTCTCTTTCTCTCACGTTTTTATAATGGTTTTTGTATCTGTTGTAAAATTTTAATAGGCGTATAACTGTTAACGGTCAAAGTGATTAATTTAGTGCGATATTAGTAGGTATCTTCCGTTTATGTTTTGTCTTTATTGACATAATTTAAGGAAAAATTAAGGTACTATTATATTTACTATTTTTGGAATTTCCTTGTATTTTTTGTTCTTTTTACAATATTCGCAGCAAATAAACATGTTTTCTTTCTTTCTCAATTACCGGGTTGTTTTAATAATAATCGAACCATTTAGTTACATCGATTAATATTTTAAAAATAACCACTCTGTCCGGTTATTATTGGTAATGTTCGTTACAGTAATAAAATATTTTTATTTGAATGGCTAACCATCCAAACTACGATATTTTATTACTTTTTCGAGTCCGATTTACGTGATTTATTTTTATGAGGAAGCCTGCCATGTGGTGCTATATCTATTTTTATTAACTTGGGTAAGCTATGTTTGGGTTATCTTCATTTTTTTTCAACTTTATCTATATAAGAAACTCAAGTTATTTCCAATTTTATACAAGTTACAAATAATTTGAGTTTCAGATGACGGTGGCAAATGCAATCAAAACAGAACAATAGACAAAGTCACCTTCTTTTAATAACTGCCCATCACTTTTTCCAGTTCTGCTAATTTTAGTATTCGGAGGGGTACAAATACTAGATAAGTTAATAGTACCAGAAAAAAGGGGGAATAGCTGCAGATAAGTAGTCATATACATATGTGTATGTATAAAGTAATTTACTTAAGAAAACAAACTCAGTTGGTCGGTAATCGGTATTTTTATCTCCATTTTAAATCACTAGCTTTTTCCCGCGACTGCGTCGTTTTATGCGAATGCAGAAGAAGTCGCGGATTTAAAACTATTCTATGTCCTTCTAAGGGTCTGAAAAGAAAAGGTAACAAACAGATAGACTGACAGACAGAAAGACCGAGTTACTTTCACATTCATAAAATTAGTATACATAGAAGTACATGCTTAGACTGTTTGTTTCTGTGTTTATTGTGAAGAAATAATTAGGTCTTTTATTATTCCTTAGTTTTTAATGCAGTTTTACATTATTCATTTACATGCAACAATAATTTATATTCAATATATTTTTTACTTATATTTGTAAAAATATCGCAACAGAAAAGAAAATAAACAAAACTTCGTCATTAATAAACCTTTTTAAACAATAATTATCTCCGTAATTTTCCCGCTTATCTTATGCTGCTGTCAACGCGACCCTTTCTGAAAATTCAAGACATCGTCGTAATGGCAGCAAATTGCCTTCAAATTGATGTTATTTAGAGCCAATTTAGCTAAAGGTCAACATTATCAAATAAACTAAAGATACCATCCATAACCTGACTTATGAAGACGTAGCTGTCGTTAGAAATTACTCTCGAAATACGTCTTTAATTCACATCAATTACCTAATATTATCATTATATTATAAATGCGAAAATAACTGTTGGTTCTTTTGTTTGTTACCTTTTCACGACTAAACGGCTGTTCGGATCGTAATTAAATTTGACAAGGATAAAGATCCCTGGGGAAGAACATAGGGTAGTGATTAATCCGCTGCTTCGTCTGCATCCACCATAACTGACATTCACACGGATGAACTTGTGGGCAAAAACTAGTTCATTACATTTAATTGTTAGATAACTTCGATCCATTTTATAATACTTGTCTATTTCTGTCCCACTGCAGGACAAACACATCTCATACAGAAAAGGTACGGCATTACCACGCTTGCTCAAGGCAGGTTGGCGATTTCACTTAAAATAATGATTCGAATATAATATAGGTAGTAAAATAATTATAATTTTAGCATGCAGAAATGGACTTAAAAAGTCACACAGTACTTACCCGGATTTGAACACACAGCGTCGTATATGAGACGCAATGCGTTAACCAATGGATCATCACGATATTAATTATATTTACGCTTTATATCTTCCATTACATCACACAAACGACCATAAAGACTCCACAAAAACCAGTGCATTCCCCCCTACCCCCCTCCTACCCCCTTCCATTTCCCCGAAAATTTACGAGGCAACAAGACAGCGTCGTAATAACGCCAAATTGTCGTCAAATTGTCGCCGAACACGCTCAATTTACCGGCCATACTGTACAACTGCTGTGTAGCTGTGCAGCTGTGTAGCTGTGTAGCTGTGTATAGCACTTTGTCCTTGCGGGTTATGCAGGCGAATCTAGATAGAGCACAGGTCGGGCAGTATGTCGTGTACCTACGTCGGCCAGGCTTGAGAGACTTCCGGTTGAAGGTTTACGGTTTCATCCTTGACGTGAAATTGTCGTTTGATTACCTTGCCCAGTGTAAAATGTAACGACAGCAGAGAGACTACATTGGTCACATTAACTGCAGTACTTCGGTCATAGTCAATGCGAATAAGATAATACAGCATGACATCACGCTTATATTATCCGATGGGTTAGGCAAAGGTATACCTACGGTATACACCATATTAGCTATCGTATTTATGTTTAAGTTCCATGTAACAGGGGCGAGCATTGTCATCAATTGGGCATAAATTAGGCCGATCTTCAGGCTAAGACTGAAAAATGAAAAAAAACACAATAACACTTTGCTTGACCCGGGAATTGTACCTAAGAGCTCATGCTCAGTAGTACTGCTTGCGACCACTACTCCAACGAGACAGTCAATTTTGAATTAATTCATTAAATCTTGGTGGCGATAGAAAGAAGTTGGTGGCCAGTGGTTGAGGTATTATTTAATTGCTTTAGTATAATATGACGCACACAAACACACAAGTACACTGCGAACAACCAACATATCTTTTCTCCTTTTCTACCAAGTCAATCCAAAGATTGTCTGTAAGAGGTCGCTTTCAGAGATAAGGCCATCATATGCAGCTAAGTTCTTATTTGTAAATGTCATGGTGTACAATGCAGAGTATTCTATTCTATTATACTCTATGACTAACCAAAATACCATGTCTAGTAGAGAACTTTGATATCGTATTACTAATGGAGGAGTGAATAAAAATATGGTAAATTTAGAAGGCATACTGGTTAAAACTTTATTTCGTTTATGTTAATAAGTTAAAGACATTAATGAAAGCTGTGAAATTACTTTATTTTCAGAATTCGATGGCATGGGTTGTATTGTTTTATTTATGTTTTGCTCCCGACTTCCGATATTACAGTTAGTTCACACCAAGTGCTTTTTATAAGTTTTTATAAAAAAGTTTTTCAGTGGGTCGGTTTATAATTTATTTAAAATACAACAGCCCATTGCCCTTCACCTTTTACAAAACCATAGGTGATAAATTAATCATCCCCTATTTTCCACACCAAGGGATCGATTTTTCTCCAGTTCAAGTCAGTTCAGTTCATTTTTTTTGTCTGTTCAAAAAAAAGTAAGTTTCATACATTATTTGGTAACAAAATCAACAGCCAAGCAAACAAAATAACCTCATCTCCCCCACAGCTCGGTATTAACAAAGAGTTCCATCACACGTGAGATGTGCTCCGACCTCGATACAAAAGTGTAAACTGTATCAGTGGATCTGTCGGGGACTAGTGAGAGGATACGATCGCTTTACCGACGAGATGAGTTCGACGCCAAGATGGGGAGAACTGGATATGAATTAATCCTTCGAACCAAGTTTCACGTTCCAATCTCAACAGTAGTAGTTCATTAGTGAGATATCTTTATAGTGCATATGTGAGCCCGCATTGCGAGGATTGATTCTCCTGGAACCAGCAATCCTTTTCATTCTTCTGTTTCCAACACCTTGAACTTGGTTCTTTTAATTATTCTGTGTACTTTTTGTTATTGGGTCTTTCATTCTGTGCAAATCTTCGTCTTCTTTCTTCTATAATTATTCTAGTAACTTGAATTCTTCTTTATCTTCTTGATTGATTCGGTCGTTGTGGAGAAATGGTTGTAGACTAGAGATTTGACTTGCTATGGGTTGCCATATAATGAAGTGACGTAGGTGAAGTTGAAGAGTACATATCGGTTAGGGATTTAAATGTTGAAATAACGAGACTGCAGGAATAATAATAATAGGGATTTGCAGGCACTCCGACAGCTTTGTCAGCTTTACGAATCACTGGGGTGTAATCCACCATCTTCCTAACTCCAAACAGGGCAATTCTCAGCACACTCACCCAAGGAAATGTTATTAATTTAGGATCTAAAAACTGTGATAACACAATGTAAGGAAAATCAATGATTACAAAACTCATCCATGTTTATTAAATCTAAGCTCTGAACCGTTATCAGCGCCCGATTCAGGCGCTTACCTGAAGGAACGGTTTCCATTTATTTCCTGTTTCCCCGGGACGTGTTTAGCAATTTTTTCAGAGGGAGCTTTTCTTTTGAAAAATTCCTTTATTTCTTACTTTTTCAGGATCTTTATCCTTGGTGGGAATCCTCTGGCAAGGTGTTAAAGCTTAAAGGATTAGCAAATGGAATCCAGCTACAGTATTATTACTGGCTGAGAGTAATGTGCTTGGAAATGAAGAAATATTAATACTTTTCTTTTCTAGTTATGGTTGAAGGAACTATTATTAGCTGAGAAACGGTATATCCCAGCTGCAGAAAATATTTTTTCCCACAATACAAAGGGTTTAAATGAAATCAATATAAAAATGTTTATTTCTGTACATAAGGAACTCAAAGTTATTTTATTAAAAGTAAATATATTTTTAAATTTACAATAGGCACTTATCAACAATTAAATTGAACTCCAACTAAGTAGGAAAAATGGTGTTTATCTAGCGAAGTTATAGAAAATTCAGTTCTTTACAGCACCTACTTCACAGTTAGCTAATAATAAATTAATAATAATAATAAGCTAATGTTAACGCTAACGCTAATTTTTTAAACAATATAAAACTGGTATTTAGTTATGAACTTATGATTATCTGACACTATACCACCACGCAGTGTATTTGTGTGCTTGTGTGTGTGACTGTGTGGACCCAACACCTGACCAGGAAATTATCTATCTCACCGAAACAATTGATTCATTTGTTTGAACAATTCGTCTACTAAACGACGAGAGTTGTTAAATCTACAAAGTGTAAGGCATTGCCATTGATTGTGTGTTAAGCAAATATCCCGCTACTATTTATATAGACGCGTAATACCCCAGCCAGAGCGATATGCTACCACAGACGTAGACTGCTTTCAACATGGAACGATATTTCTAAAATAAAATATCAATTCCACTCAATATGTTTACCTTTACAAATAAATTACATCAAATTACTGTGAAGCGATCCTCATTTCACCACAATGATGTATATTATGTAGACAGGAGTACATGTTGTGGAAATATATAAAACGCGCCACTGTTTAGATGTGGAGATATATAAGTAGGTATATTGTATCTGAACTGTTATTGAAATATAGGGCTGTCACGAAAAAAACTCCTATACTACCTGTTTTGTAACAACTGCATTTTCTGATACAAATGAATCTAATAATAATAATCGAATATTGTTAAAATGTTTAAATTGACATTCGTTAGTCAGAAGCCCATAAATCTGACAGCCAGTCTTACCAAAGGTCTCTCCTGTTGGAATCCTGTTGTCCAGTAACTGGGTTGTGGAGGTCAGATAGGCAGTCGCTCCATATTAAATCCTGGTATTCAGCTGTATCCAGTTAGACTGGAAGCCGACCCCAGCATGGTTGGGAAAAGGCTAGGCAGATGAAGATGTTTGAAGTTATACTCGTATAAATGTAGACTTTTTGTTTGGTCGAGTATTCAGCAACGCACACCATTTGCTGACACAGTTTTTAGATACTCAAGTGATTGATTACCATGCTTGCTGACTGACAGAAATACAGGGTGTTTTTATTCCAGCCCGTGTTTGTATATTCTGAAATTGTATGTCCTAGAAAAAAATAAAATTAAAGTGACGCATTTTTTTTTTAATTTCACCTAATAAGTTAGTAAACAAGTTCAGCTATGCTCAGAAGTAAATGTTGGCCACTTTGAATCGTGGCGTTGGTCGAGGTAAATGTTAATTCAAATTTTAGACAACTTCTAGCACTTTAAACACCCGTGATTATTCCAGAATTTGTTTTGTAATACGATGCATTTTTTTATTCTTTACAAGTTACATATCTTCTAAATACACATTTTGTTAAATAAACTTTATTGTCAAAACTATTTTCGTAAAAGTTTGCTCATGGAAGGCAATCAGCTCACTCCTTATGGGATTTATGGGATTAAAATGCAACTGGCGAAATGTGGGTGTATTTATATAACTCGCCCACATTTTGCCTCTGCTTAACCCTTTAGGGACTGAAGGCATGATGTTTTTTTAAAAATTATTTATGTTATTCCTTGAGAGGCACTGAAGGCGATGTTAACAGATGGTTTAAAAATAACTTCCAAAGAGTTAACAGTAATGATCCCATCAACACAGTATATCTTAGTACATATGTTCGATAAAGCCATAAGCGCCAATGTTATTACACCGTAGAACTTTGTAATGCATTTCTCATTTAACTCTCGATTCACATCGGAGACTTGTAAGTTTAAATACTGATGTTATCAAGTAAAGAAGGAAGTTTTGTTCGTCTGTTTGTTCAGGGCTGTCACGGAACTGCTGTATCGATTAGTATGTTATAGTTACAGTCCAGATGAACTAGTTTTATGTGTTGTGACAAGACTATGCGGAAGAAATTGTAGTGATATTGCAAATTAATAAGTATTTCGTAAGTATTAGTATTAGTAAGAGCGTATAAAGGTCCAAAATGAAACCAAAACTGTAATAAAACGCTTGCAAAATACCAATAACATTTAAGGGTTTTAATATTACATACTCTAAATTATAAACTCGCGCCTTTTTCATATGGTGGTCGGCAGAAACTACCGAACGCAACCTGCTACGATCCTTACATGCCCCTTTTGCTCCGTTTACGTTCATCTGGTCTCACTGACTTTTCTGAAGAACATCACCAAAATGGTCAGTATATGTCCTTCTAAGGCGTCCTCTACTTTCTACTAACATCTGCCTTATAATATAACAACCTCTCAACATACTAACTTTACGAAAACTTAGCATAAGAAGGCAACGAATTGTGATGTTATATGTACTTGAAGATAGCAGGAAGCCGAAGAATGAGCGCAGGACTAGTCACTGTGGAAATAAGGACGTCTTTTGGCTGAAATGATGATGATAATGATGAGTATGTGTATTAGGGATGTACCGGCCTTCATATCCTCTGTCTTAGTGGACCTGGTGTTGGTAAATTGTTTTATTTGACTTCATAAAATAGTAAAATCTGCCTCGTTGTTCTAGTGTTCGTTGGTGCTGCTACTAGGGTATCTTGGGTTTTTTCCCAGGTCGAACAAAGTGTTGTTGGGTTTGTTTCCATCTGTAATAACCCAGAGTCTGCTTTCCTCCATGGCAATATGCTATGGTACTCTTCTGCAGTGATATTATGATGATATGTAATAGTATAATGTGATTCCCCTCCAAAATAATAATAGATTTTTCTTAATTTCACTTTTTTATAAATTTGATTAATTTTCTTAAATAATGTAGATACCTAATTTGCAAATAAAAGCAAGATGTAGCAGCCCTGTCTCGCCTCGTAATCCGGCCGAGGTGGTCCATTCCTGAGATTGTGTATTCAATTTCCTTTCTGCACTGAAGCGCAGACATATATTTTTATTGTGACATTCATGTAGGAAGCTTAAGAGGTGATATCGCATTAAGAAAAATACACGTTTACAAAAAGAAAAGGAAAATGTTGCCAAAATGAAAAGACATAACCGAAGATACTGACCTTAGAGACTTATTGAGCACTTTTTGGAAGTGGGTTCTTCTTGATCTTCCAAGTAAAATGTTGTATAGTAAGTTATTAAGTTATATAGTAAGGAATGTAGTTTATCGTTAAGAAGTACCGTTCTGTGCCTTCACAGTCCACGTTGACCACATTGAAGATATACTTAACCCACTTGAAAAATAAAATACAGTACATTGAATTCATACTTAGGATGTCGATTTATTATTAGTCATAAATATCTTAAAACCATGTTATTACTGCATCCTTCATAATAATTACGTTCATAATGACCATTTGTCGAAGCTCTCGTTACACGGTTGGATCAAAGGCTTGATACAGAATGCAATAAGGCTCGAATTGTGAGGCGGTTACTGTCTGCTCTGCTGCCGCCATAGGTGGACCACTTTTTTATATTTTTAAATATTTTGTATTTTATATATCGAAATATTTAAAAATGTAATTTATAAGAATGTGTATTTAGTAAAGGAGAAAATAATAAGATAATAATATTCATAAAAAATATTATTATTAAATATTCATATAATTTTGAATAATTTCAAATAAATAATAAAAATAAATATACATTCATGTCAGCATCATCATGTCATCTCGTCACACGACGCCGTATGACTCTCAAATCAGTTATTAATTTATGTATATAATTCATAAACTAAGGAAGCCTAGCCCGAACACATATTTAATAAAAAGTAAAACAAATAAAAGCTTCAATAAATTGGAAAGCTCCTTTGAAGAAGTCGATTAAAGGCTTAAGATTAAATTAATTTAGTGGTTTAACATAATTTCTTTACAAAAGCGGATAAATCGCCATTTTTATAAAAAACGGTATAAAAAAGGAAAGTCATTAAACAGTGTTAAAATTCTTGTTATCCTTAAGAACACCTTTATATTTATATAACTGCACGTTCAAGATACTCAATATGTATTCATACATTAAATATTTAAGAGGTCATTTTTTTTTAATCATAGACGAACTATGCCATGATAACTTATAACTACTAAGTTATTAATATGTACGAGTACAAGAGTTATAAATGTACGACATTTTCCTTCATAAAAGATAAACCTCGTTAGGTCATTGTACTAATGAATACGAACAACTTTCGCCTTGGGGCCAACCCTGAAATATTAAAAAACAGCTGTATAAAACTTTAATTGGGAACAGAAGATATTTTTTGGAAAGCAGGTAAGGTTCGGATTCTACTACTTCAATACAATTAAAAAAAAAAAGTATTTTGTTTCTTGCAAAAACCTTTAAAAAATAATAACAAGTATTTTGCATAATATATATATATATATATATTCAGTAAGCTTTTCCTACAGTAAATTGATGTTTTAAACAAACAAAATAAGTTATACTGTTATTGCATATTAATTACATAAGATAATAAAACATTATATAATTTTATTATTTTTATTTATGTTTAGAAATTAGATATTCACATATATACAATTATACCATAAAACTAACTACATATGTATGTATATACATATTTACAAAAACAAAAAAAAAAAAAGCCGACCAGGACACTCAGGCGTCAAAGTATTCCTCCGCATCGCTGTCATCTGGAAACGTGCCCAAAAGACTGGCAGCATTGCCACGTTGGATGGCAATACTAATTCTTTGGGCAAAGAATGAGCCAGCCCTCTGGTCACGCGAAGTGTCGATCAGACGTCGAGAAATTTCTTTATAAAGATGACGTGCACTCGGAACCCATGACCCGAGCGTTTCAACCCCAAACGGCTCAAAACTGTAGTTACCAATAAGGTTACAGTATTTGCGCCGTTTGAGGGTCTCAGCACCCGCCGCGGCAGCGCCAGCACAGCCTGCCGTGCTTGAAACATGAGATGGCGCAAGGGTATCGACACAGGTTGCGTCCCACACCAAAGGCCTACCCATCTTCCAAGGCAAAAAACTCATGCCATCTGGTCTCTTACCATAGTCTCGTACCAAGCCGTAAGGTTCTAATACCGCTGGTACGCCGGCGGTACCAAGAGCTCGACGAATAATATCATTGATGCTGGCGTGCCGTGCTATGCGTCCTGCGCTCCTGTAACAGGACAGGCCATGGTGCCCGAAGCTGTCGACCGCTTCACCACAGTGACACCGATGCGGAGCAACACAAGGGGATTATTATGTTTGTAATACTTAGATAATTTCTAAAATTATTGCCCTAATTACAAAAATACTTTAAATTATAAAAGGCCATTCGTTAAAACTAACTAAATAAATACATTTTTCTAAGTAAAAACAAAGTTAATTAGACCAATTGGTTGCTTTACCAGCGCGCGGCGTACGCTGACAAAATACAAAACACCAACATAAGGTTTTGCAAAACTATTGGTTTCAGAAATTCTATAAAAAGCGTTTGCAGTAATGAATATATGTAAGACTGTCTATAACTTTTTAAAATCACTTATACTTGTGTACAACAATTACGATGTACTTATACAGTAACGATGGTAAATTTTTATAACACTTTAAAAGGGCTGTGAATGGAGTGGAGATAATCTGACATACATATATGCTCGCACAATTGGTAGTACGATTTAGTGCATAAAATAAAATGAGAAAATTGACAATGGATCTTGAGTGCATGATGCAGTAGTGGGTGGTAAATTAGGGTGTTGTAAGCGGTTTAGGTGCTGGGTGATGCGGCCTGCTCACATCATCGCTCTTTTCACCTCAGCTCGTAACCAAGCCTCTCCAAAAAAATCTCGTTTTACAAAATAACACTGCACTACGTGGTCGTAATTTTCATTCATTGCATCTCCAACCCCACTCTTCATCAATATGACTACAGATTCGTTCAGAAACGTCCCATTCCACAATACATCTGAAACGAATCAGCGAAACAAGTGGTTTAATTACATAAAATTGCCCCGCGGCTTCGCTCGACCTCTGCACGACTTGTCAAACAATTCCAATGAAGTTCCCCTTTGATCTGAAGCTTAAACAGAGATATTACTTCATTAACTCCATCGCGGCCATGTTGTAATTAATAAATGTAATGAATGCACGATTTTGTGAAATCGTTTTGGAATTTATTGTGGTTGCTTTGATAGAGTTCTGTGTATGAAATGATTCGCAATAAAATAATAATAAATTACTCAAATTTGTGTTGTTTATAGATTGTTTTGTATGTCGATTCTTTTACTATTTTTCAGTATGAGTAACTGTTTTTCATTCTTAAACATTACATTATCAATTAAAGCTTATAGTCGTTCAATTTCACTTGATATACAAACATATACCCATATACTTTTCATAAGGGTAAGCAGAAACCATTGAACGCCACCAGCTTTGATCCATACAAACTCCTTTTGCTTCGTTTACGTACATACCTCTAGCCTACGCATGCCGGTTGGGAGTTCTACTCGCCTGACCTTTCTGAAGAACAACACCTATAATTTGATTTAAGTCACGTCAATTTACAAACAAAATTTGGATCAACATAAATATACACTGTGTTATATTGCTTTAGATTTTTTATCAAATAACAATAAAGCAGAGAGGCGTTCATAAAAAACTAGATTATAAGACTTGTCTGAATGTCAGTGCGTTCTACTTGACCTTCGTGTAGCCTAGTTAAGTTAAACTCAGACGTACGTACCACCAAATTGTCTTGTGAAGTACTAATAAATAGAATTATCTAGTTTGTTTGAAGTAGGTAATTTCAGAAAAACTTCAGACACTAATTTTTTGTATACAGAGTAACTAAATGACTAGACTATCAACTATTTATATTTTATTTGTCACATCGGGCTGTCGGTTTATTATTATTTATTATTATTCATTTAATTCAGACATTGTCCATAATTTTGTGTAAGTACACACAAAATTAAAATAAAATATTACAACTAATATACATTAAAATTAAATTAAGTACACAATGTCATAAATACAATTAAAATTAAATACAAAATGTCATATATTGAATTAAATTAAATATAAATGAAATAATATACATTACAACAATACGGTCAAACAATACGAGGAGAAACGCTAATATGGAGCTGTATCCAGCTCTGCAACAGGGACAGGTCCCACCGCTCGGACAACACCATCAGGAGACTGTTTAAGCTACTTCGTATGCGACTTAATAGAGACGCGCTCCACTTTCTTATGATTGCGAAAAAATCATCCGTCCGCGTATCAGCAAACATCGTCGAAGCGCTACAAAACCGCGGAAGTCCCAACAGTATCCTAAAAGCATTGTTGTACGCCCGCAGCGTTAAGTTGGCCCACATTTATTGAAACACTTTTCTTTACAACAAACTGTGCCCTACGGTTTCACCTGCTCTTGAGGGATGGATCATGATGATATTAATAGTCCTTAACTTTCCTCAAGAATTGGACCATCAAATGCAAAAAGATTTTTACAAATCCAACTTGGTTGTTCCATGAATCAGCGCGTTCGAAAAGAAAACAAACAGACTCTTCGGCTTTGGATTTTTACCGACTTCAAAAAAGGAGGAGGTTCTATATTCGACTGTTTTTTTTTCATGTTCACCGATTTCTCCGTCAATTGAGAACGGATTGAGAAAATTCTTTACTCGTGTGATGGAAACTCTTCAAATACTATGGGCATAGCGATCGGTGTATATAAAATACTATTTTTATAGTACTCATGCATTGGTTGGTATTTTATACCTATTTAAATGCCATAAAAGTGAATTACGTAAATTAATAATGTAAACAAAATGTTGGTAACAATGAGTCAACCTGATACTACTGACACTGCTGGGCAAATGCCCCTCCCCATGACTCCCAGTGGTTTCAATCCAGGGCTACTATAGGCCACTGATCGTTAGTTTTGTCCAGCTCTTACGTCAGATCTACGAGATCTGCCACGGCGCCTTCTGGATTTGACAGGGCTCCAGAAAATTGTTATTTTGGCCTACAGTTCATAAGGCATGCGGGAGACGTGACCAGTCCAATCCCAATTCAGCTTGGTTTTTTAGCAACGAGTAATTTGTGTGTTTAAAAGTGTGGTGTTGCGTACGTCAGCACCTTGAGTTTTGACTTTTTAATGTTTGTCAAAGACCAAGTCTGGACTCCATAGGTCAAAATGGGAAGAATGCACATGTCCATGATTTTTCGCTTTAGTGACAAAGGAAGTTTTGTAAAAATATTCCTTGTCGTCACAAATTCAGAAAAATGACTTATAATGAGACAAAATTTTCAAATCACGTTGAGTGGTGGTACTATTATTGGAAGATTTGTTTTATGTTTATTTTCTTCGTACTGATTAATAAGCAGATGAAGAAAAAATAGAAAAAAGGTTGGCCGTCACGGAACGCCTGTCAGATGTCAGATGCAAAAAAAACGAAATTGATGGTTAGTGAAAAATTGTATTATTAAAGAAAACGAATAAATAAATATGGAGTATAGTAAATAATAAGCAATTAAGTATACAGATGCACAAGGTAGACTATAGGAGGCATTACGGCAGAAGAGGGATGGTATGCTGCTTTTCTCCCAAGACGCTTAAAGATGGTTCGCGTCAAAACTCATGTCTAAAAAACCATTTACCCCAATCACAACGCTACACATCCTTTAAAAACCTCAAAGCCTCCATAATCTAAACTCTCATTCCGAGTGCGAGTATTTACTTTAGTCGCTTTGCATACAAAACTTCAAGTCGCTGATCCGTTAAGATGACGTGCGCTGAGCGGGAAATCTGTCATATTGCGGGGAAGTTGTATGGTTTTAGGGTTCCGTACCGAATGATGAAAACGGTAACCTTACTTAAACTTAACTGGTGAAATATGGGTGTAGGTACTATGGGGGGTATACCTCTGATATACCCTTCGGGGAATAAAGGCGTGATGTTAAGATGAATTTTTATGATGCGACTTCATCTGAAGTTTGGAATACATAGTTAACAGCACTTTTTGTCAACTTGTATTAAAAAAGCAGTTTTCGTAACAATAAAACTAAATATTTTAAAGTAAATTGACTAGGGCATGTGGACAATATTATTATTTGTAAAACCTTATTTTTATATTCATTCAGACTTTTTTAATTATGATGACAAATGACTGTAAAAATCACATTCGCTCCTTACCTCCGCAGTTTACGGGGCTCATGTAAATATTACATCAAATGTAAAAACGAAGTGTCTCACTGGCACGGTTTTGAGTGATCAGAAAAATCCTTCACAAAGAAACTATGGTTTTGCGATTGCAAAAACTTTAAATGTAACCTTAAAACTGGAAGAATATATTTTTTCCCAAGGGTGCGGAACCTTTGGTGGGTGAGTCTAACTCGCAATTTACCAGTTTTTTAAATCTGCCTTGCATTTAAGTGGTAGGTAGTACAATATTTACGTAGAGTTTCAGCAAGAAGGTTTTAAAATAAAGTGAATTCTAGAAGGGAGAACTTACAGTTAGATAATAGTATTTTATTTGAGAATGTAGCTCTTGACATAACGTGGAGAAGATGAACTGAATTGAAAAAAAAAAACACAACTTTATTGATACAAAAAACCTTTGACATTACCTAATGCTAGGGTTCAATTTTGACGATGACTCCCAAAACCAGCAGATCCTGAAACTTAGGAGACAGTATTCTGCTGTCACTATGATACCAATAATCCTTTTTTTTTGTAAATTATTATTTTATCTTTGCATCGATTTTGACAAAGACAGGTTTCTAAGGAATAACAATGAAAAATAAAAAAGACCAACAGCGGAACAGTGGTATTAGGAAATGTGTGAGGAATGGTATTGTATTGTGGGTTTGTGAGTGAGTGATGGCGTGTGGTGTTTGTGTTGTTCAAAGTATGGTTCATCGTTAAAAATTATCAGCGTACCATATCAAAAAAAATTAAGAAAGGCAGATTAAGAAGTCCTTAAAAACTATGTATCATCAACGTAAAACAATTGCCATAAAAATAATCAATTTCACCTCTTCCCCATAACGTTCCCTCTCACCTCTACCCACCAGGGCCCCTATCGTTGGCACAGCTACCCACCATAATTCCATGTTAGTTCCACATATCATATATCCCGTCTACCCGAGTTATACGTCATATAAATATGACAAGTTGCGCCGGGATGTCACAAAGCCACAAAATGGAATTGGAATGTCGTTGCGAGCGACAAGCAACGGTGGCCGTATTGTGGCGGACAGAATAAAGTGTACAGTGTGTTGAAACTGGCATGCAATTCAGTTTAAGTTTGTATTTTTCTTCCTGTGCTCCTTTTACGAACGAGTGTGTGGTGAGATGGGTAAACGGATGGAAATTTTTGAGTATTACGTGTAAGAGTTAAAAAGAAAATAAAGGTAGTTTCGTTCGTGTAATGGTGCCTTGTGGCTGTTTTATTGTTTGTTGAGTTAAGTTGGTAACATTGCCTACATAGTAAACTTGCTGGAGTTTTCTACTCTATGATTTTGAAGGAACCTTCAAGGTTGCTTTGAAGCTTTCAACATCCATTTGAGAATACGCACAGCCATGAAACAAAATTATTAGTAAATTGGTTTAGATTGTCTTTGTGTTTTTAATGACGTGTGAATGAATGTTTTCACTCAATCAAGACCATAACAACATCTCGTTATTTAAAAGCACCGGCTGCTTGATTACAATTTGACGATACTGCCAATACGGCCCCAGAACATCATATTCACCGTTTCCGAACAAATAAGTAATTCAATTTACAATACACACAACCCACACAGCGGAACTCGACACCTAACAACCAAATTACAATTTCGCTCCAATCTAAAAACAAAAACGAACTGGCGATCCAATCTATAAAACAAATGAACGTGCATAAAACTTAATTTTATAGGTGCGCATGGCCTACAGTGTATTTGTGAAAAAAGTCCGCGGCATTTTAGGTTTTCCGATACGCCATTGACGCTCGCACGCTCGCACGGCGGCGCCACGCTCGCACGGTCAACGCACATCAACAAACCTAACTATGCGTTTTACAATAAAATAAAATTGAACAGAAAGCTTTGTCGATTTGTACGGATTCCCGAACCGGCATTTTAATTCGTTGCTCCAATATCACAATACTGCCGTAGAATAGTTACGGTCAGTAGGACAACTCGTCACACTATCAGCAAACTATCTGCAAAGTATTCGGTGCAGTCTCAAAATAAGTATGCAAAAATATGTACTCACTTTTAACTGCAGTTTTAATCGTGGTAGTAATTTAGAGTATGAGAGATACCAGTTTCTTACTAGAAATACCGAAAAGGACTTGCCCAATCAGGGTTCTGTACCGCAAATAACTTTGCCAGTAGAGAATTTCTGCTGATTAGTAATAATCTGTGCTAGTTAGAGATATCAAAATGTCTAGATTAATGCACGTAAACCTCCATCAACTATGTAGATTTATAAAACAAACAAAAGCCCTTTTATATTAAACCTCATTTGATACAATTATCCCATTTTATAATGTTAACATTTTGAAACGGGGACCATAGACAATGATCATAGGTCAACAAAAGTATTGTCTATGGTCGACTATTTCAACTATTTTCACAATTCACTCTCTTCATTAATTCGTTCTCTACTCCAACACTATTTATAGCTTGGCTTCACTATTTTGCATAGAACGGTCAAGTTTCTGAAAACAATAATATTCGTAAATCCAACTATTTGTATGTTTTCCACTAATGAACCTTTTCTGTATTACTTTAATATCAAGTATTCTACATTGACAATTCATCTCCCAAAAATGTAAACAAAAATGTATTTTAGGAAAAATAACCATAACACCCAATTATAAAGTCCAGTTTGCATAAGAACTTAAAATAAAATTATAACTTTTCAAATAGTATTTTGTAGTCATTGTGAAATCGACTTAATTCACACGAGTGTAAAGTTTTTATTTGCTTAAATAAAAATCACATCAAATGGAAATATGAATTTGAATACGGAATAGGTATGTGTTTTTGCATGTAAAGCTTTAGTACGTTTTTTCTCTTTGTTTACAATAAAAGGGTTTTTTGGGTGACAAAATGGCTTGAAACTGAATAACGAGTACAAATTGAAATCCTGCGGGCTGGTTGGTTGCAGCTATTGTCTGCAAAATTTTAAATTTCGAAACACACTGCTTCTATTGTTTTGACATTGTTTTTGACTAGGTATGCAAAACATCACTTTTGGTAAATTGTGTTGGCGACTTCATCCTTTCATGGATGCATGGTTTCCTTCTCCATTGCCGATGGACTATGGTGTCTTAAGGTAGCATCAACTTAGGCACCAGGCAACAAAACCAAAATGTTAACTGATTATTTTGTAAGCGATAGTTTTCTGACTAAGGCTTCTTTAATGATGCTTATTGAATACGAGCCTGCCTGAAAGGATCTAATTGTTGATAACTTGTCGGAAGCTTTAGCCAAAAAGTTTCCAAAAAAACAATTATACGTTTAAACAATACAGTACCGTGTAACCCAGTAGCTGGGTTATGGAGGTTAGATAGGCAGTAGCTCCATATTACATACTCTTCATACGGTCCGGTTAGACTGGAAGCCAATCCAAACATAGTTTTGAAAAGACTAGGTAGGTAGGTTATACACATACATTACATTCTTATATAAATTTATGTCAACTATTTTACCCCATTTTGCAATCAGGTTCCAGAATCGATGAAACAACTAACTTCTACTTACTTATAAGCAAAAGTCTAAGTACCAACTCAGACAAGTTATAGCGATATAGTGCTTACCTACACATCCCATTGGTTCCACCTGCTGGAAGTCTGCCTCCTCATAGTCTCCTGGTCATAAGTGGTTTCAGATAACCTAGAAGACTCTTAAGAGGCTCCGGACACAGGTTTGCTGAAGCAAGGAAAGCTTGCTGAGGTGGAAACTAATGGACTCCGCTAGCCTGGTGTGCAAGTGTGGTGCTGTTCTACAAATAATGGGACACCCGATAACATGTCCTGCGAGCCCTGAGACTTTCACGCTGCAAGATTTGATGGACGCTACCGATGATGCCAAGCTCGTGGCCGACTCTGTATAGATTTCCATCGACACGCTACGAAGAATATACCAACTTCCACGTTCCTATCTTCAAAAAGACTTTCATACACACTTTAATTCCTTAGCAATGCCCTAAGCAGTTATCCCTTTAGGGTTAGGGTTATAGATTTTAGAAAATCCTTCCTTACTGCTTACTTTCGTTTTATAAGTAACGCTTGTGCAAATTAATTTTATAGTTTTTGCCAGTTTCGGGCTGTTCGTTGTCTATCAGTCAGATAACGAAATCAATATTAGTATTAAGTAGTTTTTTTAATGAAATAACCAACTGTTTTCAAGTATTTAAATACTACATTATTTATACTTCCTACCTACCTATGTAGGTTCGTCTGTATATGTTTGCAATAAATAATGCTATCCTATCTCAAAAAGGAAATGAACAGATTGACAACCGAAGACCTCTGGGTCACAAACGTATATTAAAACAGTTCACAAGGGGTGTTGACATAATTGTCGTGTGTGTAGACCCGGCCGTTTATTTAAGCGGCAGCGCTCCCATCAATCTTCATCGACGGGACGCACTCGATTGACAGCGAACGCGCGCAATGAATACAAATGAACTTACCCTTAAATGTGTGGTACGTACTGAAAGATTCTAGGAAAAAATCGAGGATCTCATTTTTTTTGTCTTTTTTTTATGCTGTGAAATTGTGTATTGGATTGACATGATTTACATACTAACAATGTAAAAGGTAATGGAATAATTGACAAGGAATCCTCGACTGCAAGTTACTAGAATTGAAGTTGTTAGTTCAAATAATATCTAAGTTTACAACAAGTATGTATCTACAGAAACCAACATAATCTTTGAGGTCTTATTGGATACTGTTTTTATACACCATTGTGACTGTGGAAGCCGCTGAGCTGATTAAGGGTGCATACTGAAATTTCCAAATACAACAATGCGGAAATAATATTTTTAATGACAATAATCATAATGATGTCCATTCCTGTAAATTCGTTTTATTTAATAAACTCTTTTACATGTCAGCAAGCTACAAAGTTTAAAACTAGATGAGGTTGGTGTTGCTGAGAAGAAATATATGTCTGAGTCTCTTTTAAAATCCAGACATTGCCTTGGTCAAATCATGTGAGTACCACATAAATAAGTGTCTGAGATGGTATTTGGAGAAAAAACCTACACAGAAATGAGTGGGACGATAAATATCAATCGCTTATAACTTGGACCACGATCTAGACACGACGGTAGCTCCGCTTACAGAAATCAGTCTTGGATGGAAATTACAGAGAATTTTCATTAGAATGGGCTCTTAACTGATAACACCCCATTTATTCCTCCAAAGTACCGTCTAATACGTTATTGAAGCTTTTCAGGTCCGCGTTTAGCCCAGAACTTAGTTTAGGCTAATGTTTGTTAAAATGTTTCTAATTTCATGAAATCGTGACGGCATAACAGAACATTGTGGGGGCAAGTAGGAGCTTCTAGCAAGCGATAGCAGATAGTAAAAGAAATTAGAATATAATAAAATAGAATACTCTTTATTGTATACCATGAAAACTTACAAATAATGAGCTTAAGAGCTACATAAGGTCTAACTTATCGCTAAAATCGATGTCTTACAGACAACCTTTGGATGGACTTCATAAAGATGGAGAAAATATATGTTGGGATATCGTGGTGTACTACGAGATGGTATTGTGGTCAAATGATGTTTTATTGACGACCGATGTGGCGCGGCGGGCGAAGGTCCGCCTGCGACGCAAGAGGTTGCGGGTTCGATTCCCGCCTTGGGACAAATGTTTGTACGATCTACAAATATTTGTTCCGGGTGTTCTGGGTATTTGCTATATATCATAAAAATATCTATCTATGTATTGTATTAAGTATATCAGTCATCTAGTACCCATAACACAAGCTCTGCTTAACTTGGGGCTAGATGATGCTGTGTGGATTGTCCAGCATTATTTATTTATTTATTTATTAGTATACCTACTTAGCCTGCTTACAAAATTATCTGCAGAAGTTTTATCGCTTACCTGCTTACATTTCGCAAAAAATAAAAGTGATAACACTGCTGGTACACTGTTCTTGAAAAGGTTTGCATTCTCGCTCACATATAAAAGCTTAATGTCTGAGATTACTGGATGCGCGCGCGCAGCTAGTATTCTTCTTGCCGCCGGTGCGCGTGCTTAAAATGTTGAATGTATTGTAGATAAAACCTTACACCTGTATTACCCAAAGGGTTAGGCTTTTTGGCAGTATGCTATGTATAAGTTGCTGTTCCATGTAGTAGGGGGCGAGCCTGTTGAGCGTCAACGGGGCCAATCCAGACTCAGCGCTACTACTTAGAATACTTAATGGAACATGTCAATAACACTTTACCCAAAATGGGAATCGAACCGACGACCTCACGCCCCGTAGTCGCACTTACGACCATGAGACCAACGGGCCTGATAAAGTCTTACATTTAATAGCCTAAATTGTTTTTTTGAATGAGTTAAAAGTTGAATATAAAAGTTAATAATATAGAAACCGATTTACAAGGTAATATTTTATAATCATAGTTTTTATTCAACCAGGATAATATTGGTTCATAAGAAAACCAGCGCCAGACAGCACTGACAGGATTTTTTAGATGCAGCTGTAAAACACAAACTGTTATTTTTAAAACACTCCATTTTTGGATTATATATCTATTGCCAAAATGTTTTCCTTTCTTTCGTGAGCAAAAGGCTGGTATTATAAATGCTTACGGTCAGCACCCAGCTACATTTGTGGGCAAAGTCTCCAGGCACTAAGTTGTCAGACAAACGGTAAGCTTTATACAATGTTGGTCTAAGTCGTACCGCCAAAATAGATAGATAAAGTGTAGAACAAGCTAACTCGCGGCAGATCTAGGTAGCTACGTGTCAAGTATGGGATTATGGCACGGGAGAGGAATTGTTTGGGGCAAGGTATGAGATGATGCCAGAAGAAACTGGAGACCGCATTTTGGTGTGATCTGATAAAAGAACAAAGATAATCAATCAATCAATCAATAAAAATTCATTTACTCAAATTAGGCTGAGAATCAGCACTTTTTGAACGTCAAAAAATAAATAAAAAACTATTAATGTGATACCTATATCTGTACGTATACACGCGCCCTTGCCTTTACGGCAAATGGCATGACGCTCACTCAGGCCGACGTACCGCGACTCCCTTGTGTGTGCGCGCGCACACTATACGTATTGCTTCTCTGTATGAGCTGCTTACTATATATAAAGATGGGATTACAAATACAGAAAACTGGTGCCTGGAAAAGGTTTTTCTGTTTACCGTTAAAACGATGGGATGAAATTCATCTTCAATCTACGACCGAATTTGGAAAGGATGAAAATCTGATTAAAAATATTCCCTTGTTTTATGTTCGTCTAACATTACTTAAGGGTGGAAGGGCAGAAATGAAATATTGAAATTGATGGTTTTTGAAAGAATCGTATTTACCGAACCAAACCAACCAATGGTTCGGTTCAGTTTGGTTAATCCGTTAATAACCATGAAGGTTAAACTGCGAGAGCCTATGCCAATATATATATACATATATATATATTGCCACCTTTTCTTTCAGCTTGTACCATCCACCAATAGAGTCACAGGATTACAAACACGCTCACATATGTACTTATGTACTTCTGAGTGAGACAAAATGCTCATTGAATTTCATAAGGCCCCGGATTGCAAACCGGACGCCGGAGCACCTTTAACTTAAGTTCCGCTTGTTGCTACTTTGTTTTATTCGCACAGTATTTTGTCTTCAGTAATGGGACTTCTTTTATGAGTATAGGTTATATGTTAGATATTGTACTAGGTTTTTGCGAGGTTTCGCTTGTGTTAATATGGATTTGGGCAAATGCTATGATTTTTGTCTGGATGAATGGACCCTATGTCCTTTTCTGTATCTCCAATAACGTTTATGACAAAATTCCAAGATGATAGCGTAACATACAAGCCACCAAACAAACTAACATTCGCATACATAGAATAACGAATTCTCTACACAAATATTGTAAAAGGGAAAGATTTGTATGTTTGTAACGAATAAACCTTGACTATTACCAAAACAATATTTTGACGTAAGTATAATTTTTTTGACAACGTTGTATAGATTCAAGTTCTTCAAACTTACATATCAAACAGACGTGTTGCTGGGGACTTTGTTCCACCACTTCTTCTTCCAAGCAAAAACAGTAGGAAGTGGTGAAGGGTGGGCGTTTTGGGGGGCTGTCTTTTGTAAACGTTTTGACGTTCAAAAAGTGCTGATTCTCAGCCTAATTTGAATAAATGACTTTTAATTTTAATTTGGATTTTTTGTAAAAATGAAAAAAAAAAAAAAAAAGTTTTTTTACATTGTCACTATTATAAATAAATACATGTATATTATTTATAAAACAAATATTTATAATTCAATTCTGTAATAATAAAACAGTATAATTACTTAGTACTTGTCTCATAATAAAATATATTGCATTAAACACACAGTGCTCTTTCTCCTGTCTCCTGTCTCCTGTGTCTATGCCCTGATAGGGTCTACAACCACTCTTAGCTTTAAGCCTTTTATTAACATCTTATTTTACCTTGTAGAACGCAATTAAATGAATGTGAATATGAATGTCTGAAAAAATAGAGACATTTTATTAGTTTAAATTTTATTTTTTAGTTTATTTTTATTGCTGGCAGCAATTTGTCACAGCAAACGCGAGATTACTGTACCAAAATGTTGTCTGGGATATTTATTTCTGAATGACCAATGAATTTTCCTATAATACTGTTCTCTTCTATTTTTAGACAACCTACAAACAGCACGGTGCTGAGAGTGCATTCGGTAACGGCCGAAAGACGAAAATACAAATTTAGATTCAGACGGGTCAAGAAAGAAAAGATAGAATGCAGTCATAGATTTAATTATAACTGAATTCACTCTCAACTTCTATTTATATTATGATACTGTAGAGATTAAAATAGTCAAATAGAATAGAAAATAAACTACTGTACATCAGTAATCCCCGAAGAGAGGATCACTATTAACCTTAGTTTTCTAGATCCCTGATGACTGGTTTACCCCGAATACAATGGGTCGCACGAACTTTAACACCCTTACCTTTTCACCTGATAAAAACCTAGTACCCACTCGGACTAAGCCCCAACAAGTTACAACTGGGAACGTTATAGTTACTACAAGCCCCGAGGGACAGAGAACCAGACCTTCACAAAAGGCTTAATTTTTTTTCATAAGTTTTTCGCATACGGGTCCCAGTTGGGCGCCAGTTAACAGAGAGGAATAATAATTTGTAAAGATTACGAACAACAGGTGTGGCTAACGATACACCTTTGTGTTTATTATTTGCCTACCCACCTTTGGGCATAGATTAATATAATCATGCGAGTGAACGTAGCTTTTCACTGTTTGTCTCTGTATCACCCAAAGGTTGACTGGTAAGTCTGTCTCAGTATATTTGTGTGCTTAAAGTATTAAATAATTGAATAAATAACAATCAATAGTAGGCTTTTCAAGATGTTAGGCTAGGCAGATGATGATGAGACAGATTTCCTCTCCAATTAATAGGGACATGTATAAAACGGTAACTACATGGTAACATTGGTAAACATCTACACAAAAAAATAGTCACTCGACGTTCATCAAAATCTCTTCACCAAAGAAGTGTCGCATCTGAGCCTTACTTACTCGTGTAACAGATAAACATACGGATATTAGGCCGCCATGTTCATACCTTCACGTGTGATTATACTTTCTCATTACACCTTACGTTACTTATTCCTATGAGTTAGGTTTGTTTGAAGGGGATGGAACATTCCAGTCTTGTGAGGATCATTCTTTTCCTGGTAAAATGGTTTAAATACTGAACAGTTGATGCAGTTGAAGTTACGTGTCTATTTCTGGTATAATCGCTTTGGACTCATCTTGGCATTATAAAAAAAACTTTGTTGTACAATTAGTTTTTAAAAGTTTTAGAGGGAGGATACGCGACAGTGCATAACATTTATAGAGAGAAACTTTTTTCCGAGTTATTTTGTGCATACTGGCCTAGCTCTGTTCTGTCTCCTGCTTTATATGGAGGGATTTGGTTATTATGTTTCTTTCTACCTTCATCGTTGTTCGGATCGAAGACAGTTGATTGGCTTTTTGTGTACTTATCAAGCTACCCTCGACACTCGACGTCTTTTTGGTGATCAGCACTGTTGATTCTGGCTTACAGGAGTTGCACTGGTTAGGAATAGTGTGGCGGGCTTGTCATGCACACGTGTCATGGACCATTTCACGTCTCGGACGAGCTAATGTCAGAACTATTTGGTAGCCTTTTGCCCATTAAATGGGTAATATCTAATACCACAGAACAATACGGAAAATAGGAAGAACGAAGCGGCACTTAACCCCATATCTCATTGTACAGGTTTTATGGCTAATACAGTCGCTTTTCCCTCCCTAATGATATGCCCACGGCCATGAAAACAAAGCACCCACTACCCCACATTACCATAGCCCTAACCGACTTAAAAGAAGTAGTATTCTGTATCAGTAATACGAGTTAGGTACCTATTTACATAACGACCGCTTATCGTGCACCATCGCTGCCTCGCTCCCAAGTCCCATAGGTTAATAATCGTATAAATTCAATATTGGGACGTTCGAGTCTACGAGCTTGGACTGTGGCCAATAGTAATGATTTGGTTGGGAGGACTGGGGACTTGGCACTTTTGTTTTAAGTTTTTTGTTGTTGTATAAACTCATAAACTTAGTGGTGACGGAGTGAGTACGTCCTCATCTTTGAAGCACAAGCTGTAGCTTTTTAAATTCATATGTGCATTTTCAATTTATCTTAGATATCTGTTGGAAGAAAACAGCATGAAGAAACATAGACTTATAATATTAATCTAAGTCTAAAATCGCCAATCCCCTTCAACAAGCGTGGGGATTTATGCTCGTGCCTTCTGTGTACGAGAAGGGGCCTTTGCCTTGCAGTGGGATAGAAAAATAATCTTTTATAACTGTTTATGTTCAGATACAGTAACAGGCTGGTATTGATAATGACAAGCAAGATGATAAGTAGGAAATTACAACTCTGAAAGTCAGAAATGTCCATTTCTGACAGCCACAATGGTAATTACGCGAAGTAAAGTATCTTAATTCTTTACTTTGTGTGTTGTCTTTCTTTTGTCATAGCGTGCACTAATGCTAGCAATTAGATTATTTTAGTTAGATTATGCTAGCAACAAGAATGAGATTTTTTATGCATGACGTGTGGTTTCTAAAAGTATTATGGACTTTTAGGTCTGTAACCTTACAGCGGCAGAATATTAGTTCTGGCTGGACGAAACGATTTGAAATTAAAAAGAGTGTTTTATCTTTTTAATTTCGAATCATTTTAAACATCGAACGTATGTTTGTTTAGTGAGTAGCAGATTAGTTTTAATAAGTAAATAGATAAATTTTGATAAATAAATAGGTTTAAATCAGCGGAGGTAGGTATATTATTAATAGCTGATAGCTCTCGACCCAGTACTATTTGGGGTGGTATGTAGGTGAACCTATTGCCTTACAGTATTTGTATCAAAACGAATTTTCGCAACCGCTTCAAGAATAAAAATCAAAAATATCTGAAGTTCACAGTTCCAGTAACGACTAAATCCAGAACCAGCTCTTATCCGACTTGAGACCGCAGAAGGAGGTATATCTGTTAGTTGTTTTGTTCCTCGGTACGATACATCAGCTTAGATTGAATACAAAGCCTTGGGAACGTACAATATATTACCCAATTGGATTGTGTAGCAAAAAGCTAGACCATACATCGGGTTTGTAGGTTTTCTAGAGGTCTTGTAGGACACCACCGCCTATAAGATAACTACAATTAGAACCAGAGGTATTTATTGCCACCCCGAATTCTACATATATAAATAAAAATCAATTGCTGCACGTATGAATGATATGTGTTATGTTATTTAAGATAGTATACATGATAGTTTAATCAAAGGACCACGCTAACGCATTTTCGGATTCCCTGTAATGTTAGTAGTGTTTGTGATAAATATAAAGGGGAGAAAGCACGAGGGTAGTCACCAACGCAATGGGCTGACCGAGTAAAAGAAGCTACGTCTTCAAGCTAATTTTGAGGCGGTGATGGCAATTGGACCGGATTCGATGTAGGCAAATGGTCCAGTGACCATGCGTGATCCTCAGTAATGAGGGACCGATTGAAATTATGATGAAAGATCACACTTGAGAACAAGTCGACCGACTCAGCTGTTTTTATAAATGTCAGGACAAGGTGAGTCGGGATGAAAAGTCTTTGAAAATCCACCGGCAAAATCAGAAGTTCAAATGGATTGTAAGAAAATCTTTTTAACATAAAATATGCTACTTGTTACTAATATTACAATCCAGTCTTCAGACTAAAAAGCAATTTAAATTTTATTAAACCTTGATTATTAGGTAAATAAATCTAAGACTCTAGTCCATTAGCGTCATCTTAAAGTCTATTAAGGGGAAGCACTTGGTACATGTGTTCGACACTTGTAACACTGCACTGTGCACTACATTACACTAACACTTAAAGGTAAGGGTAACAGGATCCGAACAACAAAATGTTTGCACCCATGCGAGGATGGGACGGGTACCTGGTCATAAATACATATGTAATTGTCTCATGTGCTGGTAACTTCGGCACCTTCAAATCAGAAAGCTGCTCAGCATTTCCACTCGGTAAAAAAAATAGGCAACATTTTTAACCAAATGACTTTTGCATTTGAATTTTGGAGTTGTTTGCATACATTACTCTTTGCCGTGTGTACGGACCGTCCAAAGAAACCACTATGTAAAACAGACACTATTCGGTGACCTGAAAACCGTCGGCCGGACGTCCGGGGCCGTAACACTGTACGGAATCAATAGCGGTAACATACGTCGCGATCGTACCATGCAATATGCATGAGGGCCATGGTAGCCTGCACTTGCATTCACGTGCTTTTGTTTGGATGGGGGTTAAGAAAAGGCCACCTAAAATTAGAAAGAAAGATAAAGTTTAAAGTTAGCCTATTCTTAACACGTGGTGGTACATAACATTATGCCTCTTTTCTACGAAGGGTTGGGCAGAGGTTGCCGGTAGTGCCGCGACTGTAGGTCCTGGGTTCAATTCTCAAGTCAGGCAAAGTGGTATTGACTTTTTCCAATAGGAGTTTTGTTATTAGCAGTCCGGAATCTGGATTTGTGCCGGGTTGATGGCAATAGGCTTGCCCCCTTTAACATGGGACTTCAACATAAATGGCAAAATGTGCGTTTCTCATAAGTACCCACACCTCAGCCTATCCCTTCATGGAATACAGGCTCGTGTTATGTTACGTTACTACACCCAAAAGACCGGTGAAATCACAGACGCATGATCCATTTGAGTTTCCAGGTGGACTCAAAGCTTGTTTATCAACCAATAACATTGCGAACCCGTCGTCTGAATATAACACTCTATCCGCGAGGGAATAAGAAGTCACTCACATAAATATCCTCAGCGCTGGCCGCTTACGAACCGGGCCACGTAGAGCCGATAGCTCATAACTAATACGACAGAGCTATCTATCTAGTTCTTGTAGCTCTACGTATTCTTACAATTTATTATTATAACCTAAGATTTTCTTCGTCGTTTTATTTTAAAACGCTATCGATAGTGTCACAATTCTTTCGACCAGTGTTGAGGTTTTTTGACCAAACGATTTTATATGCATATATGAGTTTAGTACGTCATTCTGAACCACCCAGAGTTGAAATTTTTTATCGTATTTGTCCTAGTTTTTACTGAATTCGTGGTATTAGTAACAAAAAATAAAAGTGGTGACAAAAATTGAGAAGGGTATGTTTAGATGGTTTGGTCACGTTGAGAGGATGAATGAAAGGTGACTTACAAACGGTATTTATATAGAAGATGTACTTAAGTGTAAACGCCGGGACGACCTGAAGGATATATGGCCCTATTGGTGATGTTGTTCAGAAAGGTCAGGTGCGTAGTACTCGCAACTGGCGTGCGTGTGTGACTAGACGTATGAACGTAATCGAAGCAAAGTAGTGTATAAGGATCTTACCAGGTCCCGTTCTGTAGTTTCTTTCATGGTGTTAAGTGGTGTGCCCACGTCTGTATGTTTATTTATTTTCCTTTTTAATCACTCTTGTATACTTTATTAACTATCGTCAAAATGTGATTCAACCACTTTTGTTTCTAAGAATCCTCAAAAGCAAAACTACAAGTCCCCGTTTTCCTATGCTACGTACAATATTCCGTAGTGAGAGTTAGCTGTAAGCCAGCTAAGCACCGCACAGCCTCCCGTATCTGATCCCACCACGCCACAGTCTAAACCCAAAACAAACAGAACTGAACTACATAACGCATAACTAACATAAAGCACTTTACAGCGATAGCTTCAGGATATTTAGCCAGGATGACCACAAATGAGTAGACCTAGCATTTTGCAGCTGTGACTCAGGCAAAACAAACTTATACCCAGCACTTGGCCAGTAGAAAACCAACTTTATAAGAACGGATTAAGGTGGTTGGTAAGTGTTACAGTTAAGTTGGTAGTGTTAAATAATGTCATGGGCATTGTACCCCAAACGGCTTATAAGTGTGGGTGTATAAATAGTTCGAGTTTTGTTAAAAACTTTGCTTTCCACTAATGTTTGGCTTTAGTTCGGTTAGTTTTATAAGTTCTTTTAGTGTTTGAACGTCTTTTTTATTTATGCGTAGAATGAGTTTTAGAACTAGTTAATGCGAGTATAGTATAAATATCCTTTGATAAACTTGATCTGGACAGTATCTCTAGGGTGCCTTTCAGTAAATAGAAACATCTCTTCATCTCTCATTTTTAAGTGTCTTCAAAAAGGAGAAGGTTTTATGTTCGCCAGTATATATATATATATAGTTTTTTTTGAAGGTTTACCTATTTATCCGTCAATTGTGAACTGATTTTTCTTCTAATATTATAGGCTCAGCCTTCCAACATTACCCCTCGATAGTTGTTGCAGTCCTGTACATCCCCTTTATTCTTAAAGATGGGAACTGGATTCCCTATGGTAAAACCGTGTTAGAGCACCTGATCAATCCTCAGCAGCAACTCACCTAATAGTACCTAGTTATCCACAATTGTAATGTGTCATGTCCTGGGCACACGTCTCTAACTTGTAGTACTTAAACCGAGTAGTTAACAAGCAATGTAATTTATTTTTTCTTTAACTGAGTATTCCTGCAGTTATTTTTTCAGGAAATCCCGTATATTCCCACACAAACGGTTGTTGGATTTTCGGGGTTTTAGACGAGTCGGGACCAACGGCTTAACGTGCTTCCTGAGGCATGAAGGGGTGTCAATATGTAATCTGACCTCAGGCGGTGTAGCCTAACCTTCAATCAACCTGTGCGGGTGTTATAGCTTAACCCCTCTGCCCAACGCTTTGCGATTGCACTTACTCGTATAAAATGCATCGAAGTGAATTTATGGTGGAAACTCAAATAGTTTTTTTTTTGCATAACATATATTTTTCGTTATATTCTGCTTCCGCCTCGGCCCCCGTTTCTGCTAAGATGACCTGTATCATCTCTACTCTACACCACACTGACTCTTCTATAATTCTGCGTTGTGGCTGTACAGGAAAACTATAAAATAGCAATCACTTTTTTTAATTAAAAAATCGTTTTATTACGACTGTAACCACTAAATTACTAGCCACATTTACTAAATGAAAGTTGACGCAACTATAACTATTTTCCTTCACACTAACTTCAAAGTGTGTTATATTCTATCACAAATAATTCTACTATTCATACCTGTCGAAGTAATAAAAACTGAAGATAAACGACACCGCAAGTTTCATCCAATTGAATAAAGATCCATAACTTTGGAGATAAATCACAGTGAATCGCATCCATTGCTGTGATCGAGGAATGAGGAAAAATGCAGTATATCAGCCCCACACTAAAGTTTTGGAAGGGCCCTGAGAATCGGTCAATGGATCAGAAAAGTTTGTATTCTTCGTTTTTCCCCAGGGGCGTAGGGAGTATGTTTGTTTATTTTACAAGGAGCTGATCTTCTTTTGAAAAATAAGTCTGTAACATATGTACCTATTGACTTCAGAAATTGCCTCTTAATTCGACAACGCAACTGTGAATTCGTTTAGTGTTTTTAGATGGAGCATCAACCACCTGTATCCTATATTTTTGTCTGCATAGGTGAGGCCGACTTACAAACAAAATAATTACGTTATTTTCAGACGGTTTTGTGATGATGTTTTACGCTTTAATCTATAAAGTAATTTTTGTTCTTGCCTATTTTTGTAATACATACATAACATCATAATATCACGCCTTTATTGCTAGAAGGGTGAGGCAGAGGAGTTAAATACTATAGTACACCCACACTTTGGCCGGTATGTTTGCCATCAACTCGGCACAAATCCTGAATCCAAGCTGCCACTGATAAATTTTAGATTCAAATTATTTTTTACTCAACATAACACCCATATTCTCCAAAGGGTAGTGCAAAGGTGAACACATCTGTTTATATTGTGAAAACAAAACATGAAAAGGTCCACCTATAAAGGTAAACACTCATTTCAACAGTTAGGTTTAAGTCCCATGTAAGTGGGGACGAACCTATTGCCACCGGGCATAAGTCCACAATCCCAGGCTACTTAAAGTTCCAGATATAAAAACCCAATATCAAGCATTTTTAAAGATTTCCTTTAAGCCGATTTATAGCTAAACGATTCCCAACTTAATTACTGTGGCACACCGTTGCCACATGTCTGCGGTCTTCATCTTACTTGCATTACTTTCTACTAACGCTCCAGAACACTCTTTACAAAATTAAACACCTAATCTTGCGATAGACCCAAGTCATCTAATTTTCTAGTACAACTTCTTAACTGGCATTACTTGTTAATTCTACACGTTCGGCGCGCGACTGCTCCGGCGCCGCGACACTATTTATTAGCTAACTTTCACAATAAATCCGACTGCTCGACCGTGACGAATCAAACGACGTGTAAGTACACATGAGGACAGAACTGTTACGAGATATTTTCTTATTTGGGAAGGTGAAAATTGGCCTCAGACCTGCCGACATCTTCTTCGAGTTATCTAATCTAAACTCAAATCATAAAGAGGTAAGCTTTGTTTGTTTCCTTATTTGTATAATTATTTTTTTGTATGTAATAGATAAACTCAAACTACTACTTAATCGATTTAATTCTCACAACTATACAAAACTACGTTATCAGCGAGTATAGAGTCAATAGTTCGCTTTAAATGCTGTGGAGGGTATGTTAAAGTTTGAAGGTAAAAGTAGGAAATCCGCGCGGATGAAATTGTTGGTGAATTGCTAGTAAGGAACTTCATATCAAGGGTTTGATCCTCCTCTGGATTATACCGATACATGATTTCCGCTCCAGGATTCATCTGGTCCAACAAGACAGGACTAGCATGCTACTACTTTAGCTCAATCTGTACGTTAGTCAAATGTAATCAGTGGTCACCCTACAGGTTATCATAAGCAAAGAATCAGAAAAATAGCGCTACATTTTAGAGGAGCCAACATTTTGGAAGAAATCAGTTAAGATAGTCGCCAATATTACCGTACAAACAAAAGTTTTTTTGAAGTTCATTATTCTCAAGCACTCGAAGAAATTATTTAACTAAGACAAACAATATATAAATATAAAAATAAACAATATCTTAGAACATGTTTATTCTCCCCATCTTGACCTATGGTGCACACAAACTTGTACTTTGACCAACAACCATAAGTCCAAATCGAATGTTTGCCAACGTGCTATGGAGTGTGTATCTTTGGTTTTAAATTACCAGATCATGCTCAAAACCCACACTGCGCTCCAAAACGCAAGTAGTCCACTGTGATCTGGCTGCCCAGCTTAAATGGGACTTGGCAGGACATTTCTGCCGTATCGTATCGAGGAGTCTCTATAATAAAAAAAATAAAAAAAATGTTACAAACGGTCACCCATCCACAGCCTGATCGGCTCGGCTATCGTAGCTTAACCTTCAATCAACCCGTGCGGCTGCTTTTATGTAGCCACGAGCTCCTCAATCAACTCAAGCTAATAATAATAAGAATACAAATAAACTCGTTTCACAACCACTTGTGTACGCGGCAGTAGGTAATACGTGTTTGGCATCGATTTATTCTGTGCACCTTACACCTTAATCCTTTGCCTCACCCACTGCGGAACGGACACGTTCTGACGACTGACTAGAATAATGCGCAATTTTATACGATTTATATCTGATACCGCTTGATGGAATTGAAGTGAGGAGAGGATTCCGAGATCTATACGATTGTACTAGATTATTTTTGTAATGTCAGAAGACAATTGTGTTGTTAAAATACTACTACTACTTTCGTAGTGATCACTCGGGGAGGTTTTATAATTAATTAGAATCATGGTATCCGGTTCTGTGATGATGTACCTTCCACCATGTATTTAGCAGTACTTTATAGACTCTTTTTGAAGTAAAATAATTATAGTATGTAATGTGTTACATATCCATCACTTGTCACTTTAAGTTCATGAGAAAACCAGCCATTTGGTGAAGCGTTGAGACATGCCATTTTTATTTGATATTTTAATTTTGATAAACTTTTACCAATAAATACTTTTCTTTCTTTCTATACACCATGTATATTTTGCAGCATCCAAAACTAGATACAAATTAACATGATCGAATTCTTACTTAACTAAGTTAAGTTTTTTACTTAAGTTAGTTAAAAATGTATTTCAAAGAAACACAGCTTGAATTATGTAAAAATAAAACAAAAGAGTCTGTAAAGACTTAACGAGACTAACTCACTGGTTCAGTGGTTGTGAGGGCTTCTGCTGAGCATGAGATCTTAGGTTTCAGGTCGGGCAAAGTGTTGTTGGGTTTTTCATCTGTTTTTTTTTATCTAGGAAGCACGGAATGGATTTTTGCCCTGCTGATGGCGGCAGGTTTGCTCCCTATTACTTGGGACTTAAACATAACTGGTAAAATTTGCCTAACTCGTCATGGATACAAGCATGGTAAAGTCAAAAGACCCGTTGATGACACAGCCTCTCAAAATAATCACATAATGTTTTTTATTAAATAAAAACTCCTAATTTAATTCCGTTCAATTTGAATGACAAGTAAACCATACAAATTGGAGTATGTACTGCTGAGTGAAAAAAGATTCTTAAGGAAAATCGTTTCAGGACGCGCCGGGAAATCGTTTCGCTGCAACCCATTCATGTGTGGAAATATACGGTGATTATAATTGAGAGGGGACGCTTGTTAGGATTTCCTTTATATTTTTGGTAGTAATCGAGAATCGAGATATATATTTTTGTGAGAAGATGGAAGAAAGATAATCAAATAAGGAAATAATTGTATTTTGTTTCACTTGATTTCATTATTCCTTTATCATTACAATTGAATTACAACTGATAAATAATGTATTGTCCTGATCTAGATCTAGCCCGATATATATATAGTGAAACGTACTCAGTCATTCTTGCTATGAAACTTGAAATACACACATACACACACACGGACACTGGCAGAGAGTTGTTAACTACTTTATATTTCGAACAACGATGTACCAGGAAGACCCCAACCAGCCATCAATCCGCCACAGAGAACGGCTCCGTCTCCTCACCTCTCCCGTACATTCCGCCCGCGGCCGTACTGCTCGCGACATTTCCAATGATATTTCGATCGGCTGATATGAAAACAGACCGTGATTGAATTGTGATTGGGGTTCAACAATCGGAGATGGGTCTTTACAATAATTCCCGAGCGGAATTCCTATTATTTTCCAATGACTCGTATTGTGGGAAGCGTCCGCTTAATGTCTTTCAAATTCAATGTCGTTAAGTTCTTTTTAAGAACGAAGGCGGACATTTTGAATTTTTTCTGAGGTCTATGGTGAGTACGAGAAGGGATTGGTTCGAATAATAATTCACACATCGATGCGCATAAAACCACTAATAAAATTTCTCGTATTGAGAAGCGTGCTGCATCACCGATGATGCCTCTTTCTGCTTTTACAAGCAATGGCTTCAAAATCACGAACAAAGAATAGTGTTTCATACTCTGAGATGCAGACAGAACATACTGCAGAGTACGTTCGTCGTACATATGAGATATTAAGAGGAATGAGGAACATATCGCGAGGAAAGTTTTGAGTGTGAATGAGGATGGTTATTAAGACTAGAAGATGACCAAAAAAACAATGAATGGATTATGTGACAAATGAAATGAGTAGAAAGGAGATGATTGTGGAGGTGAGATGAGACGGCTTATAGAAATCTATCTATGGAAGAAACATGTAATTTACATGTTTCGCCGAACACAAATTAATTAAATGCTGGGCTAAACACTTTTTAAAATTTTGAAACAATTTTAACATAAAATTGCAAAAAATGCCTTTTAGCGTTTTCTACGTAATTTCAAAGAAGTATTATTAATTTTTTGACAGAATAACAAAAAATTCTTCGAAAATAATTCACAGCTATAACTTCTAGTTTTTAATAGAAACTATAAAGGACCTAATGCGTCTGCGCTCCTCCGCAATACAATATTTGATGACCCCAATATCCCAAGTTCTGTTTATGCCAATTCAGCACAGTCCAGCTGTGAAAATCATAAGTAACGAGGGTCATTGTCGAATGTACCCTTTGTTCAAGTTTGCAGACTTGAAATAATAAAATTTTACGACAATGTGTGGGTCGGTAAGTTTTTTTTTTTAATAGCATCCAGTGTACCGTAAAAATAGTCAGCAGAAAAATACTAGTCTGCTATTTTAACTTTTTCATGAATGTTATTTTTAAACTCGCCACTGTATATAGAGGTATACGTATTGAAACTAACAATACATTTTTTTTTTTTTACTTTAAATGACCGATGAATATGACAAACGACCAAAATGCAAAGTATTCGGAGGTTGAAAAATTTATTGAAGTAATGTGGTTTCAGATATTTCTCCACACACTATTAAACAATAGGGACATCTTAATGATCCGCGTCAAATTTTCAATATTGCAGGCCAAAAATGTTTGCAGCTATACATAAACTATTAAATTTATCGTACAGAATATAATTCCGCGTTTTCCGTATTACTACTAGCTGTGTCTGCAACTTCGTCCACGTGTACATGTATTACATGGATTTTTACTACCATATTACCCTACCGAAGACCCCTATTTTCTCATAACATATTGCCTGAGTTACTTCTTAACACATCAACTATCTGCCCGTGAAATTCCGGTCTAAATCAGTCAAGCCGTTCCGGAGATTACCTCAAATAAACAAACAGACAAAAAAACAAAAAAGAAATACAAATAGACACTTTAATTTAATTTATTTGTCAACTAAACTATCATAAATTCACCAAACAAAGATGCACAAAGACAGAATGTCTTCAGCAAGATGACCTAAAACCTACTACCATCCAGCGCAACTTGCCCCATTAATCTTGTTCTAATAAAGAGCTCCATTGTGTACTTGCTAATACATATCAGTAGGGTACTTAATGTTCCGTGAACTTCGACTACAATTCCTTGTCTATTTGTTTTGTTAGTACATATCTCATGAGTTATTTGAACTCCATATTTTCTGGTACACTTTAGGCTTTCACTGAGGGTTACTTTGCGATGATATGTGGTTTGTAAATGTGCGTTCCTCTTTTGTTAAGTGGTTGGTAAATTATGACAGTGGTAATCTTTTATTGAGAATCGCTTTTATTATGAACGTATTTTACTTTACTGTCTCCGTTTCTAATTGAAAGGGAATTAAGGGCTTTTTTTATTATTTGTTCAGTTCTTTTTTATTAGGTAGGTAAGTGGTTTGCAGAAATTATTTTTTCCTGTGGTCGTAGTATCTCATTGGTAGTTAATAAACTTTTTTATACGGATTACAATTTCTTGGCAACTGACTATCTTTTTTACATGATATAAATATAACATCACGCTTGTATTCTCCCCGAAGGGTTGAGCAGAGGCGCAACTATGTCATACAATTTTAAGGTGGTTTTGTGTAAAAGAGAAAAAAAATAAAAGGAGAAAATGGATGAAGGATGAAGTTAAATGTGGTGGGTGTGCTGTAGGTCCACCTCTGTTCAACCTTTCGGGGTATACAGACGTCATGTTATGTTATATGTATAAGAGAAACAGTAAAACATACAAACATTCTCACAAACTTTACAACACAACACACAACAAGCTTTTATTTATTTATTTATGATTTTCACAAACTGTCACTTTTGGACCAACTTCCAAAAAGGAATTCTATGTTCGTATGTATGTTTTTTTTTGTATATACTCATCGATATTTTTGCAAAAGGTACGTAGTACGTATATGTGTGTGTGTTTGTTTTGCTTCCACTATTCTGTATTAGCCATTATAATTTTTAACCCCTATTCCTAAGTTAAAACAAACTACGTAAATATAATTTAGACACTACGGACAAGAAACTCCTACAGTTCCAGCCCTTTAAAAATCCTAACTAGAGAAATGTTTCACCCTCCCATAAATTGTATGTTAATTGTAGCACTTTGTTCCAACACAAGTAATGGCGGTCACTGTACACTGTTTACAGTTTAAGTATTATTATCCGACATTGTACATAGATATATACTTAGTTTTATTTTTTGTTATAATTAAAACTATTTAACATGTGACATGAGGCCGTGAGAGACCACGAAGGACTTGGATGGTTGGTGGGACGACGAGGATGTCTTCCTTAATAATTGGAAAGAGTTGGCGTGGAATTGCGATCAGTAGAAGGGAAATGCAGGGAGGCCTTTGCCCAACAGTGGGACAGTTCAGGCTAGTAATAATAATAAATCTATTTCGTCCTACTATACTTTTGTTTGGTTCGATTTCAGAGTCGGGCAAAGTGTTATTGCGTTTTTTCCATCTGGATTATCTTCTATATAGCTTAGCCATATTAAACTTTAACTTAAACATAACTGGCAATTTTTTTGTGAACATACGTCTCTGCCAACCTCTTAGGGAATACAGGTGTAATGTTTTGTTACCACAAAGGTTTGATTTAGGTTTCTACGTGTACTAGACATTCTCTGGTCCGCCCGTGTAAGCAAGGGATGGACACAACAATAAATCACATCGCGTTGTCCCAGTAACAAGGACATGACAATTTATAAACTAGATTTACCTCTGGCTGGTGTATAGATTTTATATTTTGTGGTTGAAACTGGGAACAAAACAATATTGGTTGGAGAAACACAGCTGTTCAATAGTTTACTGGAGGATAAAAAAAAATGTGACAATATTAACATATTCTAACGTAGAGGCAACACATCACAATCAAATAACTAAAATATTATAAACCAAAATATGCCAAAAAAATGTTTCCAGCCCAATGTCCAATCCAACGACCAATGTGCAATGTTGAATCCAGCAAGAATGTTCCCTAGAGGCAATTAATGTTAACACACACAATACACATACATATATACATAAACTCACACCTTTTTCCCATAAGTAGGATGAAACTACAGAACGCCAACTGCTACGATCCTTACATACTCCTTTTACTACGTTTACGTTCATACATCTGGTCACACACATACGCTGGTTGTGAGTACAACGCACCTGAACTTTTTGAAGAACATCACCAATAAGGTCAGTGTATGTAGTTTTAGTGCGTGCCCTCCCGGCGTTTCCGCTTACATTTACTTCTCTAGGAAACCACAAATTGGAACTGTCTAGCTTTTGACGTTTCATATGTTTTGTTTCCAGTATTTTGATTCTTGTTGTTTTGATTTTGATTTCTTTTGTACAGTGTCAATGTAACTTGTTTTATTTTATTCACTTGTTATTTTTATTTTTATGAATCTGAATCTGTTGTAATTGAATAATTAATGGTTTTACCACTGTTTTTTTTTGTGCTAGCGGTGTTAACCTATAATTAATTGTTGCATCCGCAATTGTATTCTATTATAATAACAAGCTGCTAATGTGTTGATGTAAACAGTTGTTGGTTAACCTGAATAAATAAATAAATAAATATGTGTCTAGGTAGGTTTATGTTAGTGGTTTATATGTTAAATTGCTTTGTTAATCTTGTATCCGTAAGAGCTACTGAAAGAAAGAAAGAAAGAAACAACATTTATTTACAACAGACTTTATGGAACACAATGATAATACTGAATATCGAAAACAATGATGATATAATAATGATAATGATGACAGAAGTAGTTACAAAAATTAATAATTTGAATGTGCCTTACATAGCGCCAAATGGATCCAGTTTAGCAAAAATGCCAGACATCTAGTGTGTGAAGCTGGTTTTCAACTGGACGTGAAAGTACTGTACTGCTCACTATGAGGCCTTGGGACATGGTTTGGGTAAAGTATTATTAGGTTATTCTGTGTGGAATTTCTTGGAGGTAGCCCGAAGTCTGGATTAGAGACCGGTTGATGGTAATAACTTAAATAAATAAATATTGCTGGACAATCCACACAGCATCATCTAGCCCCAAGCTAAGCAGAGCTTGTGTTATGGGTACTAGATGACTGATATACCTAATACAATACATTACATAGATAGATAAAAAAAAATACATAGCAAACACCCAGAACACCCGGAACAAATCTTTGTAGATCGTACAAAATATTTGTCCCAGGGCGGGAATTGAACCCAAAGTTCGCCGTCTATTATTTAGAACTAACACAAAACTAGCGAAATGAAGGTGTACTACATAACAGGTACACCCATGTCTACCCCTTCAGGGATTACAGGCGTGATGTTTGAATTTCGTCTCTTTGTTTGTGACACTCAGAACTACTGACTGCCTCGGACATCTCAGGAAGCAGTCAAGAAATTAGTCTGCACATACTCCGACCAACTTAACCCTTATAATATACGTCTAAGTTCTTGTTAAGCGGTGTTAATAATTCCTCGTCTCAAAATCAACTTATTAGGAACTAGGTCGCTGGGCTTAACAAAATGTATGCATGTACTTAGTTGGCAGGAAGTACTTAATATGCAAAATAATTATAATAGCTTGTGACGGCTATAATCTCTGAAGGGGCTGAGGTTGGGTGAGCAGCCGAATTTGTTTGATAAGGGAATATTCTAATCTGCGGAGATGGCTAAGGATTTTCTCAGGGAAATGCCTTGTATCGACCGCAAATCTTTGTAGATTACAATCTGGGAAAACTCTGTGCTGTTTTGTTTCGCCTGAACGAGATATTATTTTGAAGTAGGTGAAATGATTACATCACGCCTGTATTTTTTTAAGGGTTAGGTAGAGAGAGAAATTCTTGATGAAATAACTCAATATCACTTTACCCGACACGGGAATCGAACCCAAGACTTCAAGCTCAGCGGTAGCTCTTACGCCCATTAGACCAACTAGGCAAAAATCGAGAATCGACATCTTTTCTATAAAAAGCCGGACTCTGACGGTGACGGATAAGAACTAAGTTAAAGTTTTTAGATTTGAATTTCGCCATTTTTTGTGTTCGTAGCGTCAATTTTGTCTGTATCTTTGTTTGTTTGTGTAAGTGGCTGTAACTCAATTAAATTTTAGTTCTTGTAAATGTCCTTTTTTGTTATATAAGCAATAAAAAAAGAAATCGTCACCTATGAATGTTTAGCTGTGACAGGTTAAATAGAGACATTGTAATAAAATACTAATCGTAACCAGAGTAGGGGTTGTGGGTTCAAATTCGGGCAAGTACCAATGTGACTTTTTGAATTCATATTACGTACTTTGCAAGTTTATCTTACACATCACTGACATCAGTGAAGGAAAACATTGCATCGTGGGGAAACTAGAACTCACAATAAATATCACAAGACTTTTTTGCATGAGAAAGAAAGAAAGAAAAACTTTCTTTGGGACACGCACAGGAAGTTGAAACAAAAAAAAGTAAAACTAAACAAGTTTACAAATAAAAAACTGGCCCTGTAGCAGGCCATAAAGATTCATATCATCTCAGCAAAATGCTGCGATATTTAAAAACAAATAAATACCTACAGGTAGTTGTTCCGTGTCTGGCTATTTGTGTATGTGAGTTTAAATGGTTTTAAACGCACCCATGAAACAGGAGAAATTACTAGTGTGGGGCCATTTTTTTTCTAAAACAAAAATAAGAAAAAAAGAAAATAAAAAAATACCGCAGTGCTAATATTCTGAGAGGAGGCCTCCGCCCTGCACTGGGACAGCAGGCTGTAAATGTAAATTATCAGTAACAGTAAAAACACATAAACTACAAGTTACGCTACAGTATGATAGTGCCATTTATTTCCTTTACTTACTAGCGTCGTAAATAGCAATACAAGCTAGGTACCGAAACTAGGTTATAGTAGCGCAGGCGCAGTAACGAGCCGGCAATCCGTCACTATTTGTTACTGAGACACTTAAAGTTAACTGCCCGAGAGCGAGGTACGTGCTTAACAACTTCGCTGCCAGCTCCGCAAATTAGCGGAGTGCGGGGTGAGCGCGGGGTGCCGGCCCCGCTAATATGCGGAGTAGCGCCGCTCGATTTCTATGAATTAGTACGCGCCCGGCACTGCGCTTGGCAACACGTTTGTAGGGTGGCTCTGCGCTTGAATAATACAAAATACCGTTATAAGTTGCGGTTTTTTAAAATTGACTTTTATTTTCAAGTAAATAAGGTTCAAATATGGATGACGAAGCCGGGCCGTCCAGGCCAAAACGAAGCAAATTGCCACTAACTTTTTCTTACCAAAAACTCCTAAAAATATTTAAATATTTCCAAAATAAAAATATTGAAACGTCCCTCATGCATATTTTACAAAAAAAATACATTGGATTTTCTCATGACGTCACCAAATTTCAGTTGGCAGTGAAGCTGTTAAGGCGCTTAGGTTGTGCGCAGGCGAGGAAACTTTTATGCCCGTTTACACTAACACCTAAATGAATGTAAAAATAAAAGCTTGGAAAAGGTTTGGATTGTATGTTGAATTCTAAACTCTTGGCTCAGCGCCATGCATCTGCCTAACCCTTTTTTCCTTTTCCTATTTTAGGCAGGTGTTAATTGCAATCACTAAACTGGTGGTCAACCGCGACAGACGCCATGTTGAAATGTCATCATCTGCCTAATTTTACCCAACTACATATGTTGGTGTCGGCTTCCAGTCTAACTGGATCCAGCTGAATACCAGTATTTTACATAAAGCGGCTACCTATATGACCTCCACAACCCACTTACTGTGAGCCCAATAGGTACTTTCGAAATTCTGATAATCCGTAGCGTCTGTTGAAAGCTTAACGTGCTAGCCGAGGCAAAGAGGGGTCTCGATATGTAATGAATGATCACCCCATCTACGAACCAACCTCGGCCAGAGTGGCTTAACCTAAGATAGCCTCGTCTGGCTGTTATTATTAAAATAATAGTTGAAAATTCAACCGTGCAATAATAGTTCTCATTTAAGAGCCACTACCCTTGATTGTTTAGTACAGAATGCCTAAGGTATTAAGTCCGCCTTTGTACATTTGATGCATAAAGTTAAAATACAAAAAAAAAGTAAAACAAAAGCTTATTGTAAGTTAAACCGGTAATCATTAACTAACACCCAAGACATCAAAGTTAACTTACTCTAAGTTACACACATAATATGAGCATCAGACCTCGAGAAGTAACAGTAACTAAATTCTATTGGCTGAGACCTTCGGGACCCACAACTTTGTGTCAAGTTTCTAGTTGCAGGAACTGCGATTGAATGAGTTGCTTGCAATAGAAATGCTGTCGTACTTCCAAGAAGAGTTGTACAGGGCTGGTAACATGAAGGCAACAGTTTTTTGATGGCTTCATGTTTCCCAATTCATTTACTTAACTTATATGATGTTTTAAGGCATCATTTTTCTCGTGAACTCACTATTGCAATACCTATAACATTATAATTTTATGATGTTACAGACATACGTTCCCATAATACTCCACCGGTAACATTATAAAACTACTATCAATACCTTAGAAAATGTTGCTTTTGAATCTTGAGCAAATGTAAGGTATTTATGTTCGTGACTGTACATAGGGTATTCTATCTATCTATTCAACTGTTTTTCTATTCGTCTAGACTGCCTGTCTGCAAAATTTTAAATGTAAAATAACAATACAGTAGGTCGAAACTTATCAAAAATGTTTGACTAATATTTGAATAACTTATTTAGCGTTGGTCGTACCTATAACATCAAAAGAAATTCTAAATTTAAAAATCAAACACGACTGGACGTGAAGAGAAGCCCGCGTTATATTACATAAAAGTTGATTCACGTTTACGTGGCTACTACCTTTGATTGCGAACAAAAACCGCCCGATCTCCCATCAAATATTAGCCTACCGGAATAATATTAAACGTAAAATAAAAGAGAGGCCTCAGGGCTCTCCGAATTAAGGGGCTGGACACATTGGCGCGAATGCAGCGGGTGCGGAATATTCTTACGAAAAACGCAAACTTTTAGTACCTAAATAATTGGATTAGCACGATGCAAGCAGAGAATTAGTTTGACAAAACGATGTCGATTACATCCTACGTACGTCATTCATACGAGCTGTTTGCTTGTTATTCTTTTAGTTTGTGTTTTGTGTAAAGTTACATAATTTAAGCTATACACTCATATTTAGGTAGTAACATTAGTTAACTGTTTTTGAGTTTCTGTTTCATAATATGCACATCCGTTATGGCTAATGAACATTTATTTCTTTCTTTCTTTCCTCCGGGCTTCAGTATATGGTTCATATTATAGAGACTAAAAGAAGAAGCGGATATTCACAAGAGAGTACAATAAATACCAGTACATAGACAATAATATAGACCAATCCATCAACAATCTTAATCGGTGTGACACTGAGTTACATGGATATTTATAGCTTAATGATCTTTGCAGACACTGAAAACGATATGACAGTCGATCCATCACGCTCCCGCGCCTTCACCCGCTCGACTGTGTCCACGCCTCTGTGTCCGAACCCTAGGCTTCGTCTCGCGTTAAATACGGCTTACCCACACTCAACTTCACTCCAGTGAAATTATATTCGGCTGTCGTTTCCCTTAGCTTGCTAATGAAGTATTTTTTTTCTTTTTCTGCTATTATTTAACACTTCAAAGTAGAGGCGACATCTGTAGGATGAATGCGTATTGAAATAAGATTTTATTTTCAGCAGTGGAAAACAAGATGTTTGATGTTTTGAGGAAAGACTTTTGTTTATTATACCTATATTGTAAAACCGTTGCTCACACAGGTTTAAATAATGCTGGTCTCCAAATGCTGTTGGCTTTTCTATATAATTATATTTAACGCATGTGTGACCACGAAGAGTCGCCCTACTCAAACCGGCTAAGGCCTCGAGTTGTCCTCACACACGAAGAGTTGCTTACCAGCGTACTATATGAAAAAAGAATGAATGGTATATCCCCCTTTAATATATTTTTTTTCTTTGTGAAAATTTCAAGTGGGTCCTGGGTTAGATTCCAAGGTACGGTAACTGTTATTGGGTTTATGATCAAGAATATCTAAGTGGTTAATAGGGGGCGAGCCCACTGCCATCAACCGCACAAAAATCCAGACTCCGAGCTGCTACAGAGAAATGCCTGATGGACAAACCCAATATCTGTGTATATATCAATAAATAAATAAATAATGCTACACAATCCACACAGCATCATTTAGCCCCAAGCTGAGCAGAACTTGTGTTGTGGGTACTAGATGACTGATATACTTAATGCAATACTTAAACTTAATTACATAGATAGATGTGTTTTTATTATGTATAGCAAATACCAGAACACCCGGAACAAATCCCTGTAGATCGTACAAACATTTGTCCCAAGGTGGGAATCGAACCCGCAACCCCCTGCTTCTCAAGCGGACCTTCGCCCGCCGCGCCATATAGGTCGTCAAATAATAAATATATAATATACTATACATATATACATAATATACGTAGTATCACTCTGCCTATCCCACCGATTGAACCGAACTCAGGACCTCGTGCTTTGCAGTAGCGCTTCTGACCACTAGACCAACGACTGCCTCGTTGGTAAACAACGTTCAACGAACAACGTTCGGTAAACAAAAATCAAATAAAAAAACAAGTAATAAATATCTTATCTTATCTAATCTTTGTTTCATATGAAAACCAAATACTGCTACATACATAGAAGTCAATATACGAGTATGTATGTACGTGAATCTCTCCTTACTCCTTGATTCCAATAAGACACTGGCGCACTTCATCTGCCAATCTATGTAGTCCACTTGGACCAAGTTCGCTACAGTTCCTATTACACTTGTTACTTCACTTGTATCGCTGTTCGCCTACATGTCGGCAATATCAAAGTTTTCTAGTTAACAGTATCGTGTTGTTGACGGTAAACTGTTTCCATATACTAGCAATACCCTCAAAAAATTGCCCACTCTGTAGAAAGAGACAAAATGACCGAGCGACATCTATCTCACCACATATGAATTAAATCTCACGATTCGAAGTAACTTTATGGTTTTGCGCTAAATAATTACAGCCACACGAATCGTTCGAAGCTTTGCATACGCTTACCGCAGTTGGTCCGAAGATGGGTGACCATTACAAGTCGATATCTCTCTGTTGCCCCGTTTGCAATTTCTATATCTTTAATATTGTTTCGGGGTCCCAAAGGTATTAAACTCTGAATTTCAGTCTTCCACTAGGTATTTTAAATTAACAGCTGACACCAGCCGATAACCGATTACCCTTGGAGATAATTCTGTTTGTCAGATTTTCGGGCTTCTGTCTTCCTAATCTACTCTTTATGCTTTTCGAGACATAACAAAGTTTAAGTAAGTATTGGGTTTCCACCTCTCCACGAGCTGACATTGGCAGGCATAGCTTTACCTTCGATTGGACCTTTTTACAGTAATTTTTAGCTAAAAACTAAAAAGTTACTATTGGATTCGTTAAAGTTACAAATGATATAGTTTCCATCAGCTGACCAGTTCTTACAAAGGCCACTCCAGAAGCCTATAAAACAATACTCATAAGTGGTTATAACTTAGTAGAAATAAAAAGGCTCGGCCTCTATTCATCCCTAAACAATTCAAAACAACAATACATGCGCTGTCATACCATTCATCTTCGCAAAGTTTTGTTACATCACAAGAGCACGAAAAATTATTAACCGTAAGCAGTCCAGGCATAAATCATTATATATTATCATAAATAAATATTCAATGGCGTCCCGTATTAAATTTCATCTCTCTGTGTGTTTGGCGAGCTTCCAAAGGCCACCATTGCCTGGTACAAAGAAAAAGAAATCTAGAAGGGACTATAAAATGTAATGTTCTTTATGAACTGAAGGAGATAAAAAATAAAAAAGAAAGAAAAATATTTATTTTCCACTAATAATATAAAAAAAAAATTGAGGACCAGCCATGTCTTCTCAAAATACAAAAAAAAAATGTCATCATCTGCTTTGCCTTCGGCTTCCAGTCTGACCGGATGCTGCTGAATACCAGTATTTTACATGGAGCGACTGCTTATCTGACCTCCACAACCCAGTTCCTAGATAACATTGTACTTCTTGGTAAGATTAGTTGTCATGCTTTTAGGCTTAAAATACAAAAAAAAGAAAGTAGTAAAAAGTATAGTCATCGATCGATGTTGCAAATAATATTTAATAACTCTCATACGGATGTGACAGAAATAAATCGCTAGGGATATTGTGTGCGAAAGAGGTAGCAGTCATTTTTAATATCATTATCTATTTATACGAAGTGCCGTGAGAGTATCACTGAAGCTCTTTACAGCCTGTGCTAACATTGTGTCCGTGTATCTTAGCTGTGACCGTTAGCTCTAGACGTTAGCGTGTTTAAAGTAAAAAAGTAACATAAGAAACAAACGTGGACATTAAGAAAAGCCGATGAATATTTTTTTATTTATTATTCATTAAATTCAGACATTGTCCAAATGTACTTAAACAAAATTAAAATAAAATATTACAAATTAAAATTACATACACAATGATACAAACAATTAAATTAAATACACAATGTCATAAATACAATTAAAATTAAATACAAAATGTCATATATAGAATTGATTGATTGACAGTCATATCATCATCCTCCTGCCCTTATCCCATCCATTTATTTGGGGTCGGCGCAGCATGTTTTCTTCTTCCATACATCTCTATTTGCCGTCATCTCATGGGTCACCTCTTTTCTTGCCATATCATCTTTTACACAATCCATTCATCTTTGATTAACAGTCATATATAGATTGATATATATAGAATGTTATTGATTTTGGACCCCTGAATCGTGTTTTGAACTCATGGTGCCAATTTCAGGTTGTGCGACAAAGACTCTTCCACTCGGTACATTTTTCCGTGCGGATATAATTCCTCTCCTAGAAAATGAATAAGAATCACTTGACTTCTCATACGTTCGCATCCAGTCTCCATATCTCCTCGCCACTGACTATGCAAAATCCCGTCCAATGTTTTCTCAGCGCACTTCACTACACTATCCATTTTCTATCCATTAAGGACTCTTGATTCTTTCTCAAATTGTTTGTCCGTAGCTTCGCTTCCTGCTTTAGGAACTTCGGCTTTTGCGTCTTTGTTATACCCAGTTATTCGGTTCTGGTCTACTTCTTATGTAGAATGTGGGTACATAGTTTGTGAGTTTCTTTTCAATCTAATGTAGACAAGATTTGAAGCCACGTTTGTACTCGAAATGGTTTGAGGAAATTATTTTTCTTATGTTTTCGCTGGTTCTCGTTTTACTTTTTGTTGGAATGTGTTTGTTTGTGCGGTTTCAACTGAGAATAGAATTCGTATCAGTTTCAATAGATTCCAAGACATTTTGAATAAAAATATTGGTTATTAGAACATACATTTTGCTTTGAAGTACAAGTAAAAATCGAAAGAAAAAAATAGTCGACGAATAGTGCTACAACCAAAATTCAACCGGTCTAAAACATTCTAACCATTACCCATTACCTTTCTCCGACAGATATACAACAAGCCCAGGTAGCTACTTACCTGAAAACTGACCAAACATTGTCGGAGTCTCTTAAACCCGACGAACCGAATTAACATTTGTTTTTCAACTTCATGACCGCGAATCACCTTCCCTTCCGCGGCTGTGAGCACTCAACGTGCGAGGGAAGCCAATCAATTCGAGATTATGGTATTTCGGTTGTACTAATATACTCACAATTTACGCATTAATTGTTCAAGAAATGAAGAAGGTAATTTACAGCTTAAAATGTATTTCATATTTGAAAGACATAACTCTATTGAACTAAGTAACTCCGTATGTCAGTCAGTTACGTATTTCTCGCTTAATTCGCTAAGCCCATTTATAGAGAGAGATGAGTGTGAGAAAGAGATATAAGAGTTCGAGACTCTGGAAAGGACATAATATGACAGTTTTAATCCGCGTCTTAGTCTGCAACGTAATAGCTCGGACGAAGAAGCGGGCAAAAGCTAGTCATATTATAAGTGCGAATGTGATTGTTTGTTTGTTTTGAAGAACAGATTTGAATACAATTTGCCACACAGAGTGACCTTAGGACAAAGGATACTTTTTTATCCCGATAGTAAGCTCCCTTGAGATAATTACCGACCTCAACGCGGCTGAAGTGTGTGGCTGTGTTTTTTCGATTGACTAACTCAATGCCTTTACAGTAAACAAGGACTCAACAACGCAATAACTTGGCACGTGTAGCAAATTACGTAAAACCAGTTACATTTCTTCAAAAACAGAGCCACAAAGACCTTACGCGTGGCGATTATGTTCGTCTTCCGTCCCAAGTTACCAGGATTTTTTTGTTCTCCAGATTCCTCCAAGTTCACGTGAACATTATGATAAAGTGGAACACCTGCGGGTCACTGATTTACCGCCACGCCGGTAAAGCCGGCTATTAACGCCGCGACTAATCGCATTAACTCTGTTATTGTCGCACCGCGGCGCGACGCGTTGAGTCGACAAAGCGAGGATTTGCGTTGGTGAGTTAGCTGTTGCGATTCTACGGATTTGGACTTCGTTTTATTGTGGATTTTGTGGGTTTTGTAAGGGTCAGTTTTCAGCGACGATTGTTTGAATCTGATCCGAATTATGGATTAAAACTGGTGGCGGGAAATTTTTTTGACTGTCAAACTAGTGAAAACACCTCAGCTGTCGATAGTCTCGAAAAGAAAATGGCTTTTTAGCCGAACACGAATAAAAAGCGAATGAACTTCTAATTTTCAGCTGCTTTATAGCTAAAAAATAAAATGAAACATGATTTTTTGGCCGAAAATGATCGAAAAGGACAGCAGAACTTCAGTCGGTCACTAGTCTGTTGTAGGGTTAAGTCCGGAGTTACATCATTAATACTACTACACTCTACAAGGATATAATTATATTTTAACAACACAGAACGAATTTCCTTTTCTATTGTCATCACAAATCCTCATTTCAATCCAACAATGAAATCCGCAGCATGAACAGGCCTCATAAAATCCGCAAGTTAATTATAATGAGTCGTATGCCGCTAATCGCAGTGACGCTTTGTCTGAACTGACAGAACAGTGTGGTGGTCCCATTCACGAGCAGTCTTTTGTGAGCGCTAGCGTTTAATTTATTGCACCTTTCTTACTCAGGAGTTGGGAACGAGTTTGTAATAATTTCTCGGTAATCGCATGCTCTATGCCTTCTGATTTTTTATGTCTTGAAGATATTCTATTTTTAAAGTGATTGTGTCGCACGGTTGTCTGATCGAGCTAATTCTTGCATTCAGTCATTCTTTAATTGACACCACTTGCTTTTAGATTAGATGTAAGGCTGGTTCCTGACCTGTTTACAATACATAATTAAGCCTAAAGTGCTGCAAGGCAGTTCGCTGGGAAGCTTTGCCTCACAGCACCGGGTTGAAACCTTACAACTGTAAATGATAGGGCTCCACTTGTTTATTTCTATTTAATTAACTCACGTCTTTACATTAGCGTGGTACAAACAAATCTGCTCCGTACTAAATGGCACGTTCTATATTTAAAATTCCATTTGTTTTTTTTTCATTCTATCCTACTCAAAATCGATCGATCGATAAACCATTTCAAAATCGATGGAGTCTTTGAATCCAGTCAGAATTAATAGTATTCCAGCCTCTATGCAGTAAGGATCCTTTTGGCATGTAAAACACACTCATTAAAAAAATACAAAAATAAAACAAAATACTTAAATTGTTTTCTTCAATTTGATGAAAACTTTTGAAATAGCTATATGAAACCTTTTTCATTAGCTTCAAACTGTTCAGAAATGTGGTTGCGGTGTAAATTCACGAATCAGTCAGTCAGGTGCGGCAGCCTGCCAGGACGGGCACGCAAACTGGTGTATCCATGATATTCTATTGCAGCGTTTCAACGGTGCCTGTAAAAAGAAGTAACTAAAAGTCAGTGACATTATTGGATAACATAATTTGGCCAAAATGATATGAGGCAAGAGTAAAATAATTGTATTCTAGATAATCATTAACTCATTATTGTAACCCCCGCATGCGGAATATGTGTTCTAGAAAGTGCAGAATTGCTTCATAATCCTCCTTACCGTTTTCCGGCTATGTTGAGGTCAGCTTGCAGTCTAACCGTATTTAGCCAAATACCAGTACCTATGTTATATGAAGTGACTCTAAGCTCTATCTGACTCCCAACACGTGGATACTGCGCAACACTACAGCCTTTGACTAGACTGGTTGTCAGACAGAACTAACAAATGTGAAATGATGGTCTACTAATGCTAACCAGGGCTTTTCTACAGCATGCAGCGGTCACGATATCCATATACTGGATGGTTACCCATCCACGGACTTACCTCGGCAAGCGCAGCTTAACCTTAAAGCGAGCCTTGCGGCCTTTAATATGACCAGGAGCCACTTCAAAGCACATTATACTTTTAAAACTGTGTACTATATACATATTGTATTTGTCATAGCAATAGAAAAATGTTACTGTCCTAGATTTATTGCAAATGAAAAAAACTATTCTATTGTATTCTGCAAAATAATAACTTTTTTTACCTTGCCGATCTTACGATTTACTCATTAACTTAAGTTACTAATATCCGTCTTATTAAGGCTGCATTAACAGATACCAGGTGGATTAAAATGCATTTCACTTACCACTTTAAATACCACGTTTTTATTTAATACTTTTCCAGTCATTTTATTTCCACAAAAGCCACACAAAAGAGTCTCCTCACAAAACCGTTAACAATAAACTTAGGTATAAAAATTCCTCCCCCGGCGTGGCCACACTAGCAAAGCATCGCAATTAGATTCAATTAACGCCAGGCATCGTTACGGGCCGCCTAATTATTCCACCTGGAGGCGCTGTGGCCGGCCACGGGAAATTACTAGAGCTACCCCATCGGCAAGTTTCGTTCCACTGTTTATAGGACTCCGTTACGGTGTTACTATAGTAGTATACTATACATGGGAAAACTACGTACAGTCAGGTAAACATTTACCATATTTAGAACCTTCTCAAAATACAAATGATGCGTCAAAGATGTATGTTGTATACGTAGCGACATCTATCTCGCCACCTACGTACTAAAAGTGAAGTGTCCTACGTCGCGATATTAAAATTATCCGCGCGATTGAACATAGGTATGTACATACATGAACCTGACAACAACGGTCAGGAAGTAGCCCACCAGACACAACACCCATCTGGTCGGAGGATCCTCCCTTTTCTATGGAGGATGAGGAACTTTACACCTTGTTCCTTTTGCCCTCCGACAGTTGACTAGGCACAAGTTTAATGCGATTGGACAAAGTGGTGGCTCAGTGGCTAAAGCATCGCCTCTCAATCTCGGGCACGTGGGTTCAAATCCGGGCATGTAAAAAACTGACTTTTTTACCATTAATATGTACTCTCTAATACAAAATATCACGGGGATATTAATGTTCTCCTTATTAATCTCACACCCTTCCTGGTTTTTCTCAAATTACTGTACTATCAACCGCACGACAAGAGTAACACTAGAACTAAAATAGCCCTTATTGCTTCGCAAAAAAACACGGTCAAAATTAAAATGGTTCCCATCTGCATGCTATTATGTTGTACATACAGTAATGTTTTATTCAGTATGGGTGAAGCTAATAAGATAGGGTAATCCTTGGTGATCTGGGAAAGGCAATTTATTTGGAATTCAAAGAGTTGGGTTTAATAAGAGTGTTGTTTTGAATTTACTTGTCGCATCCTTTATGTTTTTGACCTTTATTTTTGTCCATCATCATCCTGTTAACCTTATCCCAATTTATTTCAGGTTAGCGCAGCATGTCTTATAAATGGATGCAGTTGAATGCCAGTAAATACTAGTTTTTTTTTTTTTTTTTTTTTAAAACGTTGCCCCACACTAGGAATTTCTCCTGTGTCGTGGGTGCGTTTACAAACATTTAAAGTCACATACACAAACAGCCAGACCCGGAACAATTACCTGTAGGCCATACAAATATTTGTTCCGTGCGGGAATCGAACCCACGACACGCGACGCAGCAGTCGATCACTCAGCCACTGCGCCAACCGTGTAGTCAAAATTTTACATCGAGCCACTGCCTATCTGACCACCACAACCCAGTTATTGGGCGTCACGATACCCATTAGTAAACCTGGTTGTCAGACTTTCGGGCTTGACTGTCAAAGATCTACAAATGACAGCCGGGTCCAACGGCTTAACGAGCTTTTCGATGCACGGAGGAGTAATCATAGTATATCTTTATGTCTCATAATTTAACACGCGCAATTTCCCATTATTTTTGGCAGATGGTGTTGCTATGCTAACAGCAATTCTACTTTGACAAGAGTACATGTCCAGCTCAAATCAGTGCTTAAAAAAACCTGGTCCATCTAAATCACGCAGGACTAATCCATCAATATTAGAGTGCACAGCTAGCGCGATGCAGTGGTTCTGCCTCCCCCGGGACGTAATGAGAACTAGTAGTAAATAAACGAGATGTCCGGTGTTCGTCCGGTGTTTGTCCGGCATGATACACGGTGATACGGATTGGTAATCGAAATTGTCCAATCGTGGATGCAAATAATTTTATACAAGTGTTTGGATTTGGACGAAGCAAGCAAAACTACACAGAAAACAAACACAATCAGACACATGCATACAGCTCTCATAAACAGTATAGAATGGACATCCACGCATATCCTGATACAGGACCCAGCAAATATTCGTCGGCTTTCACAAAAGTCTAGGTTTTTTTATGCGGGAATCTCTGGGAGTAACAGTTGCATTCAAAAAGTCAGAGAAAGGTTTTAGGATCAGCTTTGACGAGGAAGAATTTTTTTTCGTGTTCTTTTTCCTTTAACCTTAATATCACAGGAAAATGAAGTACTATTTTTCCAACAAAATGGCGGTCGACTGCGACTCACTCTCTGTCTTACGTGCTCTCTTTGTTCTATTTTTTCAAATCAAAATCATCCCTATTTATTTTCCATTTATTAGTAAATGAATAAACATTTTCACTTAAACACGCATTCTTTATGAAAACTCTGAAAAAGTATGTTCTGAAAAGAGAGAGGTTTTCAGAGGCAACATGGGTAAAGAAACATGATTTGTATATTAGCTGATTGAATTAACTTAGCAAAAGTGTGTTTTGATGGAAACTCATTCCATTAGCGTTCGTATTGAATGTTTTTATTTTAATTACGTTAAAAGTGGAAGAGATAGATTTTCTCTCGATTGCATACGTTTGTACGAAATAACCTCGTATGTATTGAACATTTTTTATACAATTTCAATAAGTGGTATGTTAGGAATGGATGACTGATATTTATGTAATTCATTTTCATCAGAAACATTTATATGGTAACTGTTGTTGATAAAAGCGCGGTACACCCAAATACTTACATTAAGAACATCACTCCTATATTCGCTGAAGCGCTACGCAGAAGTTTACATCAACATTAATTCGCCAGTTATGTATTGAAATCTAATGTAAAAAGGGATGAGCCTATTGACCGCGCACAAATCCAGACTTCGGGCTATTATTGGAAAAACCCAATAACACTTAGTCCTACCCGGGAATCGAGCCCAGAAACTCAGCAGTAGCGTATGGTACCACTAGACCAACGAAGCAGTCCGACCTAAACATAAATAAAAAAAGGCATTTATTCAGACTTATATTTCTATTCTAAAATCGGGTAAAGATAACATTCAGAAACCTTTGTTTGTTTGAGTGGTTCTGTATTGACCATACATAAGTGAAAGAATAAATGCTAGGTACCTATCAAAAAACCCGACTGCAGAAAACAACTATGACAAACCCAATGATACCTCAAAAGTAGAAGTCCGTCCAGCCGTTACGGTGATATGAAACAACTAAAAACACAAGTCGTCGCTCAGTGATCGAAATTCGACCATTTTAGCTTTCTCCACTCCATATAAACTTTAACCATGCTAAATCTCAAATCTCTAAGCGCACAATGTTTTACAAAATAGATCCAAACTTTTTGTTTCTTTCTTTCTTTTGTTTTTTTTTTAACATTGCTCCACACTAGGACTTTCTCCTGTGTCGTGGGTGCGTTTTCAAACATTTAAAGTCACATAAACGAACAGCCAGGCCCGGAACTACCTGTAAGCCATACAAATGTTTGTTCCGTGCGGGAATCGAAACCACGACATGCAGCGCAACAGTCGGTTGCTCAGCCACTGCGCCAACCATTTCATTCAACTAATTAATGTATAGATTACCAACATACATAAAAACCTGCGAAAAACATAAACCTTCTTGGCTTTTGGGCAAAAAATAACCTTACAACTAGATCGATGTTCCAAAAATGCTGAGTAAGTAACCTTAATCTATTCGCCGCTTAATATACATACGAGTACATACATAAACCCACGCCATCAGGGTTGGTAGACACTACAGACGACACCTGCTAAGATAAGGATCGTAGCAGGTGGCGTACTGTAGTCTATACTCCTTTGGTTTCAAAACTGACCTTTATGTTCATACATCTGGTCATACACAAGAACATCACCAATACGGTCAGTGTATGTCCTTCAAGGGCGTCCCCTTCCGGATTTTCCACTTTTTCTGCCTTATAAATGCCTTATAACCTTTCTTTGGTCGCCTTTTATTCATCCAACCAAACTATTTCAGCAAACTCTTTTCAATTTTCATCACCACTTCTTCTTTTAAACCAACGCCACAGAATAATTACGTAACAATACCCTCCTTTGCCTCGCGCTGTCGGGTTAAAACAATGGCCCTACTTGGAAAATCGTTTCCTAAGTAAAACTATTCAAACAACAGTGTTAGGAGCAGCCCGAGGTCCTCTCAAACCGATCCCATTGCCAGTCCAATGAATACCATTATGTGAGCACATTATCATATATAGGATTGCCCAAACTCCGTTCTGAGTGGCACCTTAGGGTTAGTTTTACCCATTTAGGGCTTAACTGTATCTGGGAAATTTTGGTACGCGTATTTTTAAGTCGTGCTTTGAATTTATTGGAATGTTGTTATGGTTTGTTGGTCGAGTAGTCGCAGCGGGCATGAGGTCCAGGATTCGATTCCCTGGTCGGGTAAAGTGTTATTGGGTATTTCTCAATAGCATCCTGGAGTCTGGATTTGGCCATAGGCTCGCCCCCTAAATCATGAGACTGAAACATAACTGGAGTGTAGTAATAGTAAGAATATAATATAAAGTCCACAAGTTACAGGTAAGTACTAAATTTTGGGACCACCGTCCAAACAAAGAGTGTTAACTAGTTAGTAGTAGCTGTGTTAGTTGTAACGAAATAAAATCCTTTTCTTATAAGTACGGAAGGCCAACAAAACAAAAATTAATTTTATCTGAACATTCTAAGCACACCCATTGACATTACAATTGCGAATTCAATTCTTCAAAATAATCTAATTTCGGCATAAAAATCGTTCAATTATAATAACAGGGGACGTTTTCAGTCTCTGAAGTAGCAGTTACTGTAGGAGTCCCTTCGGGAACGTTTTCAATGAATACCATTACCGACAAAATAAATGAAGATAGGTGCAGAAGACCGACTCCATACAAGAAGCGAACACACACATACACAGAGACACACACACACACGTTTGTATGGCGGTTATCTCAAATAAATGTCACTTATAGCAAGTGAAAGAAAGTAATATTTATTATTTATATTTATTTTATATATTTTTATTTTATTTGCCACACAGGATATTATAAATTTATGAAGAAAAAAAAATCACATAGCAGACCGGAGTCTGGATTCGGGCCCCGCTGACGGCAAGGCTTGCCCCCTATTATATAGGTACATTGGACTTAAACATAACTCGCGAAATGTGGTTGTTACTGTAAGGGCTACTCTGCCAAATCCTTCGGGGAAGAGGCTTGTTGTGATGATGATATTGTGTTAAAAGGAAAAAAAAAAAAAATAAAGGAATTTCTAATAATAGCATGAGTAAATATATTTCTTAACATTTTTCAGTGTGTGTTAGTGAAGACATAAAACAAACTAAAAGTGGTATATTACTCGTATTTATAAGTCCATTTTTCCTCACTATGGTTTTTTTCACTGAAGTCTGAAATCCCTAAGATAAAAGTGATAATTATATAACTTAGAAAGTACCTACATTTGAATTGAAAAAAGTCACACTGGTACTTTCCAGAAATCGAAACTACAACCTCGTGTATCACGACCTCAGAAACAAAAAAAAACGAAATACATAAACCAAAAAGAAACAAATTCAAATTTATTTTTTTGTGTCACCCAGGTATAATGTACATGACAGCAAGTTATTTAATTTAGTGCGCGTGCACTCGCTGTATGTAGACGTGTGTCTATGTACGTGCATATTATCTGATTGTATGGAATTAACCTTCTTTATCTATCTGTTTTGTGACATTTACCAACCAGAAGCGGCGGTTATTACCATACGGAATTACAGGGGATTGACCTGCACTACTGCGGGCAAAGAAACCGTTTGAAAGAGCTTTTTTATTAGGTTAGTTCTTTTCAAAATCTTAATGGAGTAACATACTTGGGTGTTGATTTATTAAAATGGTTCTGTTGCACGGTTCAACCAATTCGGTTGAAAGGTATACTTTGAATGAGTCACTGTTAGGCTCTGTTACACTCTATTCAATTTGTTTTCTTGTCTATATTGACAGGCAAAAGCGTACCGTGTGAACTGGCTTAAGCTTTAATCTGGTTGTTTACGGTATTAGGTTTCGAAAAGAGATTATACGGGTAATAGATTTGTTTTATGATAAGATCTTAATTAAATTATTAAAAGATTTTCCGGGTGTCAACATGCCTTGATAAAGCTATCACAAAACATTTTGCATTATAACAATGACGACGCAATTCTGTAAAACGCTGATTTTCGGATTTCTAGATACACCAGCCATTATCTACGTATTTTAAAAAACCTTAACGACATAATTTCTTGAAATGAAACTCAAAATATGGGAATAAGGGAACAAATGTGTGTACTCCTTCAAACATTTCTAGGGTTCCGCACCTAAAGGGTGCCAATGGGTCCGTACGTCCGTTTGTCTGTCAGCGAGCTGTTAGTGTCTCATGAATCGTTATAGTTATACAGTTAGAATTTCCACACCGCATGTATTTTTAATGCAGTATAACAGCAAGTAATAAAAATAAAGTTAAAATTAAAGTTTTTTAATCGACATAGTACGGAACCATTCGTGCGTGACTCGCACTTCATCAGTTCCACTTCACCTAATGCTAATGATTCCATTATCAGATCCTAATTAAGTGATAATGTGACCACTTCGAGAGTAGACCCTTACAAACAAAATAATAATTTTCAAAATGGGTTCTCAATCGACAGAAAAGTTACAGGTTGCCTGGTAGAAAATGCCCATGGCATTAAGTCTGCCTCTGTACATTTATATGCTCGAAGTATTAAATAAATAAAAATCATATAACTACTCGAACATAGATACTCTTCCTTCTTAAAAGTCGGTTAAAAACACATCCCGTCGTTGATCAATGCACTGGAAACTGGCACTGGAACCAAAGGATTGCAAATAGAGGCAGAACCATACTGCCTCTATTTGCAATCCCAAAAACCTCATAACGTTCCCCTGTCCTCAAGGACTTAAAAATATCCGTATTCCCCTACTTTCCACAAGAAAAAAAACCTTTACATACATATTATTATATGCCGTCGTTCTACCACAACCCCACATTAGTCGAGTCTTCACGATTTGAATTTCAAACTAAGCTCCGAAGATTAAACTTATATGGCCCATTATTTCGTTACCGAATTTGTTTTTTGCACGAACCTTACATGCCAGTACTCTGTGTTTTGCATTCTTTAAAATTGGAATGTTCTCGGAATCGGCATTATGGCGGCCATTCCGTTTTGTAATAGATCTTAATAGGCGGGTGGGAACACTGCTGTATTTGTAGGCTCGCGATCGTTTTTGAGTGTTTGGAACTTGAATTAACAATTTTCTTCTGGGTATTAATTTTGAAAATCATTTTTTAGGTTTATCTTGTCAAAAAACTATGAAAACGTCCAAAAAAGTAGGGAACATTTGAAAAAAAAATCTTTCTAATTTAGATTTTAAACAAAAATAATTTGGATTGAGCCTGCCGCGTCTAGTGGTCGGAAGCACTGCTGCTGAGCGTGACGTCCTGGGTTTGATTCCCAGATCAGGTAAAGTGATATTTGGTTATCCCACCAAGAATTACTTACTAGCAACCCGGATTCTGGATTTATGCCCGATTCACGACAATAGGCTCGCTCCTATGATATGGATTTTACATATTAACTGCGAAAGGATTATAGGTTCACCTCTGTCAAACTCTTCGGGAAATAAAGGCATGATGTTATAATGTAGACACCTACGATAATGCAGAAACAAATGCCTAAATCAGCGCAACCGTAACCAAAAATAAAATCCAACAGATAAATCCTCAGTCTCCAACTCGACGCAAACTCACGGAACAAAGCCCTACTATTTTATACAAATGTACATTTCCCACAAATCGTATACACTTTTTAGTTCGTTTGGTTAGTATGGAGCGTTACGTTTGAATTCGCACGTAATGAGCGAAACCTTTTGCCGACAATTCGAGAGAACATTCCAGAATGCTAGAATGTTCATATTTTTACACGTGAATTATGCTGAATACGAGTTTAGAAATGGCAAAGGTCGTGTGTTGAAGTGTACACATTTTTGTTAACATATTTTGTATGAGCGATATATTTTACCTATTACAAGGATTTTTCTTTCCGAGGATGTGATGTGAAACTCACAAATTGACGACTCGGTTTTAGAGCAGTTAGTTTATGATATTGCTATTGTTGTTTATGATTATGTCAATACTAAGCAGATGACATTCACGGGCTGAAGACTAAAAGTTGGCAAACATGATTATCATCCCCCTGCCCTTATCCCAACTCAGTTGGGGGTCGATGCCACGTGTCTTCTTCTTCCATACATCTTTTCTTTTTTTTAAACGTTGCCCCCCGCAGGATTTTCCCCTGTATCGTGGGTGCGTTAACAAAATGAATGAACCCTGAATAACTACTTGTAGGCCATACAAATATTTGTTCTGTGGGGAATCGAACCCGTTACACGAAGCGCAGCAGCCAATCGCTCAGCCACTGCGCCAACCGTGTCGTCGTGTCTATTTGCCATCATCCCTATAGTCATCTTTCGCACAATCCACTCATCGTTTGCTCGGTGTTCCTCTACTCTTGTAACCCTTCACATTCATGCTCAAAGCTTTCCTCACAACATGATCATCATTCCTCCGCATCACTTGCCTATACCAGGACAAATGGCCAACATCTCTGCAAACATAACGCCAACCGCTATTGGTCCCAATTTAAACAAAAGAGATAAATGTTATGTACTTGCTCTTCCCTAACAATAACCATTAATATCTCCTTCCATTTGTTTTCTACCATAAAATATCCTAAACCAAGATTATTTATTAGACCCTAAACAATATCTTACATACACAAAATAAATCGCTAATAAACTCGCCTACTATTACATCATCTGCCCAGGCTTTTCCCAACTGTGTTAGGGTCGGCTTCCAGTCTAACCGTAAACTGTATACATGGAGCGACGGCCTATCTGACCTTCACAATCCAGGTACTTGGTAACACCCTTGGCAAGACTGGTTGTCAGACTTTCAGGGCTGTGAGTACCCTGAACAACTATCAAATATCTGCAATTGATTCTCAATACTAACGGCTTAACATGCTATTATATGGATGGTCACTCATTCACGGACTGACCTATGCAAGCATTGCTTAACCTGGAAGATTGATCCTTACCCACCCTCGTTATTTCTTAGCCTCGAGCTCCTCTCTCATCCCTTATGAGACTTAAACATGACTGAAAAAATGTGTATGTATAAAACACATCTGCCTACCCCCCTATGATGATGATATGTTATGTCTAAGCGCAGATTATCCAATAGTGTTAATTTATTCCGTTCTTATCCCACTCACCACGAGTTATCGGTAGCAAATAGTATAGGTTCGACCCGTGGCTGCGCTCGCGTGAAATTGAGGAATAAATAATCTGTTAGCGGTTTCATTTTTCTTTTCACTCTGGTGTAAGTGGTCTTTGGATAATACGGCTCAGCTTTATATTTAGAGGGAAAGGTGAATTAAATAGGGAAGTGTGTGTTGAAAGTATTTAATGGTTATACATAGAACAAAATTGGAGGAGGAGCTCGTGGCTAAATAAAAACAGCCGCACGGGTTGATCGAAAGTTAAGCTACGCTTGCCTTACATATCGAGACTCCTCCGTGCCTCGGAAAGCACGTTAAGCCGTTGGTCCCGGCTGTCATTTGTAGATCTTTGACAGTCGCTACGGGTAGTCAAAGCCCTAAAAGTCTGACAACCAATCTTACCAAGGAGTATCGTGTTGCCCAGTAATTGGGTTTTGGAGGTCAGATAAGCAGTCGCTCCATGTAAAATACTGGTATTCAACTGCATCCGGTGTGACTGGAAGCCGACCCCAACATAGTTGGGAAAAGGCAGGCAGATGATGATGACATAGAAAAAAATTATTGTGCACCATAAAAACCCGAAAATAACAACTTTTAGAGGTGCCAATAAGGGTGTTATATTTATATACAATGTCAATACCCATTTAAAGTCCATATTACCTCTTCGTTGTTATTCACCTTAACTCATGGATCACACTATTGTATTACTTGTAATACTATGTACTTACATAATATAATATCATTCATGTATTCGCAGAAGGGTTAGGCAGAGTTGTATAGTACACCCACATTACGCCAAGTACTTAATAAAAATAAATGAGACACTAGTGAAATCGTACACTATTAACGAACTTTCAAGTTTTAATATTTTTCTTTATAAAGTAGGTATTCAATTTCCCATTCTAATCTACCTCAAAACGTATTGCATAATTCAGTCCCGCAGTCCTAACCAGATTGTACCGGGATCTTCACCTTTACAAGTTTTTCCACGTCCTACCCGCATCTAACCGAGTACACCAATCGACTGATATTGAAAATAGATTGAAATTGGATTGAGTTGAAAATTGGAAATTTTGCAATGGCGTTCCCCTGGGCTTTGCAATAGCGCTCCCCTGGGCTCTGGTTGCATGCCAGTTGAATATATTTCTCGAATTAGGCACGTCGAGGGTGGTTTATATAGTAATATGTTATTTGTATGTCCGCTGTGTGTTGAATTTATTGTTTCCGTTGGTTCCTGGGCTGTTTGGAAAGAATAAAGAACATGATTTAGAGCAGCTTGTGGGTAAATACTAACAGCTGCGCATTTCAGAACATTTTTATGCGGTCGTATAGGGAAACATACATAGCTATCAATGAAAATGCTCGTAGCTAAATAATTAACCGCACGGGCTGATTGAAGGTAAAGCTACACTTGCCGGGATTGGTCTGTGGATGGCTGTTATTTGTAAGAAACGAGTTTTATTTGCGAGAAAACTGTTGATATTTCTGTCTTGAGTATTAGTTACTTAAAAATAGAACAAGACTTTTTGATCTTTAACTATGATGTTTGAAACAAATGAACCTTAAAACTATGAAGTTGTCTACGTTACTACATACCTATGTATAAGACAAATAGCAATGATATTTTCTTTTCACATTTAAAAAAAACGGCCTTCGAAAATAATACTTGAATTAATATATGTAGGTGTATATACGTACACATCTGCCTAAACCTTTGACGAATATAAACGTGATGAGCTGTTAAATCATTTTACATTTTCAACTTAACCAAACATTCGACCAGTTTTAATATCAGTTTTGTCCTTCTTCAAAAGTCTAGAAATATTACCAGATAGTTGTATAATTTTCAAAGTAGTGTAGAAACATTCGGCGCTGCATAAGTTCTGCCGACCTCGCAAGACGGTCTGCTCGTCTGCGGCTGACTTTACAATCAGAGAACGAGAAGCATCCGGGATGGTGAATTATCATGGAACTAGCAACCGGTTGTAGTTGCTTAATGATTAAGATAGAGAGAAACAACTTCTAGATGATGTTGTCGATTGCCTTGTTCACAAACTAAATTTAAATTGGAGCATTGACGGCGAACGTAATGTACTAAGTTAGAGATGTCAAATTAGTTTATGCCTTGAAGTTGGCCATGTTTTTCGTCGATGCCTTTAACAATGTGTCGTCAACTATGTTTGTTTGGAAGTTTCTATCCAACTAAAATTGATGGCTCTTATACCTATATGTCTGTCCCTTTCTTGTTTTAAAAGAGACGAAAGTAGTCTAAATGTAGTTTGGTTTGTCAACAAAGGAATATATATTAAAGTTATTATTTAAGTCAATGGTATTCGTGTAGTGACGGAATATATTTTGTTGTGTATATTCTAATATGGACTATCTACATAAATGCAAGTGTTGCTTAATTTAGTATAATGGTACTTTTACGTATTCTTTTACATTAAACTATGTATAAAAATAGTGCTGCCCGCAGCGAGGTGGTAAGCCCAACGGTGGTTAGGGATCCAGAGCGAGGAACCTCCTCACAATGCGTGCCGTCTCTAAGTAATGGTATTATAATTACGTAGGCCCCTGGCCTCACACTACTTAGCGTGGGGTCCTGAGTTGGACTCCCAGGGGGTTTGGACACAATCCCTTTTCCGTAAGCGTTAACGCCAACGGAAATATCAAATTGTATGCAGTTGAAACAAGCTTAATAAATGTCACGTGACTCCTTTCTACTTGTAATGTCATAGCCATACAGTTGGACGTTAACGTCTAGCGTTTTACGCCAGTGAAAAGTTTTTGTCTAGGCCCACAGGTTGGTTACAGGTGCACTGTACAGTTATTGGATTTCGAGCAACTCCAAAATAGCTGCTCGGAATGTCAAGTGTGTGGAATCGGAAAGTTCGTGGTGTGTGAACGTACTCTCGACGAAAACCATATTAACCTCCACATACTCACTTGATCTTGACTCGTCTATACCCGATCTCTCGCGCCAATGGCCAGTCTCCACTGGGATTGGTCGCCATGATCGTCAGTCAGGAGGACAAAAGATTGTATGAAAGACTCGAGCCACGAGTAAAATTTCCAATAATCTGGTACTTTTTATCAATGTTAATTCCATTTTTTTTAAGTTATAATACAAATTATTTGTCACTCTACCAAACACTGTCTCACTCTCTCTCTCTTCTACATACAACCAAGGTCCGGTTGCACAATCAAAACTTCAGCACATAACCCGACACAGTTGCAGTTGCAATTGCAAGTTGCATACTACAGCCACGTCGGGGAATTATGCGAAATTTAATATAAAACTATGCGCCATAACTCAACGTCCCGCGCCACATGTGACATGCTCCCGCAACTTTTTGCCGCCAAATTTTTTTATTTTATTTTTTAAACTGTAAAATTTCCAACGAGTTCACGGAAAGTTTTGATTACAGAAATTGTCAAATGTTTAAAAGTGCGTCTTTGATGCCGGTGATTCGGTTCATTTTATTGCAGTTCGTGGAATGGGTGGGTTTATTTTTTTGGGTAATAAGTTGGTAGTAATGGTAATGAGTCAAAAAGGGTAGGTAGAGGCAGATAGACAGGCAGGTTAAGCAGTACTGTATCTGCATTTGGCCCTATTGTCCGTCTTCCTACTGTTATTTTCACGTATGCATTCAATTTTAATAAATAACATACCATCACGCCTGTATTCCCCAAAGGGTTAGGCAAAGTTGCATCTTTGTAGTGACTAGGAAGCGATTGGTGGGAGGTATATGAATGGAGGGCTAGCCTACTGCCATCAACCGGGAATAAATCTAGAATCCGGGCTGCTACTGATAAACTCCAGCTGGAATACTCCAATAACTCTGATCAACCCGGTAATCGAAACCAGGACCTCATGGTCAGCAGTAGTGCTCGCAACCGCTAGACCAACAAGGCACTTATTAATAAATAATAAAATATGTTTCATCCGGCCTAGAAATGAAACTCAAAACATTTCTATACTCAACTCTCTACCAGTTTGTAACTTTTAGTAGCTCCATTGTATCATCAGAATTAACTACAGAAAGTTTCAAATAACATCTTTAATCTTTAAAAGACGATACCTTAACGATCTGTTAAAGAACGAACATTAAGAACTCGGCGGGAACTAAAAACAGTTAGCCAAAGAGTAAAAAGCTAAAGTTTCAACTAAGTAATGACCTACTAGTGTTATAAATGACCTCACGGGTGCGGACTAGGGTTGTATTGGAACAACGTATCCACCTCCGCGAATGTGGAACTTCCGCAAAACGTCATCCATCTGTATTCACATTTTTTTGCGGAGTTGTTGTTATTGAATCGTATAAAGAAACCTACACCGATCTATAGAAATGTCTAGGCTGGTGATGAGTCGCGTAACGTCAGTTTAGCCGTTTTCCAACTATCCTGGGGTCATCTCCCGGTAGAACGCACCAGAATACCAGTTCTTTACGGCCTATCTGATGCTTGACTTTCGGGCTTCTGACAACCCGTAACGACGAACCATGAAGAGTTCTCGTTAATAAATGGACATCATCCATAGACCACCTCGGCAAGCGTAGCTTAACCTTTAATCGACAGTCAATTATTATTTGATATTAAAGTTATAAAAGTAATAACTGACGTGACGATATCAGAGGAACCATTGTTGAACAATTATAATTAATTTTTAAGAAAAAAAAAATGTAATCTGTAGTTAATCCATTAATTCTCAGGGTGCAATTAATAAACGAAGACCTATACTCGTCCTTAGTGTATCTTAGACATTACTGACATCGTAAGGAATCCAGAGGAAGAATTCATGGGTTATAATATTTATATTAGGTTTATGTAACTATTTCTTTTTTCGTTTATCTTTATTTGAGCTGTCTGTCTGCACTGTTAGTCTCTGCATCCCCCGAAGGTTGACAGGTAGAACATGCCTATGGCATTACGTCCGCCTCTGTACATTTCTGTTCTTAAAGTATTACATAATAAATAATCGTGGACTAATAGTTTATATGGACCAGGGAACCTTACACGCATGAAGTTTGTACTGAATATGTGCTGTTTGTTGAATTATCAAGATATCATCATCGTCTGCCTAGCCTTTGCCCAACTATGTTAGGGTCGGCTTCCAGTCTAACAGGATGCAGCTGAATACCAGTATTTTACCCAGATACTGCGCAACAGGATACACCAAGATTAAATGTTGATAAAATAATCTTTTATTCATAAAAACTCTGATATCTGAATCTGAAAAAAAAAGTCATGATGGCCCAGTGGTTTAGGCCTCGCCTCTTGTGCACGAGGTTGTGGTTTCAAACCTCGGCAAGTACCAATGTGAGTTTTTCAATTCATATGTACTTTCTAAGTTTATCTTGGACATCACTGACATCGGTGAAGGAAAACATCTTGAGGAAACCTGGACTTATATAATTAATATAAGTCTGAAATCGCCAACCCGTCTTGAGCAAGCGTGGTGATAAGTGCTCGTGCCTTCTCTGTATGAGAAGAGGCCTTTGCCCTGCAGTGGGACAGTAATAGGCTGGTACTGGTACTGGTACTGGTATTCATAAAAACTCTGCAATATCACATATCATGCATAATGCAATATCGATTTCGAAAGCGTAGCCTATACCTAACTACTCAGTACTCCAAGATTGTCAAGTCATACTGAGTCTCACAATACTGTGCCCTTATCGTATCTATGCATAATCAGAAAATACTTAAACAAATACAAATATTATTATCAATTCACGTACACAATAGCATTTTCGTTGTTCTAAGTTTTTGTTTATAACTGTGACTTGCAAGAATACGATTATTGTCGTTTAGTACACAAGTGTGAAAACGTTGAGTATTATTTGAATCAATTAATACGATAATAATTTGATTACCACTTGTTGTAGATTGTAGAATATAGATAGGTAGGTACTTAGTAAAGTGTTATTGATGATAAGATCTAGTTCCTGTTGTATGACTGATGGGTAATAGTAGAAGTCTTGCATCAGCAAGCAACTCGTTATCGGATCATTTATGAATGAATAATAAAAATCATTCCACCGGATTATTGTCCTACATTAATCGCCAGTCTGGTTCAAAGTGGGGTGGCGATTTCAGACTTATTTTATAATAAGTCCAGGTTTCTCCAAGATGTATTCCTTAACCGATGTCAGTGACGTCAAAGATAAACATAAAAAGGAGCTACAAATTATTTGTAAAAGTCACATTGATACTGACTCAAATTTAAACCCGTGTAGCTGTGCACAAGAGGCGAGGCCTCAACCACTAAGCCATCGTCACATGATGAATCTCGTGTACTTATAAATACCGGTACTCAATCATTTCATTCTCGAACAAACAAACGAAAGATTTTTTTGTAATGAGATCTGAGGAGGCGTGTGTCAGGAAAGTCTCAAATAAACAACGTTCACAACAGCACAGTTCACAAATATCACATAAAACTTTTAAAAATATGTCCTATTTTGTTAGGTTTAATGTATCAATGTCCGTTCCCACCGAAGTTAGGTAAAGAGAAGGCCGTGACAATGGTCAGTGACGTCGGAAGAGCGATGTCATAATACGATCGGTCATTTTGTCGGTACGCTATGGTATGTGCTGAGCTTGCAGGTTGGCCTCGTAACAAATTAAATTTTCACAAACACGTTGTATTGATGCTCGCGGCGTGGATGCATGTAGACCTGTGTTGGAAACGATATTGAGGACTCTTGTTATTTATCTAAAGAAGCTCACAACTAGACTGAGCTGCTTTGAGGTATTACTTAAAATGTGTTCCTAGTTTAGGGTCTGAGACCGTTCAGTAATAGTAGGCTACACTGAACAGCCTACTGATTTTCTCATGTAATGTGTCTCTCTTCATGTTAAAGTAAATAAAAAGTCTTGGGAGAGCTCCAATGACACGGACCAAAGAGTATCGAATTTCGATAGTTATTCTTAATTTTTAGGAACTGCACTTTACCTATAGTTAACGCTATTGATGTACCTAAACTTATTCGATTTCATCCAATATTTTTTTTTTCATATAATTAAGAAAAATGAACATTTACCACATGAAAATCTTTTTTTTTAAGTTTGTATTGTCCTAGTGCTGGGTATAGCCTCCCTCAAGTCCGTCGAGTAACTATTTCGGCAAACCCAAACTCATTATCATATGCCTTGTATTTTCAGAAACTGTATTTGGATGCAGCGTAATTTACATGGAATGACTGCCTATCTGACCAATCCAATTACTGGGTACCATGATACCTCTTGATAAGATTGTTGGCCACCAATCCCAAAGTAAACTCTCCAAAATGCATACACCACAGATAATAGAAAATAGATTCCATAAAATGAAATAGTTTATATTTAATTTTCGGTCTTTTTTTTGGTATTCTGAGCCTGAGTCTGTGCTGAATAAAACCTTTTTATTTCATTCTTTCTTTTCAACCACTTGCATGACAGTCCCCACAATTCTTCCATCTGTGACTTCTATCATCCTCTCAACAGTGTCCCCGGGTGGCTGGCTCAGTGAAATATTTCCGTCGTTTGTCACTGTCACCCCATCCTACCCCTCCCAGGGGGATTGGACCGGCTCCACACTAATTGGTAATCAGTTTGGCTATTAGAAAATATTGGCGCGCTTAAATCATGATTTCGAACGGTCATTCGACATGCTGATTTAAGAAAGAGAAACAAATTGTTTGTAATTAGTTGGTGTTATTAATATTCATCTATATAGTCATCTTATTTACATGTTTCTAATAAAGACATAATATTTCAAGTGAATAAGTGTTTCATATCTGGCTCTGGCTGTTTGTGTATGTGAGTTTATATGTTTGTAAACGCACCCACGATACAGGATAAATTCCTAGTGTGGGGCAGTGATTTTTCCAAAAAAATAAATAAATAACAGAGCGTACCATATAATATCACGCCTTTATTCCCCGAAAGGTTATGCAGAGGTGTACCTAAAGTGCACACACATTTTGTAACTTTAGTCCCATGTAATAGGGGGAGAGCGTTTTGCCATCTACCGGGCACAAAGCCAGAGTCCTGGCTGCTACTGAGAAATTTCAGATAGAAAAACCCAATAGCACTTAAGTATGACCTGGGAATTATACTCAGCACTAGACGAGGCACTCGCATACGTGCCTGAAAGGCAGTAAGGTTAAAAAATACCGTCCATGAACTGGAGACCGGAGAAGAGCCCGCAACTAGATGGAGAGACAATCTAATATCGGATACAAGGTTCTTATGAGATGTAGTAGACTTATCGGTCGAACACAGAGCACAACTTACTTTTTTCACCACTTGAATTACCTCTTTACATAAAATTGAAAATAATCTATATATATATATTTATATTATTATTTATTTGCCCTTTTCTTTTTAAGAAATTGCACCTACCACTGTTTGTCTCTGCATCAGGCAAAGGTTGACTGGTAGAAAATGCCTATGGCATTAAGTCCACCTTTGTACATTTATGTGCTTTTAGTATTAAATAAATAAATAAAGTATAAGTAAGTATAAGTATAGTAAACAAATAAGTAGTCGCCGAAATTTGCAACCATTTTTCAACTACTTGTTGGTATCCGATTGAGCTATTTGGCATACATATGTAAGTCCAGCAAAGATTTATTTTGTTTATTTTGGTTTAATACATTCCCTCGTCCACGGTCAATTCCGGTCCATTTTCACGTCCCGCTTGTGTGATAAATAATATTTTTTTCGTTTTTATTTCTCTTCTTTTTGAGTATAAGTATGTATTTCTACGATGAAAACTGGTGTACCTCCAAAAAAGTACACAACAATATGTTTCGTTTCATCAAGCCATAAAATCAAACACTCTTAAAGGTCCTAACTTTATAAATATCCAAGACATCCCTTAGGGGTAAAAATGTCGGGGGAGGGTGTAATTAAAAAGTTACACCCCACAGGGTAAGTGTGCGCAACTGAACGACAGCTGCGTTTTATTCCTTATTTCCTCAAAGGGGATGAAAAAATGCCTGAAAACTTTACCCCGTAAAATATTAAAATCGCCTGATTTTGTTTATGGTACTTATCGTTGAAACGTAATCAGTTTTCTCGAGTAAACACCGGCTGCTGTCGTATATTAAAACTCGGACTTTATGGAATACATCTTCCCCTTGTTGTAGAAGCGACGATGGAGGGAATTATTGACTGCCTGCATCAGAGTGTTTTCCTTAAAGTTTTAAAAGATCAAATACATATATGTATTTTGAATCCTTTATAGAAATTGTAAATGTCTGAGATGAGACAATACATTTTAAAATGGGTTACCTAAAAGAAATAAGCCGTTTAGGGTTGAAACACTACGCTACACTAAGGCCGTGTGCCTTTCTAGTTTTTGGAGACATCGCCAAGCGGTTGGCCGACTCCTAACGTGGCCAGAAGGCTGACCAAATTTGATTTGGGCTACCTAAAATAATTTGAGCCGTTTGGAGTTGAAACACTAAGGCCATAGGGTTTGAGGGCCCATAAAGGTTTTGGTCATCACCGAACGGTTGGTCGACTATCCACGTGACATTTCTTTGTAAAAAAATTAGCATTGCCATTCAACGTGGCAATGCTTCCACCCTTTAGGCCACTATTCCCGTTCACAGCGATGTGGAAGAATTTTTATGTGATGCTCTAAAACTCCTTCCTTCTCTTTTTATGTATGTACATGATACTATTGCTATTTTATGTCTATGAGCTTAAAAATATGTAAACATACTTTCAGTAGAACTTTTTTAAATGTTTAAAAAACACAATGTTGAAGATGTTTAGTTGTCCACGCTGTGTCAGCAAGAGCTGTAGAACTCCATGTCACCTCTGACGTAGTAATACATACGAGTAAGTAAGCGGTCGTGGTGGTTTTTGTACTTAGTCGTAAATACACGATGAACAATGAACTCGTTTCATTACAACATGAAAGGCAAACGAAAGGGCTAATAATGATACCGCAGATAAACACCACTGAAAACCCAGCGATGCACTGAGAGTGAACATTTTTGATTGAAACGTCAGTCTCTCAAACACATATTTATTATAAGCGACCTGTCTTTTCCACTTACATATTTTTTCTTATCGTCGTTAAGCTTCTTAAAATGGCTACTATTATACTATATTTATAGCTGGTATTTCTGCTAATTATGAATTTGTTTTTTTTTTTTAATGCTCATTCAACTTTAAGACAATAAGGTATAGTAATAAGAATTTTAAGAATAGGGTTAGGTTAGCATGACGGCATTCATGCATGCCTGATGCATGAATGCCGTCTGTGAAGACAGATTAACTCAAAGATGCAAATAACTATCCGGAAGGATCTACTTACAGAATAAAATATCGTTATTTATTGTCATTCAGCTACCCATTTAATGCCCCCTACCCCGTATAAATAAATGAGTATTCAAATTATGCCCTGCTTAATTAAAAAAAAAACAAATTTGATGATTAATAATAGTTTATTGATAATGGGGCTAGTGAATAGAAGTATATCCTTAATGATTGTCTGTAGGAAACCATTTGTTTAAATAAAAAATATAGATCACACCACGAAGCCACACGATCGTCAATTAATTTTCCTTAAGCTTTATTCCCCTCTGCTCTCGGTGTACCCTTATCCTTGTGCCCTATGAGTATTATTTGGCGGGTTATCAAGCAGCCTGCTTTGTGTGACGTGGATGGTGCGACGTGTAAACAAGCGAAGGCTGTTATTAAACTGAGCTCATCTGTATCGGGTAATCAAACAGGAGTTGTTATGTTTTTATCATATTAAATGTGACAATTAAGAATACAAAGGATTGTGGCAAAGAACAAGGTATTATTATTTTGTATTAATAAAACAAAAAGTCACATCTATAAGACAGAAGACGATGATTCTGTAAGAAACCGATAGTATGACTGCCATTTGACCTTACCTTCTTACTGCTGGAAAATCTTTTCCAATTGAAATAACTTAAGCAAACATCAACTTTAAAATTGTGTAAAAGAAGACAAGGAAGGGACTCAGTATATAAAAGAGAGAACCCACCTTACCAAGCGTAGTTTAACCTTCGATTAACCCGTGAGGCTTTTAATTGTCTATCCACGTTACACACATACATACCCACGGAACCACCACAAACCACAGAGCGCCACCCGCTACGATGATTACATACTCTTTTCGCTTCGCTCACGTTCATACATCTCATACTCGCACGCCGGTTGCGAGTACTACGCACCTGTCTTTTTTGAAAAACCGCGTTTTTCTTCTTACAAAATGCACACATGTCCTCTATGCCTGATGAACATGTTTACTTTCTTTCAAATCCAACCAGATTTGTCAAAGATAAACTCCCAGAGCCGGTCCCTCCAGCTTCGGAAACAAACAGAAAAATAAATGCATTGTTATAAGTAAGGGACGGAGATGGGCTTATAAAAATTAGGTCAGTTGAGGTTGAAATGATTAAGTGAAGACTATTAATAAATGGAGTGATTGATGATGGAGACGTGAGGGTATTTTGAGGACTGAGGGCTGAATGGAGGGCTCGGAGTAATGGAAGAGGAAATGCAAGAGTGGATTTGATTGCGAAGTGATAGCTACGACAATGTAGATGAAATTCTTCTTCGGGCGACTGTATACACAATCTTTTGCTTTTTTTAAGATTTTGTAACCGAATGGTATATGCCTTATAATATTTGGCTGTAGGTACATACGTATGTGACAGTCATGTCATTTTTATTATTTCTACTGAAAAATGTCTATTTTTATTTGGCGGCTGGCTATCTCACTTGTACAAAACTGCATTAACTGAGTAACACGGTATCTTGGTGAGACTGGTTGCCAGACTTTCAGGTTTCTAACTACCCGTAACGACTGTCAAAAATTAAAGAATGACAGCCGAGACGAACTTAACGTAGTAGCACGGCGTGTCGTCACGCGCCATTTCAACGCACCATATCGTCGTCAGTTTTGGTTTACGTGACAAAAGAAAAAATACATGTCCAGTATTTTTGAGTAATCCAACCTTCGGACCAATCAGAATTTTTAAGGGCACTACCCTATTCTATTAACCTGTAATTTTAATGTATAAATAAAAATAAAATAAAAAAAATAAAAATAAAAATATTTTATTTCAGACAAAAAAGTCCATAGGCAAGACAAGATTGTTAGTAACAAGAATTTTGCTTATATCTATTGTTAGTAATTAAAAGTAGGTATCGGTGACAAACTGGACAAAAACTGGAAATAAAGGTTGTTGCTATTTTTGTACCATTAAAACTAAGTTAAAATTCAACAGCACATTACACATCAAAAGCTTGACAACTCCGAAAGAGAGGAAGAGTTCGTCATTAAAAATACAGTCGTCTAAACATGTCGCCAACAATCCAATGCATAACGAAAGCGCGTGAAATAATTTAATTTGTTACATTACACGTTACAAGTGTCAAAGTTGAGAAGTTTGCAACATGTTTCATGTTCGGAGTGAAAAGTGTAAGCGGTGTTATTTACGACTTATCTCACGGTAAATGGGGGTGGCGCGTGTGAGGGATCGTGAGTACGGAGTGGATTTTAAGTATTCTTAGACGTTTCTTGGTTTAATTCTGAAGCAAATTAGGTATTATGGAAATAACTTTTAACAACGGAATTGATTTATTAATTCAATATTTGGAAAACCAACAAAAACAATTGCAGGTTCTCACGGCTAGGTAATCGTTTTATAGAGAACTTTAGAATCAGTCGATGCATCCACAGAAATTAGATGAATTTAAATCAACCCTAAAGAACTTTAGTATATAGCTACACTGTTCTTTTTTTTCTTCTTAAGTCAAGGTAAGGCCATTTGCGGGATATGCTTTAAGTGATCCTTATTTATCTCAAAGTATATGTAGGTATGTAGTGTTTGTTTGATTTTATATGAAAACTGCTTATATCATTTTAAAAACATGATTGGGATGATCCCTTAGTTAATACTTAGTTTTGCTGTGTAGCCATTATTTGGCACTGTGTTTAAAAATTACAGAATATTTTTATTTTTATTGCCCGTTGGTTTAGTGGTCGAGAGTGCTACTGCTGAATGTGAGATCCTGGGTTATATTCCCGGATTGGGTAAAGTGTTATTAGGTTATTCCATCTGGAATTTCCCAGTATCTGGATTTATGTCCGGTTGAAGACAATAGGGTCAGCTATTTATCTACCTATAACGAGAAAGACTAAGGGTAACTATTTAAAGAGAGAGAGAGAGACGGAAAAGAATCAATCGAAACAATGAACCCCTTGTCTATAGCCGACTACTAACTTACTATTCTTTTCTGGCCTCTACTTTTCGTATAAGATATTCCCCAAAAATATTATTTCTCCCTCCCTCAAGAGAAGTGTAAGAAATACTTACCCCCGCATTATTTATAATGTTCGCGAACTACCCTCGGTATCCGCACCATATTTTTATTTGCACTTAAATCAAACTGTATGGGAGTAGGATATTATTTTCTTACTTGTAGTAATATCTTCACGCTGGCTAACTCTTATTGGGTTAGTAGAGTTTATATATCATGATATCTTGTACAAGTGAATTAAAATGTTTGTTGAAATGGTTGACTACTACAAAATTATTTACATTTACTGGTTTCGTATCGGAAAAAAATACTGAATTCCTTACAAACATTAATTTTCATGATTAAGAAGAAATCATTAATCATGATAATTCCGTATGAATTATCATAATTAATGCAATATAGGCTTCTAGAGCCAGGAGTTTGGTCGAGCGTTTTTCGTTGATATTAAATTCTTATTTATTAGACTAGATGACCCGGTGAACTTCGTATCACCTACCTCTTAATATAAACCATATTTATTTAAACCATATGTACTTTAGAGCCGGTAACCAATCGTGGAAATTTTAGATAATATAGTTCGTAAAGAGTTATTAATATATTTGTAAATGCCCAAATGCACAAATTTAAATATTAAGTAATTTATATCTTACATGGTTTAAATTTTGTTTGGTTATTAGCACATTCATAGTCCCCATACGAAATAATTCAATTTTCTTGGACGTTCAAGCAAATTACTTCCATCACATGTTCATATTGTTCATGCTCCATGTTTAGGTCACTATGAAACCACCAGGTACGCACTTGGATTATTGTATTCTAAATAATATATGAATTGTCTTTATAAGCCTTGTCGGATGCAGTAGTAGTAATTTGAGTGGTACCTGGTCGGCTATAGTGACCCATTTACGGGGTATGGACTTGTGGGGATAGTTCGCCATGATGCATGTATAGGGCACTGGACTATGAACGTGTTAAATAAATCTTGTTAATAATTCAAAATTAATACAATGTTTTACATTAAAAACAACACACTTATCATCATCATCATATTGGCCAAAAGACGTCCACTGCTGTACATACAGCTGATTCTACAGTTGATTAACTTAAAGCTTTCTGATAGACTATATTTTTTGACATTTTTTCCGGTGCTTAAACATATAAAGACGATGGTTTTCCGACGCGCGAACACGCAACATATAATTGTCCATGCGCGAAGCAGGGAAACTCCAAGTTTATTCCGCAAACTTGCAACGTTTGTCCTTGGGATTTGTTGATGGTCATTGCAAAAGCCAGACGCACGGGAAATTGTAAACGCTTAAAATTGAATGGCAAATCCGTTGGAATCTTCGGTATACGCGGGATCAAGACATCCTCTCCTTTGTATTTTCCCTTGATGATTTTAGCTTCAATGACGTTATTCATTAGTTTCTTCACCGCCAGTCTCGTTCCATTGCAAAGTCGAGGTTGATTTATGTTACGCAGCATGATGACAACTGATCCTACTTGTGATTGCACATTATGTGGTAGTAGTCCAGGCAATTCCAATGAATTTAAAAATTCTGTAGGATAGTTGACTACGTCATCCTGGTTTGTAGCTGTGTCAACTGATTTGTATGTGAACGACTCTCCTGGAAGGAAATTCTGAATGGTCGCATTGAGATCATCGACATCTTTGTTTTTTTCCGCAAATATTGCTAGTTCACTAAGCCAATCGTGGTTATTATATTCTTGTTTTATGTCCGGAAAAACACGCTGAATAAGCTCCTCTTTTTAGTCTGTGAAGTGACAGAAATCTGTGGGAAATGTTATTAATCCTGTCGAGGTGTCAACTGCGACCTAAACATTTCCAATATCTAGCAACTGCTTTGAAAACACAGCCGCAGTTTGATCTTGTTGCAAAAACACTCGCATGTTAGTTGTTAAATGGAGTGTCTTTACGTGCCGCCACAAATTCGATGATTTTAGGCATGCATTTAGTTCGTCAGCAACAGTTGATCGAGGAATAACTGGAAGAGTCTGACGAAAATCACCTGACAACAGAATCATTGCTCCGCCAAAAATGTTTTGGTTGTCACGTAAATCTTTCAAGGTGCTGTCTAGTGCCTCCAGCGACCTCTTGTTTTGCATATTCGGAGAATTTTCGCCATAGCGCTATTTTTGGCGATGTTGCAAACTGGCGTTTCGTTGATTTGCATGTTTAATGGTAATTTCAAGGCCGAATGTGCAGTTCGTCCGCCTTCTAACAAAGTTGCAGCTATTCCAGATGAAGCCAACGCAAGGGCTACCTCATTTTGCGATCGGATCTTTGCCAATAGCAATGGAATTAGGAACGTTTTCTCAGTACCCCCGGGAGAATCAAGAAAGTAAATTCCTCCAGATCCACTGTTTACAGCTTCTATCAAAGTATCGTACGCAATCTTTTGTTCTTGATTCAATTGCGGAACGGTTGTGCGACTGCTTCGGTCATAGCTTCAGTATCGTACCGGCGCGGCGTTCTCTTCCCAACTCATGGTTTATTGCATCTTGCATGGAACGATTGGGTGCTGTCAGGACCAAACATGACAATATTTTGTTTGCCATCAATAAACACATATCTTCTCTTAAGATCAATTTGTCATTGTAAATCTCTGCAGCAAAATTCAAGTGTAGGATTCAATGTTTCACAACGTACACGATGCAACGCATCCTCAGACATGTCATCCCTATATTTCATCCACAAATCTTCCGGATTTGAGGGAAAACATGTCGATACTATAATCGCAAACAATGTACGAATTTGATGCGGTGATGAAGATATGATAGAATCCTTGAGCGTATTATTCCAATGCAAATCGCCCTCAAGGAACCGTAATAGTTGACACGCCTCACGGTATGTCGACACAGATGTCCGTCAACTGTTCTCAATATTGTTGAAACGATGTCGGACCAGGAAGATTCACCAATAACAATATAGCATATAACAACCAAACATATAATAACCTATAGCATCTGTGGCAAATACATTTGGATGTCCCTCAAGTGGTGTTCCTTGTTTACGACGCTGAAACGCCTTTGATGATGCATTCCATGTGTGATAGCGTGGCATATCAGCACACAGCAAAGTGCGATTATTCAGATCTTGTAAGGCAAATTTAAATCTTTAAAAGTATATTTCTGAACGTACACTGTTGTGTTAAATAATGACACTTTGTTGTTACAAAGTGTCATTATTTTACATGTTTTAAATGTAAATACGAAATAATCCGACTATTATGGATATATGTTGTCGACTCGAAACCCTTATATAATCTATATCTACATGTGTTATTGTAATTATTTCAAAATACCGAACCGATGGGCAAATGTTTGACAGGTAAGAACAGTTTGTATGGGAAAACAAAATTCTCGTTTTAAGTATTTTCCTCGCATATTTTCTATATTTTCTCACCGTTTAAACCTTCCCTGGACTTCCACGAATATTTCAAGACTAAGATAAGATAAATCCGTTCAGCCGTTCTCGAGTTTTAGTGAGACTAACGAACAGCAATTCATTTTTATATATATAGATTATGATTACCTAACAATTCCAAAAAAATCATCAATTATATTACACCTATATACATAACTATTATACAAAAGTTCTGACTTCCCAGTCTAAAAATAAAATTTAAGATGTATTTTTTTTATTTTACATCTGAGCCCACAACAACGACGTTATTTATAATCCCCAACTATTCCTCCATTCCCCCTTTAAATCCCTCCAGAATATACAACAAGGACATTTTTTTCCATATTTTAATATAACAACATCGCGTACAAACGTACGCCCAAAATCAATTTCCCCGGACTGGCGAGATTACATCCCTTCAAGCCTCTTTTAAATTAAAATAAAAAGAGAAAGGAAATTCTTTACAGGTAAGAAAATTGTGGGCGCAATATGAATCGGTTGGAAGGACACCGACAGAATATTGTTTTGTAATGGAAATTATTTTAAAAGCTGCCGACTTTACTTTTTTTTGCGAAGTAAATAATAAATAATATTTATTTCTGACTGTCTCGGTCGGTCATGAAGTCCTGGGCCGAGTTATGTGTTGTTAAGATTTTTCATTAGGAATTTCTCAGCAGCCAGGAGTCTAGATGTGACCCCAGTTGATGGCAATGAGATGAAATGTGGGTGTGTTGCAATAAGTACACCGCTGCCCAATCCTTTGGGGAATAGAGGCGTGATGTTACGTTAACACAATTTTTTTTAGTTCCGTTTTCAGAACACACGGGCACAACAATTATGTCCATCGTAATATACTTTTAATTCAGAAGCAATTAAATGGTAAGCAAACATAAATTTAACGAGATGCTGTCTTTTTTTCATACGTTGGAGTTGATTCCGGTGTAAAAGTTGTTAATATTCATGAATAATTTCACCGCCTGAAAGCTTGTCACGCAATTAAAAATAATTCTGTATACCTGCTACGCTTGGCGTAGTACGCAGCTACGCCGTAGCATTTGACCGATGTGCTACGAGACACACTGTTACTTCTGCGATATTGTTGTAGTGATCTTTCAAACTAATAAATAAAATGAAGGATCTGATTGTAATATCAAAATAACATATATTCACGGCAGTTATAGAAGTTTTTTTTTTTTTTTAAACTGTACGTCGGTCTGTTTTGGCTCTTTGAAATGGCTAGACCCAACTTCCAGTACTTTCAATGGCAGATAGCTGAGGTTATAAAGAGCAACTTAAAATTTTAGAAAAAGAATTAGGGTTCCACGTAAAACAATTTGATCATGAATTTCCACGCACGTTAAGTCTCGGGCATCAGCTAGTCAAAAATAAAATAACGGGCTTCATCTCACTTGGCCTGTGACACAGAAACAGTGCATTTTAAATAAAAATGGCATTATGCATTAGTGTAGTTCTCTATCAGTGACAGAATCTTCGTAATCGTATCATTACTTCCAGAGATTACCTCTTTACAATATTCATTTCAATTAGATGACGTTTGCCACCATCGTTATGTCGATTTCAACATTATTTCCACTTAGAAAAACGATCTCTACCAAAACCACAACATAGTTGTGAGCTAACCAAACTAAACAGACTATTAATCGCGGCGCTACTTCCAGCAGATTGCACGCTACAGGGTGTAAACAAAGTCATTTGTTTCTCGCCCCGCACTGATTGCGTAATTAGGACACATGGGAGCTGATGGGATCAAGATTACGTACGGATTCGTCCGTTCATTTTTATGCCTCTGTGTGTGTTGAGGAGGAAGGGGTGATAGGGTAATAGACGGTACTCAACGCGAGCATTCGAATCACGAATTTTTTTTTGCAAACATTCGTTGCGCGAGCTTTTGTTACGCGACGAACATTCATACATAAACTCACGCCTTTTTCCAATGGGGGTATGCTGAAACTACAGAAGGCGACTACGATTCTTACATACTTCATTGGCTTCGTTCATAAATCTGGGTACTACGTACTTGACCTTTTTGAAGAACATTTATTACCAATAAGGTCAGTGTATGTCCTACTAGGGCGTCCCCTCCCGGCGTTTCCGCTTACATGTGCCTTATAAACCTCTTGTTATTTCCGCAATTATCATTCATTTGCGAAACGATGAATTAGGTAAGTATGTTTGTAGTATAACTGCAAGGACTCGCAGTGCTCGTGAACAAATTTTCGTTTGGCGTATGAATTTCCGTTGCGTCACTAAACAAGTGCTAAGAATGTATGAATTTGTGAAGCGAAAACACCTTCTTGTTATATATTTATTTATTTATTATTTTCAATTAGATGTCTAAAAGTAGCATTTTGTGTGATTTCAAAAACGTTAGTACAATTTGCCACTTAGGGCTATTCAAAATTCAAAAACAATTATTGGTTTGACTTTTGGCACATTTATTTTTTTACATGAGATCTTAAAAATAAATAATTATAAGTTCCTCAACAATCTACCTCAAAGGTATACTCTTTCACATGTCATTCACTATTATAAAAAGATAATCAAAATATTTAAATAAAAGAATTACACTAAAACACGAAATAATTTAAAACCGAAAAACAAGCAAAACATTAACAAATGAAATGAATGTATACATATAAATAATGATTGGGAATAAAGATAAAAATACAATGTCAATAACAGAAAGTAATAAAATATTTTTTTTATATCAATTCAATTAAATAAATATCAATGTAAATTAAGTTACCATAATTCTTTCTCAGTAAGGTATTCACTGATGAATGCTATTTCCTAAGTTTTTAACGGTGAACGTACAGATGCCAACACATCAAGCTATCCCAAACTGTCATATTTCCTAATTGAACACGAACCTTATTCTTTTGTTATCAATTTGAAAATAATTTGACAGATTGGGGTAGCTTGATGTGCTGGCCGTAAAAGGTATTGAACCTCTGTAACATTATTTTGTTTCTTTCTTGCTTGTACACCCGTCTGTAATAACAAAGGGCTCATTCGTTGACCTCCAGACAAAATATAATTTAAGAGAACCTTTACTTTCTTAGCAACATATGTCGATAATGGCGTGTCCTCTCAAATGCATTAAAATACGCCAGAACAACAAAAGTAATACAGTACTAGCTAAGTTAGGGAGTATTTAATATTATGGGAGTTTATATGTTTAATTGACAACGTTTCATATTTAAACTATTAAAATCTGAATTACATCTAAACGAGTAATCGTTTTTATTTTACGTAACATCAACGTCATGTTTATTTTGAGTTTTATTTGAAATAGAACATCTTTGAAGTCCATTGTATTCTAAAGCCGACGAGCAACACCAACATTAGGGAATTGTATTTTGACGTCTGTCTTTTTACTATAATAAATATATCTGTTATATTTATGATCTTTCAAGTGACGTCAGTGAGAAAATAATCATTAAAATACAACTCTAATTTTTTTAAGCTATGTAATTTAGAGTGGAACCCCCTCATCCGAGCAACTATCAATGTGACTTTTTCCGTTCATCTTAGACATCACTGATATCGGTGAAGGGAAACATCGAGAGAAAACTTAGACTATAATTAATGTAAGTCGGAAATCGCTAACCCGCATTGAGCAAGCGTGGTGATTCAAGACTCTTATACCAGGGTAAAGCAGGCAGTGGGACAATAACAGTGTGTTATCATGTAACAGGTCACAAATACCCTCTGGCACTTCGGTGAATTTAGATCAAAATCTCAACTACAATTTCTGAAAACTGCAGAATATAAATCGAAAACTTCACACAAAGCCAGAGGCCAGCACTAGTGTAGCACAAAGGCCGATTCCCTATAAATCACACTTGGTGCTTCATACCAAGCAATATTTTTGGCGCGCAAAAGCTTCGCCATATATTTCTGAAATGTGAATTTTCCAATGAAATTGTACGTTATTTTTATTCTAATGTGAGGATGAAAGAAATATATATTTACTTGCTTATCTTCTGGAGGTGTATGTCTTTGTACGGAAATATATATATTCAGTTTCCTTGCTAAGGTACCTAGATAGAACGATAGCTCTTGGCGGATAAAATATTTGGTTGTGATTAGTTGTCCCATTACATTTCGAAACTATCAGTACGACTATTATAGGGATGTGTGACCATCCACTACACACCGAGACTTCTTCGTGATTCGAAAAGTACTTGAGGCTATTTTTTTTTTGGAACAAGCCCGCCACACTTTTTTCGAACCACTGCAGCTCCTGAAAACCAGAATCAACAATAGCGACCACCAAAAAAGCGTCGAGGCAATGAAGCCCGGAAAAACGATTCAACTGTCTTGGATCCCGCAACGAAATTAATCCAAAAAGAACAGCGTAGGAGTTAGAACTTTGAGGGTGTAAAGTTCCTCATTCTCCATAAGAAAGGGAGGATCTTCCAACCAGACGGGTGTTGTGTCTGGCGGGCTACTGCCTTACGGGTGTTGTCAGTTTCTTGTACAGTTTAATCGCGCGAATAACCTTGATATTGCGATATACTCGTATGATATGAGAAATATAGTTCATATGTAGCGAGATAGTTGTCGGTACAGCACGTAAAGCATTTGGCTATCGCTCATCGCTATTAGATCTTCGATAATCGTTATGGGTATTCAGAAGCCCGAAAGTCTGACAACTAGTTTCACCAAGGGGTATCGTGCTATCCAGTTATTGGATTGTGGAGGTTAAATAGGTTGTCGCTATATGTCAAATACTGGTATTCAGCTGCAGCTGATTAGACTGGACGCTGACTATTGTTTGAAAAACGTCAACAGATGATGATGGATGACAGGAGTACCCCCTCCTCTCTTTATATCAAAGATTAGGATTACGAAAATATGTCTAGAATCTGGACAGTTCTGTGTGTATTATGTTGTGCAACTTCAATTTACCGAACACCGAAATTAGTTTAAACCATTTTAATAATTTCCCATTTCGGCATCCGAAAGGTTGCAAAGTTAAACAAACCGGAACATAATCCGGAAAAATAATAATGTTTCAATTTATTCCATTTCAATATATCAGAAATCGTTGTGGCGTAATTCCAATACCGGTTGTGTGTTTAATGATTCACACTTTTGCCTAATTGGATATCCGAAATAAGGATTTCCAAAGAACCTTTTATCAGGCTCGTGTTTGATTACTTTTGAATAGGTAGGCGAGGCTGTATGAATACGGTGAGGTTTAATTCAAATTACAGAAATGAAAGCATCAGAAATTGACAAGATTTTTTTTTTTAAACTTTGCCCCACACTAGGAATTTCTCCTGCGTCGTGGGTGCGTTTACAAACATTCAAAGTCACATACACAACCAGCCAGACCCGGAACAACTACCTGCAGGTCATAAAAATATTTGTTCCGTGCGGGAATCGAACCCACGACATGCGGCACAGTAGTCGATCGCTCAGCCACTGCGCCAACCGTGCCGTCATAGCTATTTAAAGTAAGAAGCGTTAGTTACAAGATACAAAATATTTTTTGACCATTACTTTTATTTATTATTATTTATACTAATAATACTCTTTTACACAAAAAAGGGGTATGTAAGAATCATGCAGATGGATGGCGTTCTGTACCTTCTTCCTACACCCAAAGGAAAAAGGGATAAGTTTATGTACGTATGCATATATTATGTATTATACACATATAAACACTACACACACTTAAAATAATTTATTTTACTGATTACTGAGGTCAATTTTCATTCTATCTTCATCTGGTTTACTCGCAATTACGTTGATTGCTTGTTTGTATCGTACTAGCCGTTCGCCCGCGAATTCATCTTCATGGATCTCGTACTATTCCCTTCGAATTTTAACATCCCTACATCCCCTTTAAAGCGTAGTTTTGAAAATTAAATATAGCCTATAATATCGTTCTTTATTTTTTTGTCATTTTCGTACCAACATTAATGTTATAACCATTTTTTGTATATCCATTAATAATTAGACATGTCACTGAAGAATTATTTATTTATTTATTATTATCCTTTATAATCCAATAATTCAACAACTAAATTCTAAATTCAACGTATGGTATTTAGATGACGGAACCCTAGGAGGTCATGTGGACACAGTTTTGACTGATTTAGCTTTTTTAAAGGAAAAATTCAGTTCCATTGGACTAGACCTTAATCTTTCGAAATGCGAAATTTATCTTCCCCAAGCCACTGACAGGCAGACTATCATAGCAAAATTTAACACAGTAGCACCTAACATCAAAATCATGGAGAAAAATTCTCTCCACCTCCTGGGGTCCCCAATTTTTGACGAATCCTTTCCCACTTTTATTGAGGAGAAAATACAAAATTTTAATGATGTTTCGGAAAGACTTTACAAAATTAACATACATTCGGCTTTCACACTTATTCGATACTGTTGTTTTGGACCAAAATTTACATATAGCCTACGCTCTTCCCATCTTTGGAAGCATCCACAACTTTTAGAAAAAGTAGACCAAATTATTAGAAACACTCTTTCTTCGATCCTAAATGTGGCCTTGGACGACCGAGCATGGCAGCAAGCCACACTTCCCATTCGCCTGGGTGGTCTCGGCGTCCGCAAAATTTCCAGTATAAGTTTACCGGCATTCCTCTCCTCGGTCCATAGTACCGATAGATTAACCAGGAATATTTTAGCTTTCTCACTGGTTGATTTTGAAGTACCGTGTTTGACCGATGCGTTGAACGCCTGGAAAATGGCTTGTCCCAATACGGATTTGCCCGACAACCTGTCTTCCCAGGCGCGATGGGACGTGCCGCTCTGCAGTACTATACGGAATTCTCTGTTGAACACGTCACCTAGTACTGCTGAGCGTGCCCGTCTGTTGGCCGTGGGAGAATGGGAGTCGGGCCTCTGGCTTCAGGCACTCCCGTCAGCCACCATAGGTACTATGATGGATGACACATCGTTTCGGCTCGCTACTTGTCTTCGCTTGGGTGCCCCTTGTGTTGCTCCGCATCGGTGTCACTGTGGTGAAGCGGTCGACAGCTTCGGGCACCATGGCCTGTCCTGTTACAGGAGCGCAGGACGCATAGCACGGCACGCCAGCATCAATGATATTATTCGTCGAGCTCTTGGTACCGCCGGCGTACCAGCGGTATTAGAACCTAACGGCTTGGTACGAGACGATGGTAAGAGACCAGACGGCATGACTTTGTTGCCTTGGAAGATGGGTAGGCCTTTGGTGTGGGACGCAACCTGCGTCGATACCCTTGCGCCATCTCATGTTTCAAGCGCGGCAGGCTGTGCTGGCGCTGCCGCGGCGGGTGCTGAGACCCTCAAACGGCGCAAATACTGTAACCTTATTGGTAACTACAGTTTTGAGCCGTTTGGGGTTGAAACGCTCGGGTCATGGGGTCCGAGTGCACGTCATCTTTATAAAGAAATTTCTCGACGTCTGATCGACACTTCGCGTGACCAGAGGGCTGGCTCATTCTTTGCCCAAAGAATTAGTATTGCCATCCAACGTGGCAATGCTGCCAGTCTTTTGGGCACGTTTCCAGATGACAGCGATGCGGAGGAATACTTTGACGCCTGAGTGTCCTTGTCGGCTTTTTTTTTTGTTTTTTGTTTTTTTTTGTTTTTGTAAATATGTATATACCTAGTTAGTTTTATAGTATAATTGTATATATGTGAATAATTAAACAGAATTTATAATTAGATGGATTTACAATAAATGATTATTTATTATTATGACGTCGTTTTCTATTTTCGAAAGAATTTTTAAAATCAATTATATAGTTGTTGAGTTTACAAACAAACAATGTACCGTCTTCATTTTTAAATTAGATTAAAAATAATTTGTATTTTTTTTACTACGAAATTTATTACAAAGGTTGTTTGAGACGTGTCATGACGTCACATGCAGTAGAGTAAGTGTTGTATTCAGTAATCCTGACAGTTTAGCCAAAACTACACACTAAGTGTGTTACAAACTCCATATGATTCCATTAGCATAGGCCTATTCTAACCCATCTTGATAATCCTATAATCACCCCGTACGGCACCCTTGGGAGGCTTAGCAGACTTGTAACACTAGTTATCAACATCGTGTAATTAATTTGACGTTAACAAGATTCCGGTACATTTTGTTCCGACAAATTATTATAAGATTGGACCGAGCTAAGTTCTGAAGCGGTAAACAGGGCCCGGAGAATTTTCAGTCTACCCGAATTCTTGTTCAAACCGGGAGCCGGGAGAGAATTTGAATTTGTTTCAACGTACTTACACGAGCTTGTAGAGAAGGAACAGTGGCCTTGTTGAGTACGTGTTACTTGAAGATACTGTTGTGTTCTAAGTAGAAGGAATTGTGTGGCTGACTTTGACTTGGGTGAGCCGCAGCGCATTGTCAAGATCTTACTGCGCCGCTTTCGTAGTTTTTGTATGAAGCATCGCACACTACAGACAGTCGCCAAAGGGGTTTTTAGGGTTCCGTAGGGAATTATGTGCAAAAACCCTTATTATTACGATCTGTCCATCCGGATATTACACTGCCGTTTTAGTCTGAGACTTTATCGATCCATTTGGAACAAAAGCGTGTTCTATGTACGGCTAAACTATGGTGTAGCCTATTATAGATACATTACAAAAAAACGCTAGTGATCATAATGGTAACACACAAATCAGAAAATAAGACAGTCAAGGATTTGCGATGAATGTCGTAATTGTAAAACACAGATGTTTCTAAGATATTTTTTTGTTTATGTCAATAACAAGTAAGATGTGCTTCTAAAATTACAACAGCAGTATTTTTTTTCACTTTCATTGTTTATTTGAAAAAGTCAATGAAATGCAAAAATATATATTCCGACTATGGAACCTTACGCTGTGAGTGGCGCAGCACGCTCTTGGCAGGTTTTTGTATTAAAATGCATTAAATTAAAACCCTGTAGCCCAACGCGGCTGTATTTTCATTTTTTATTCAGAGTTTTTGGAAAAATAAAACTACTAGTAGCTAATTTACCAAATACTGCTAATGCCAGTACACTTTTGACATAGATCTCTCCCAAAAGCGTAATCGAAAACACCTATTTTTAAAAGTATTATTCAAAATTGCATGGTGTGCTTGTGGGAAAACGCACCTGGTTATTATGTAGTGGTAAAGGCTAAAACAGAATAACCATAATTAGATGAAAATTATTCGTGGTCCCAAACTCCCGGCCTAACCCGTCTCCGTCTGGAACTTAAAGTACTCAGAACTTCTGAGGAATTTACATTTTCAATGCGAAATTATGTCCTCCGATGTCCCGGAATAAACGGCAGCGGCACTTATGCAAAAATAACCAGCAACTAAGTACTTGTACAGTCTATTAGCAAGCTTGCTGATTGACTTGAAAAACAGTTGGAAAAGTTAGCAGAGCGGCGGAGCTGCAGAGCTGCAGAGCGGCATAGCTGCAGAGCTGCAGAGTTCGCCTCTGATTTCAAGCAGCAATTTATTGATAAATAATTACGTCGTTTGGAACCGCTATCGGCTGAAAGAAGTTTCTCGATTCTTTTTTCAGTGATATTCTGGGATTTTTCGGATCTAAATAGATGGCAATTACTATAGATGGAGATCTAAAAGTCGTGAGTTTATGTATGTATGTACATACATGCATACATAAACTCACGCCTTTTTTTCCATGGGGGTACGCAGAAACTACAGAACGCCATCTGCTACGATCCTAACATACTCCTTCTGCTTCATCTACGTTCGTAGATCTCTTCATACACGAACAACGGTTGCGAGTACTACGCACCTGACTTGTTTGAAGAACATCACCAGTCTATTTATAGATCACATGTATATGTTATATGAGGTCGAATGTTGAATGGCACGGTTGGTGCAGGGGCTATGCGATCGTGTCGTGGGTTCGATTCTCGCACGGAAAAAATATTTGTATGGCCTACAGGTATTTGTTCCGGGTCTGGCTATTTGTGTATTTGACTATAAATGTTTGCAAACGGACCCACGACACAAGAGAAATTCCTAAAGTGGAGCAACGTTTTAAAAAAAACACTGAATTAGTCCTCCTTAATCCTTAAATCTTTAAGTCTGTACCAACTAATTAAATAAATAAATAAATAAATAAAAAAATAATGCTGGACAATCCACACAGCATCATCTAGCCCCAAGCTAAGCAGAGCTTGTGTTATGGGTGCTAGATGACTGATATACTTAATACAATACATTACATAGATAGATATTTTTTTTTATTATACATAGCAAATACCCAGAACACCCGGAACAAATCTTTGTAGATCGTACAAACATTTGTCCCAAGGCGGGAATCGAACCCGCAACCTTATGCGTCGCAAGCGGACCTTCGCCCGCCGCGCCACATTGGTCGTCGAATTCCCCGTATTGCAAAGTGCTTCAGAGGAAACATGGGCCTCCTCCTTCCGGTATTACAATACAACGATGCATATTAACGTCTATGGGTCAAAAACTCTTAAGGAAAAGCGTAACTCCAGAAAATTATATAATCAGCAACATTATCCAGTACCTACACTTACCCTATACACGCGTACAGGTTTCGACTAGTTTGTCGATCGAGTGACATAGCGGCGGTGAAACTGTTTTGTTTTGTTGCTGTCAGTAAACTTTGTACGTAAAAAATAAGTATTGTTTGTTATTTTCTAGAAATAGTGTTGTAATTGTTGCATTGTTTAAATGTGTGTTTGAAAAAAACCGGGGGTTTTTATTGTATTGTTTTGTTTTGTTTAAAAATATAAATATAAGATTAGAAATGCCAAATAAGAACAATGATTGACAAAATGAATAATGATTACGCTGGTGCAGAAATCGACCGCGGATTTGCGATTATTTCAAGTACTTTAAGTTATTAAGGTTGATTTTTGTAAGTTTTTAAACTGTTCCATAATGTATGCAGTTCATTACTTTTTAAATTTGGTTTTTTATGCTTAAAAAACAAATTTAAAACTTTCCTCTACTATTTTGTTTTTTAATCGTTGTTCCATACTACAAGTTTCTCGTGTATCGTTGGTGCGACAACATTTAAACTCACATACACATATCGGTCAGCGACTGCGCCAACCCTACCATCTAATTCATTGTAACAGGGAAATATTTAACATCTATTTGAGGCGTCACCAACTTCAAAAATGTCTTAAGACTATCCTCTGTCAAACCAGCCAACCTGAAAAATCACTTAAAATAACTTAATGAACAAACTCAACCAATAGTTTCCGAAGAAAACACAAAGAAAGAATGCAAGTAGGAGCAACTTGCAGACTGGCTGCAAGTCGGGGCATTGTCGAGTGCTAAGTATTTTAGCTGTCACAAGTTCTTGCAAGCTCTGAACCACTTCAATAACATGTTTTTGTTGGCTTTCCAAAGAATTATTTCATAACTTTGAAGTTTCAAACTATGCTTTTGAGAGATTCTTTGTGTTGGTCCTTTTATTTGTTGTAAACTCTTAAAGTGTAAATGTATGCCTACTTTTACGACTAACTTGTCATACTGTGGCACAGAATGTTGCGAACATGAAGGACATTGAATTTAAAAAAAAAAAAAGCCATTACCACCTAAAAAGGTAATTTGTTGGCATAAGAATTTATAAAAAAACAATACTTCTAGACACAACAGGCTTTGCTGAGCGGTTCCTCCTTCTAAAGCCCTGACTACCACATACAAAAGGAACCCTTTTGATGCAACTTTGTCTGCCTATCTATCACAGCTGCTTATTTTAGGAACTACTTAAAATGTCTCAAGAAAAGATCACTATTTTTGCAAAATGCAAAAATATTCGTAGTCATCATCTGCCATCTGCCTGCCTTTTCCCACATATGTTGTGGTCGGCTTCCAGCCTAACCGAATACAGCTACATATCAGTGTTTTACATGGAGCGACTGCCTATCTTACCTCCACAATCAAGTTACTGGGCAACACGATACCCCTTGGTAAGACTGGTTGTCAGACTTTCGGGTTTCTGACTACCCGTAACGACTGTCAAAGATCTATAAATGACAGCCGAGACCAACGTCTTAACATGCTTTCTGAAGCACGGATAAATATTTCTAGTATAGTCAAAATAAATAGGTTCTAGTAGCTTACTGTTAGTGAAAACGGGCATAAAAAACATAATCTTCTGCTAATCTTTGACGTCAGAACTTACTCTTAGAATAAATCTGTACAAAATCCACAAAGAAAACTCAGTTAGGACATGACAAATCCAACCTCCCGTTGCACCGTACTAAATTGATTCCACGAAATCCAGAGGCGCCAGCAATATTTTTCAATACACTTTATTTCGCGTGATTTTTTATGGAAGCTCATAAATGTATATTATGGGTGACCGCGGGATGACGTATATGTTCGGTGTGATTGATGCCACAGCTTTTTCACTGTCCGTTGATGTAATTCACTTGCTTTGTCCAGTCTTGGAAAGATTACTTGGTCGGTGAAAATAGTAAATTGTGTGTGAATGAAAGAAAGAAAGAAAAATATTTGAACGAAAACTAACAAGTTCCTAACAAAATAATACAAAAGGTTATGTGAAAGAGCTGGTCAAAATTCTCCTATCTTACCATAATGCTGGGGACAACCTATGTGGCGCAGTGGGCAAAGGTCCGCCTGAGACGCAGGAGGTTGCGGGTTCGATTCCCTCCTTGGGACAAATGTTTGTACGATCTACAAAGATTTGTTCCGGGTGTTCTGGGTATTTGCTATGTATAATAAAAAAATATCTATCTATGTAATGTATTGTATTAAGTATATGTCATCTAGTACCCATTAAAAAGCTCTGCTTAGCTTGGGGCTAGATGATGCTGTGTGGATTGTCGAGCATTATTATTATTAAAAAAAAAGAATACCGCAGCGCCACAGGCTAAATGAAGAAGTAATGTCAAAACCTTGTTTTTGTAACCTACACATCAATTTTATGTTGTTCCCTACTCTGATTGAAAAACATGGTTTCTCTGTAGTATATAAATTACAACCTGAAATCGCAAAAGCCCAAAAGATTCCACAAATAACCATATTTTTATATATAAAAGCCAATTTCCTGTGTCGTGTCAGCCTTGAACGTGATTTAAAGACTAAGTAGAACTATCTAGGATATCATTTTTTCTCTTTACAAGAAAATAAACATGTACTAAAGGAACCAAGCACTCAATTTCCGGCCTTTTATTGTTAGTTTTTACTTTTGTCTTTACAATATCTATTCTCCGCCTCTTTTCGCAATCTAGCGAGGTAATTCTGATGACAACACGGTTGGCGCAGTGGTTGAGCCATCGGGTGCTGCGCCGCGTGTTGTGGGTTCGATCCCCGCACGGAACAAATATTTGTATGACCTACAGGTAGTTGTTCCGGGTCTGGCTGTTTGTGTATGTGAGTTTAAATGTTTGTAAACGCACCCACGATACAGGAGAAATTCCTAATGTGGAGCAAAATTTTTTTTTTACTAAGAATTGGAATTATTTAAGTTCATTACTGAGATATTGAACTTAAATAATTCCAACTCTTATAGAGAATACATAACTTACCACGCTTAACATCCTTTGAAACCGCCTCATCGATAGAAAAGGAATCCGAAGGATAAAACATAAAATCCCACAAGATTTGATCGGTGAAACATACAACATTGTACTGCATAAGCAATCGGATGTCATTGGACGTATGCCGAGCAATACTTTCAAAAATGAATAAATTACTTAATGTTCTATTGCATAGAGCCAAATTATTTATATAAACATCTGAAAATAAAAAAAATATACAAAATATTATTTTTAAAGTATAGCTTATCTACTTTAAAAATAATATTTTGTATATTTTTAGTAGGAGTTTCTTGTCCAGTTTTGTATGGAGAAGACCATACAAAACTAGCTTTTGGAAGAGTCAACTAGATTATTTGTTTGTTGTTTTACTTGAAACGTTAACAATGAAAGACGCCATTTGTAAAGGTCGTATTGAAATAACTTAGTATATAATAACTTATCTATAAGGGAAAAGAGACCGAGTAAGAGTTTTTAATCAACGATAATTTTTTGACCACTATTTTTTAATTATTTAGTTCGTTTATTCAATGTCTGATCTTATCTAAACATATGAAGGTATACGCAAAAATATGAATAAATCAAGTAACCATATATGAAGCCCTATCGCCGGCTGAAAAATTGTAATTTCATACAGTGACCTTCTCTGAAAGCGGCTGCAAGGCTATTCGCTTCTCAGGTTAATGAACTGGGGTAAACTTTATGCCAAGTGTTGGTAAGAGTTCGTAAACCAGGCTCAATACAGGATAAGATAAGATTAGCTAAGTAATAACTACAGATACATCGATTGCCATCGGTTGGTCCGTGATTTCCACTCAAAGATATATCCAATGCTTTGCAGACTGTACCATTTCATTGGCCCCGTATCTTCTTTAGCCATTAGAAAAAACACATCTTTAATTTCAGACGTATAATCATAGTTGTGAACTGTCCCGGAGAACTTCGTAACGCCTCAAAAGTTAATCTACACTGCCATCTGTTAGAAATGTGTGGAACTTATTATAAGAAAACATTTAATTTGTAATTAAAATATTAGAACAATAATCGAAATGAAAACTATCCTATCTTTTTAGTTTGACCAAAACACACACTGTGTGCCTCATTTTATTAAGATCGGTTCAGTAGTTTACGAGTCCATAGCGGACAACTAGCTCTACCCAGTGTTTTGGACTGTCCTGTCAATCCATAATCATTTCCAGGATGCTGTTACGCAAGTGCTGTAGTAAGGAAGCCGCCATGGGTTTCATGAAGGCGTGAAACCCATCTGCCACGGCAATGCACGCCATGGCAGCCCCAACCATGAAGGCGTCGTTGTATTGTACGCACAGATATTAAATGTAAACATAAGTATCTTGGCGAACTGTTTGTCATAATGAAAGAGAGTCTTGTGATAATGCGCTCAAGTATCTATTATCTAATAAGTATTTATATCTATTAAGGTATATCAAAACAGTAGTAGAAAGAAAACCTAAAACATTACGGTTTTGTGTTTTTAAAGGTCATTGGCATAGCTAACGGACTGCCTTAATGCTCGTGTTCGCTAGCAGTAGGTGTCACCTAAATAAGTGCCTAAATGAAAGCGTATTATTATGCAATTAGATTAAGGTAATAATTTAGGTGTTGTGGTACAAAACTCTATCTAGGTTACATACGTATTAAAAGTAATACTAAGCTACTGCGTTATGCTACTGCTATTAGGTAAAACTCTCCCCGTGACAATGTAGGTGCTAGGGATTGACAGTTCACTTCATGCCCACTTCACCCAAGTTTTTGTAGAATCGACCAGTTGATCTCTCCTGAAAGATAGGTCACAATATAAAGCCAACGCTAGAAGCAATAACATGTAACGATTTAGATACATTTGTTTACGAAAATAAAATAAAACAAACATCATTAGAGAAACGGAAGTGAGCAATGGCTTTTTCCTGTCGCACAACATAAATATGTATGTTGGCAGCATTGTGCGTACGGTACGTTATGTAGTGCCAACTGAAATATATTGCATTGAGATTCAGTGCCAGTTTCTTTTACATAAATGTATGTAAAGAATGGAATAATTCGATTATTTTGGAATTGGTAGGCGGTAAAGGGAAATAGATAAGTAAAGACTGAATTTACAATAGTCAGACACCCAACTTTTGTCTGAGGAATGAACAATAAAAATGGCGGTTTCACGGCGTTTGTATGGAAAATAATGTCAGACCGTCATTTTTAAGGGTTCCGTAGTCCACAAGGAACCCTTAGGCCTATTGTTCACACAAGATTTTTCGGCTACGAATCAAGTCGTATGGTACCTGAATGGTACGATAATAATTACTCATTTATTTTTTGATGCTTATTTTTTTGTAACTTATAATAATTGAATGAATAATGAAATTGCGTAAATATAAAAAAAAATATCACGATTTTATTTTTGACCATAATCTTTGCTGTCTCTTTTGGACATAAAACAATATTAGTCAGGTGCGTAGTACTACGGTGTGCGTGTATGACCAGATGTATGAACGTGAGAGAAGCGAAAGAATATGTAAGGTTCGTAGCGGGTGGCTCTCTGTGGCTTCTGCCTACCCCAATGTAAGTGTATGTGTAAGTTTAAGAATGCATGTAAAAATAAATTGTTCAAAATATGATCTGAAAATAAGAAATTATTTTCAGTTTTTAACAAATCACCGGTCACCGTTATTTTATCGAAATGTTCGGATGCATGTGGTCATAATTTAAATAAATAAATAAATAAATATTGCTGGACAATCCACACAGCATCATCTAGCCCCAAGCTAAGCAGAGCTTGTGTTATGGGTACTAGATGACTGATATACTTAATACTATACATTACATAGATAGATATTTTACTATACATAGGAAATACCCAGAACACTCGGAACAAATATTTGCAGATCGTACAAACATTTGTCCCAAGGCGGGAATCGAACCCGCAACCTCTTGCGTCGCAGGCGGACCTTCGCCCGCCGCGCCACATCGGTCGTCAAATTTGTAGTGACAATGTATATATGGAAGCAGAGCATGGCTATCCCACACAGATATGAAGCGCTGAAAGTGCTGTGTTTATCATTATTTTTGTTTATGTCCAAATATAAAGGCTGAGGAATAAGGTCACGAATAAAATCGCGATAATACTTGATATACCGGTCATTTGGAGGCCTATTTCTAGTCATGGACGCTTACGAAATGTGTAATCATTTTTTTTTCGTTTTTGGTAGTACTTATTCTTAATAGCAAACTGCAATAGGTTTATCAGCACTAAAGCGATGTAAGTAGCTTATACGTGAGTTCATATTTAACGTAACTTTATACGTTACGTAAATACTTCTAATACTCTTGGAGCAAATATCGCTATACTAACCCGCCACACTAAAGAAGTGGGCCAGAAAACCTATTTCTTACAAAATGTGATGTTTCTTACTTTGAAATACGCGACATCGATATGGGAAGTATGAGTATAGAAAGAGATGGCACGAACTTTAAAGCTGAACTATCTTTATCCATTCTATATTCAAACTCAAATTGCCAATTGATTTTATTGCCACTCAAACAAATAACAACTTAATTTCAATGTTTTTGGGTTGAATTTACAATGACAAATACTGAGTGATTGAAAATGTTATCGAAATTGTTGAAGTAGCGGTGCAAACTGAACTAATGGGTTGATGTTAAACTAATTATCCCAAAAACAAATATTTATTCATATTTTTGGAAGCTAAATTGTATACACAGGATAGTTATAACACTCGCATTCATAAAAACAGTTTTGCGTATACAAAACTAAAGATGCAGGGCCCTAGATTCAACTGTTCAGTACGTCTGTAGGTACTTTTTTCCAAAGTAGCACTAAGTATAGACATCCCGAACTGTCAAATTTTCGCAAATTTAACATGAACCTCATTCTTTTGTACTAACGTTGAAAAACAATCAAGGTTATTTGACAGTTAGCGGTAGCTTAATGTACCATCGAGAAATGTTCGCCGGTCTCTATAATGAACAGCGTGGCTAAATATTCCAACTTCCACAATCATTCATAACTACACCTAATTTGATATAAAAAATGGGGCTTCTGAACCACCGTGCGAGCACCCCAAACAGCTACAATAAACCAGCCCATTCCGGTTTTATCCAGTCATTACTGGCGCCTATAAACACAGGCGGTCGCTGCCACGTGACTGGACTATGTACGCCTACTTTATGGCCCCACACTTATCATGGAACTTTATATGTACACTTAAATATTGTACGTGCTTTCGGAGGGTAGTAATTATTTTTTTTTTTATCTTTTTGACTTCTTCTGCCGGTAGTGGTTATCTGTTCCGTTATGTACTTTAGCGGAATGCGGGACAGTTCAGTTGCATTTGCCGAGGTAGTTTTGCTGGTCCGTGGATGGGTCACGGGAAGAAAGGAAGACAATATCACTTTGTATACGTAGGATAGAGATAGAAGTAGCCATGGAACGCGTACTGCACGATAAGAAATCTCACATTTTTATTTTTACTTTCTTGTTCTTTTGTCACTAAGCAAATAATCAACTTCCAATCTATTCGGATGCATCTGAACACCAGTTTTTACACGGAGCGACTGCCTACCAGTCAGACCTCCACACCCCAGTTACTGGGCTACACCATACATCTAATTAAGACTGGTTGCCAGACTTTACGGTTTCTGACTACTCGTAACGACTGACAAATATCTGCAATTTAAAAACCGAGACCATTGGCTTAACGTCCTTACCGAGCCATGGAGGGATCTCGATATGTGATAAAAGATCACCCATTAACAGACTGGCCTCGGCTAGTGGGGTGTAACCTTGAACATACCATAATATTTTTACAATACTCATAAAAATCCTTAATCATAATGCATACAACTTAAATTAACGACCTTGTATACGCAGCTTATTTCCCTGTAGCACACAAATACTCAATCAGGCAGATACAGATCTTATATCAGATCTGCCTGACTTAGTTGTAGGCAAACAAAGGGCCAACGCTGGGCAAACGACCTAGTCGTATATCTTGATTCAGGCAAATCTAGAATCTAGACATTATTTGGAGGTTGCGTGTTCAAGCGGCTTATAATAACGGTTGTGGGTCAGCAGAGTTCGGAAATTCTAGTACTAATGTGCTGTGAGATATGCCAAGCAGATATTTTTGACGAATGGAAACAAATATTAGTTACTTAATAACTCGCCTGTATTCCCGAAAGGGTTAGGTAGGTGTACACCTAACCTATAGTATTCCCGCATTTTGCCAGTTATGATCAAGTTTTAAGGGGCGAACTTATTACGATTAACCAGGCACAAATCCAGATTCCATGCTGCCACTGAGAAAGTCCTGATGGTATAACTCAAAAACACTTTTCACTATCAGGGAATTGAACCAAGGACCATGCAGGCATGCTCAGCATTAGCACCTACAACCACTAGACCAAACACATATACATATATGTGTATTTAATAAGCTAATATTACAGTGGATGGTTTTGTTAACAAAATATCTTACATGTATTACATCATACAAGTAACTATTTACCTTTTATCGTGTTTCTTAGGAGTATAAAAGAAGCCTCCTCCACGACATGCACGACATGTCTATGCATAAAAACGCAGTTTATAAGTAGTCTGAATAACCCTCGAAACGTACTGGTTCACAATCGGATCTCACCTTACAGAAAACCTCTTTTCAATCAATGTCCTCCTGTAAACAAAATGTCCGCTTTTACGAAATACAACTAAATTCAAATGAGGAACAAAGCGAGCAGCGACACTGGCCAGAGACACGGGCGCGGGCATGTAAGCGGGCGCGGGCGCGGGAGAATATTCATTAAAAGTTAAATTGGGATCGCCCTGTGATTGGCAACGACCACGTCGGGAATCCGGACATACTTTGTTTTTATGGTGAAACTGGGTCATATGAGGTCACTGTGTCCTCCAGCAAGGCGTAAGTCGATATGGAAACACATTAGTATATTGCTTAATTATATTAAAATTTTGGTTTGATTGGCTGCTGCGCTGTGTGTCGCGAGTTCGATTCCCGCACGGAAGAAATATTTGGATGGCCTACATTTAGCTGTTTCGGGTCTGTCTGTTTAAAAAAACAAGTAAAAAGTTTACTTCAAGAAGATATATTGCGTGGTTTCGGAAATATTAGTGGGTTTTTTATATTGCTCCTCAGTGTAAATAAATAAATCGATTGTCACAACCATTTTCCTTTTCTTATCCTCCATCCAAAAATAACGCTGTCCAACGTATATTTGCGAAGGTCAGGGGCCAAAACTCGGCTAATCTAAGTTTTAATGGATATAGATGTCCTTCGGAAGGGCCCCAAGTCCAACAACTTTCTACTGTGCTCGTGGACTAAGTTGTACTAAGAATTTGTGTGTCCTGTGGACTTTTGGAGTTATTTACATCTTGGGTTTGGTTAAGGTGTACCTTTATAAGTGTTTTAGTCTTGAGCAAAGTGGTGTGTTTGGGCATAGGATAACGTTGCAAGGGTACAAGCAGAACGGCACGAAGACAGGGCATTAACCTATTAATAATTTGTAATAATAGTACTCTTTGCACCAACTCTTCACACGAACTCACCCACACCAGACTCTTTCATAATGCTTCGATGGTGCATTGGTGCGAGCATATCATTCTGTTTTGTTTCTGTTACGTACAATAACTATAGTTAGTAATTTGTAAATCCTTAATTAGCTGTAACGTTAGTTTATTCATTTCAAGTAAAATTGTTAAAGAGCTGTGGATTTTGTGAATAAATTAAGTAAGAAAGAAATACATTGAATGCAATCCCCCTGAGTTCCACGTTCTGCACAGGATAACTGAAGCGTTTTTCCGTTAGCAAATGGATTGCCGTTTACTGGGATCATCGGTATCACAGTAGTAAATAATAATAGCTGTACGTATCACATTGAATGCGGTGAGTTACGCTTGCCGAGGTCGGTCCGTTGATGGGCGACCGTCTATCAGAAATTGAGACCTTTGAAAGAAATTTATTATGAACTGTCTGTCAGTCCTCCACAACCCACTGGTACGATACCCTTTGGTAAGACCGTTGGTTGTCAGACTTTCGGGCTTTTGATTACCCGTAACAACTGTGAAAGATCTCCTTCTTACCTCTTTCCGCACTTTTTGCCTCGTCCTCTGTAAATAACAAATATTCCTATTTCATATCCAAAGATTCCTAAGTTATTCAAAACTAATAACCCGCATTCCGGCGCGACTCGTGTCAGGAGCCATGTATGGTCTTCCGTCAATGGTAAACGGTGCTGGGGTACAAAGGGTACCCTTCCCTCGACTCCGCTAATTCTGTACCACCGGAAGGATTCCGAACTTTTATTGTAGTAAACCCATTTTGTTGGGACGCACTTATTTTTTATGAATAGACGAGTATTTTGGGAAGGATTTCCCGTTTATGGCCCCTAGGAGGGAGGCAAGTGGTTTCTATTGCTCGTTCGTAACTGTGAAGCTGTTTTGTTCTATTTTTGAATGGGGTTTATTTGGAACAATATTAATGTAAATTTGAAACGATTTGTGTGATATATTCAGTGGATGATTTTAAGGAAAGCTGTCATTAGTGTGCTATATAATATAACCAGCCAGTCCCATAGTAAAGCAAATGCCTCTTCTCAAACAGAGACGAGAGACGGCAAAAGCATTTGTCACAACGCTTGCTCAAAGGGATTTGATGAATTCAGGGTAATAATGATTATTTGGTGGTTTTTCTCACTAATCCTACACCGCTGAGGTCTATTCAGGTATTCCGATATTCGGGAAATCCATTCAGACAGATTTTATGTTTTATAAGAGTATTTTTGGAAACAATAACTGAAACGATATTTATAAAACCAGAAATAATATTGCTGGACAATCCACACACCATCATCTAGCCCCAAAGTAAGCAGAACTTGTGTTTTGGGTACTATATGACTAATATACTTAATACAATACATTACATAGATAGATATTTTCTACGCAGAACACCCGGAACAAACTTTGTAGATCGCACAAACATTTTTGACGACCAATGTGGCGCGGCGGGCGAGGGTCCGCCTGCGACGCAGGAGGTTGCGGGTTCGATTCCCGCCTTGGGACAAATGTTTGTGCGATCTACAAATATTTGTTCCAGGTGTTCTGGGTATTTGCTATCAAAATCAAAATCAAAATCAAAATTCATTTTATTCAAATTAGGCTGAGAATCAGCACTTTTTGAACGTCAAAGACGTTTACATAAGACAGTCCCCCAAAACGCCCACCCTTCACCCTATGTATAATAAAAAAAATATCTAGCTATGTAATGTATTGTATTAAGTATTTAATATCAGTCATCTAGTACTCATAACACCAGCTCTGCTTAGCTAGGGGCGAGATGATGCTGTGTGGATTGAAAAAAAAAAAAAGATTTCTTCCAAGGCGGGAATTGAACCCGCAACCTCCTGTGTCGCAGACGGACCTTCACCCGGAGCGCCAAATAACTCGTTATGGATCTGGCTAACATACATATTTAAGTTTTTATCACGAACATTAATATAAGGGAATCATAAGCCATGAATCAGCATACAAACTTACTGTGCGAGTCAAGCCCGGATATATACGAGTACTATACCAAGATATATTACATCACGTCATCATTACTACATACATACAACCCTAGAAAACCGGACCCAAACCGGTCACGATGAGCTAGTACTCAGTAAACATACGGCATTCCGGCAATTTTCCCGTGAGCCGTAACAGCGACCATACAGATCTATTTTACGACAGCAATAATCATAACAGAGGCACATGAAAAACATAAATATATTGTTTGTAATAATAAAGTGGGCAAGTGTAACTATGCCCGAACCACCAACAATGTCTTTGTGGAACTCGCTAAGAAATTTAATCTTCAGTTGCTTTGGCAATTTGCGAAGTTTTAAGGGTATTTTGACAAATACTTTCTTTTGCTGTGCTTATATTTTTTTTTTCTCTTGGAATTTTCGAGGCTGAATAGCGACGGAAGACTGCTGCCTAGTGGTTGTAAGTGCTACTGCTGAACATGAAATGTTGGGTTCGACTTCAAGGTTCAAGTCTTATAAGGTTCCCCTCTGGAATTTTTCAGTAGATTTGTTGTGCCTAAATGATGGAAAATAAGCATAATCTACTAACTATTGCCCACTGAAAAGAAAAAAAAACACATGAATCAAACGAAACAAAAAGAAACCACCGACTTCGGAAACTAAAGTTATTTTACACCTTTTACAGTCCGTTGATTACTTTTTTTACAATAACTTTCGGTAGGTAAGTCTATCACAGACAACAATGCCAAAACAAGTAAAATGTCCCGTTTTTCAACAAACATGGCGTACCTCAGCGACCGCGTACTTCCGACACTTGGACAATTGTCTTGTCGCCAACTTTTTGAATAAAAATATACACGATTTTGGAGTAGTCCAATCCACTCGCAACTTGGAATCGATGTAAGTATATATTCAGAAAGTTTCAGTAAAATGTAAGTGGATTCTGCTAGGTTTTTATAAGTTTCAAAGAGGTTTTAAAAATGGTTTATTGTGGAATGGAATGGTATTGAGTTACTGGTGAATGAAGATAGGTACTTTGGATATTAGCAGTATCAGTTTTGTAACGTATCATAATGTACCAAAATGGTTTATTTCATTCCGTGGTGCTAGGCAAAAAGTCCCATTATGCCTATTGGTCTAACTCTGTTCTGTCTCCAGATTGATATAGATGGGTGCGGAAATAATGGATTTTTCTAACTCCTTCACTGTTACTTTCTGATGAATTTCGTTGCGGGATCCAACATAGTTGAATTGTTTCTTCGGGACTAGTCGAGCGTAACTGACTCGACGCTTTTCTGGTAGTCGCCACAGTCTAGCGGATCCCAATAAGAAGCCTTTGTCAAACAAACTGATGACTGAGATCACTTCAAAGTTGCTCCAAAGTACTATCACTGAATTCTTAAAGTGCATTCATATTTTATAGATGTTGAAACTGTTTTACCAACACAACAACAATAACCAATCTAATGATATGCTTCTATCAGTTGATTGGCTTCCAGTAACCATCCCACACTGACCTCACACAGGTACTTTGTAAATAAATGGAGAAGAATCCAAACTTCTCAGGTGGTGCCATTAGTAAGCCGCGCACGAGTCAAATCCCGCGCCATTCAATCTAGCGGGAATTAAGTGGGGAATGCGTTACGTGGACTATCTGTACCGAGGCCAGGCAGGCCGAGAGAGTATTACTAGCCGACTTCAAAAAAAGAGGAATCTTAATTTGTCCTCCGTATTTGTGCTCTGTATGTCTTACTGGACTTTTTAGATGAACTGTGATCATCCTGTTTTAATAAGAGCTATCATAGAAATAGAAACATATTTACTGTCCAGTAGCTCTAGCACGAATTTCTAGCGAGAAGTTTACCAACCAAAAACGTCAAATTACCTAGTTATCTTTCAAACGTAATTAGTTTCATGTCTGTAATGTAGAGGCGCTGTTTCAGTGTTAGTAAAAATTGTTGATGTTTTCGATTAGTAAACGTCTCGCAAGAAATTCGTGCTAGGGCTGTAGGTAATACAATTACATACACAGGGATATAGTTGAGTAACTACGGTTAACAATAAACAGTGAGAGTATTATCTATAACTAATTAGTACAGCTGTTAATATTACCAGTAAGCTCCAAACTAGACAGTTAGGCTGTATCTTAGGGCTCAGGATATAATTTCCAAGGGAAGAAATTTATCTATTGGGTGTCATGTGCGGCTTTATGTGTTTGGATTTGTTGAAAGGATCTGATACGAACTTCTGAAATTAAGAAGATCTTGATCTTCGTGTCACGATGGTTCTTGTGGTGATCATTAAGGCCTCACGTCCTATCCAGGTAGTGGTTTCAAATGAGATCAAAATCAAAAATCCTTGCCCCACTCTAGGAATTTCTCCTAATCTTCTTCTTTCTTTCTTTTAATATTCTTAAGGTAAATTAATTTGATAAATCGTCGTAGGAGTTTAAGAATTTATCGATTATAAACAAACAAGCATATCTTTCCTTTTATAATACAAGGCGGGGCTAAACTAATCATCCAATTTAGTTTTTGAATAACTTTTGTACTAAATAAAAACAAATTTGGACCTTTACATTTTCCGTTAAGTGGAAAAGATATCCATCAAGTAGCTGCCGCCAATATTGTAGATACACATTTGTACCCGTATTTTTTTTTCATTTAGCAAAAATGTTATTCAAAAACAAAATTGGATGATTAATTTTGCACCGCAATGTATTATAGTAAAGATATGTCTACGTTTCTTGACGATGTTTTCCTTCACCGTTCTCAGTGATTTGAAAAACAGCCGGGTCCAACGGCTTACCGCGCTTTCAGAGGCATGGAGGGGTGTTCACCCATCCACAGACCGACCTCTTCAAATGTGGCTTAACCTTCAACCGACCTTACCAAAAAATATCCGCAAACAATAATCCATCTAGCACCTTCCATAATCCCGCCATTTTCGTGGCCACACGTCCAAGGACGATTGCTACGTGTAATTAATTACCCACACTTCTGCCGACCCCCTAACCGAAACTCACGGATGCTTTATTTATCATCAAGCTTTATAAATAGTGATGGCGTTATATTCATAGGATTGTTTGGTCCGGTCATTACTTATGGGTGGATCATTCTTCATCAGAAATGTATTCTTGGCTTCGCTACTGATAGCGTAGAAGCCAGGTCTATTAGTTTGCTACACCTATATAAAAGAAAACTGACAACGTTACGGGCTCTTTTTTCTTCGTATATGTTCATACATTTGGTCATACGATTACTTTGACGACCTAAGTGGCGCAGCAGGCGAAGGTCCGCCTGCGACGCAAGAGTTTGCGGGTTCGATTCCCGCCTTGGGACAAATGTTTGTACGATCTACAAAGGTCTGTTCCGGGTGTTCTGGGTATTTGCTATGTATATTAAATATAATATATATATATCTAGGGGGGGGTCTGGATGTTTGCTTTTGCGGTTGCACAACGACATGCTTTGCTTGCTTTGCTTGGTAGTAGATATGCAGACCTACCTTACTGCCTCCCTCAGAGGTGGTAAGGTGGCGAGGTTTTGAGGGTGAGCGCACCAGTCGTGTAGATCCTCAAGGCAAGTCCGTTGGTTCACCTTCTCGTGGTTGCCGCCCTGTTATTGGTCTAATTCCTTAAGAAGTAGACGCAACAAAAACCAACGGGCGTCCTTTCCACTCCCAACCGTGACCCTGGTGATTAAGAGGTTGCGGGCTCGTCGTCACTACAAGCAGCTGATGGCGAGTAGGAGTAGTAATCATCTGCGCTTGGACCTGCGCAGGATGAAGGAGTCCTGGGGGGTTGAGCCGATCGGCGCTGGTGGTTATGCGTCCGTGAGGCAACACGCCCTCTTTGGTCTGGATTTCAGGCGAAACGGTGGCCCTACTCATTAGCCAGGGGTAGGGAAATGGTCACAGTGTCCCGTCAGAGGGCCACAGGCGAGGTGCGTGAGGTCCGCTGGCGCCATCCTCGGGTGGCAGAAGCGGTGGGTGAAGGTCATGCTGACGGTGTAAGTGAGGGTTGATCAGCTCGTTGGGGGTAGGCCTTTCGACTCCCGATGCCGGCCCGATCGAGCACCCGATGTCGCACTGTAAACCAGCCTTGCGTTCCTATATCTCTCTGGTAGTCCTAACGATCAAGCTTCTTAACAGTGAGACGTTCCCAGTTGCGGGCTCCATGGTGAGTGGGAGCCAGAGAGACGAATAATACTGCTTTTTATACATGGACAATCCAAGGCCATTTAAAAAAACCGGAGTGAAGTCAGCGAAAGCCGACTCAGCTCCTAAGCGGGGTGCTAACAACACCCCGCTCGCCCCTGGAGGTCCTGCGGGTAATACTGCAGGCACCAGCGCGGGTGCCGGTCCGATTGTGGCGAAAGCTGCAGTTCGGACCAAAACAAAGTCCCAGCTTAAGCAAAGGACGTCAGCGCTGCCTGGGACCAGTACTGACCCTTTTAGAGCACAGGCGAGGACGGCGACGACTCATTCCACAGCCGGACCGAGCCTTAGCTCACAAACACCACCTCCTGCGGCTCTTCAAGCTGCAAATCAGCAGGCTGTTACCGAGCAATCGAGGACGCCTGGCACTGACGACGCGTTCTCACGCGGTTGGCAAGTGCAAAAACGCAAGGGCAAGGGTAAACACACTCAACAAGCCCATTGCCCTTGTACTGTCCACCCGGGCCGTCCTGCACCTGCAGATCTGGCCAATAGGGGGGACGGGCGCAACGGTAAGGCACTCCGTCAGGCGTGCCGCCGTGCAAAACGGAAGGAGGGTAAAGCCGCTCGTCGTAAACAGGCTACCGCTGCCGGGTCAAGCCACAAAACTAGCAGCAAGGTCGACTTCTCCGCGGGGAAACGGTTGCAGGCCGAGGCCGGTGAAAGCCGACCAGAGCCTGCTGGACCGTCAACCAGCGTCGAGAGGAGGCCAGCCACAAACACCAGACCAAGGAAACAATCCGATTGGAAGGATCAGGCTACGGCCAAGCGGGCTCTCAACGAGACCTTGTCGCCTCGTGGGGAGCAGAAGCGGCCGCGGCTTGACCATTCCAAACGGATTGAAGACAGGAAAAGCTACGCCCAAGCTGCCAGCGCCACCCTGAACGTCGCAATCACCAGCGAGAGCACAGGGGCCATCAGCAAGGACGTATCGGACCAGGTACTCGCTGCTATACAGAAGCAGATAATCTTAGAGGCCTGCTCCCCCAAGCAAGACACTCCCGGGCCGACGTTCAACGCCAAGCCGCTGTTCTCCGAGGGGGTCCTTAAACTGTGGTGCGGTAACGACCACACCTTAGCATGGCTAAGGAATACAGTCTCCGGCTTGGTTCTCCCGACTAGCACTCAGCTGGTCGTCAAGAATCAGTCGGACATCATAAAGCGAGCACGATGTGGAGTCGTGATCCCAGACGAGCAGGGGGTCTACGGAGAGGCGACCAATATAGGGCGCGCTCTCAGCTACCAGAACCCCTGGATCGACGTGAAGAGGTGGGTACTCCTCTTCGCTGACAAGCAGGAAGCAGCATGGTTCGTTGCGGTGGGCATCCCTGAGGACCAAATTCCGACCCTGATGAAGGCCGGACGCCGACTCTCAATTGGATTGGGGTCGGTGTACGTAAGATTCCAGGGTCCGAACGGCAGATTCGCCGATGTCCCTCAGGGGTGGAACGCCGCAGCGACGGCCATGACGGTGGAGGCCAAGCCCCCCGTTCCAGGTGACGCAGTAGACAAGGAAGCTACAGACACGACCAACCCGGGAACTGCGGCGGCCGAGCCGGCCTTAGCTGGGCCGGCCGCCTCCGGGGCCACCGTGGGGGCCGTCCCCTCGACGGGTGGGGAGCTGGAAGACATGATACTGTCTCCGGCCTCCGATCCGGGAGGGGACGGGTTCGACGAGGGCTTCGACCTGTTTGCCGGGTTGAGACTGGAGGGAGACGAGGAGGGTGCGACCAGCAATGGCGTCCCTTTCGTTGACCTGTAAGGTCGTGCAGGCAAACCTCCACCACAGCCAGACAGCGACGGCTCAGTTGCGCAAGTGGCTGGAGGTACAAGATGCGGCCGTTGCCCTGATCCAGGAGCCGTGGATTAGGGCTGGCCATATACAAGGACTCTCCAATCTCGGTGGTAAGATTTTAGTCACTACAGACCACGATCATCCTAGATCGTGTATCTATGTAATAGGTAACCTTAAAACACAGATCTTAGCAGATTTCTGTTGCAGAGATGTCTCTGCAGTTAGACTGTCTATACAGCGGGATGGCGTGGAGATGCCAGTAGTCTTTGCCTCGGCTTATATGCCTGAGGCAGAGACACCGCCACCCCATGACCTCGCCCGCCTCGTAAGTTACTGCGAGAGGAGCGGGATGGAGGTTGTTATTGGGGCTGACGCAAATGCCCATCACCCACTGTGGGGCATGGACACGCAAAATGATAGGGGTAAGACATTGGTTGAATTTTTATTTACAACAAACCTATCCCTATTAAACACAGGCTCCGAACCAACATTCGTAACCAGAAGAAGCCGCACGATCATTGACCTCACCATGGCCTCTGAGGGTGCAGCGGAAATCACCTCGGGCTGGCAGGTCTCCAAGGAGACCTCGTGCTCGGATCACAGGTGGATCCGCTTTGACATCCAGGTTTGTGCGACACCTATACCGCCACGACGCAACCCAAGGAATACGAACAGGGTTGCCTACACACGCACGCTTGCTATCAAGCTGGCGACACTAAGCAGTCCACCAAGGTACGTGGACACAACGCAGATAGATGCACAGGTCGAGCACATCACTGCATCAATGATAGACAGCTACCATACTGCCTGCCCAGTAACCACACTGCCCGTAACACCAGGTAAACAACCCTGGTGGGGCGCCGAACTGGAACGCAAGCGCGGTAAGGTAAGGAAGGCTCTGAACAGAGCCATGAACACATGGGCTGACGAGGACTGGGACGCATACTACGCGGCCAAGTCTAGCTACAAAAAATGCATCAGATTCAGAAGCACCGCAGGATGGCGTAAGTTCTGTGGCAATATTGAATCCTGCCAACAAGCAAACAGGGTAAGGAAAATACTGGCGCAACAGCACACACCTGGGCCAGCCACTCTCCGTAAACCTGACAATACCTTAACCACATCACCAGAGGAAACGAGACGCGTCCTAATAGAAACTCACTTCCCAGGAAGCGTCCTCACTCAGGAAATTGATTGGTCTGATACAATGCAAACACCGTCAGGAAATGACTGGCTATACGCAAACAAGATGATCACATTGGAGAAAATCCAATGGGCCATCGAAAACTTCCAACCCTTCAAGGCAGCCGGCCCCGATGGTGTTTTCCCCGCCCTACTGCAGTGGGGTGGTACCTCAGTTGCCGTAAGATTAGTGCCTCTGTTGCGGGCATGCCTGGCCTACAGACACATCCCGAAAGGTTGGAGGGAGGTGAAGGTTATATTCATTCCTAAGCCAGGCAAGAGTGACTACACAAACGCTAAATCCTACCGACCTATCAGCCTGACATCGTTTCTCCAAAAAACCTTGGAGAGACTATGCGATAGGGAGCTAAGAGACGGCGCTCTTAAAAACATACCACTACATGGTAACCAACATGCATACTGCTCAGGTAAGTCGACGGAGTCAGCTCTTCACCTGGTGATTAGCCGGATTGAAGAAGCTATTCACCAAAAGGCTACCTGCCTAGGCACATTTATAGACATCGAAGGCGCCTTCGATAAAACAAACTTCTCCAGTATTAGTACCGCCCTCTCCAAACATGGCGTGGATCAGGTATTAACAGATTGGATTACTAACATGTTAAGCAAACGAGTGGTTCGTCTGGAAGAGGACCAGAACATGGCCTTGATAGCCAGGGGTTGCCCCCAAGGAGGCGTTTTATCTCCCCTCCTCTGGAACCTGGTAATAAATGACCTCATCAAAATTCTAAATGACAACCACTAGTACACGATAGGTTATGCGGACGACCTCGCAATCCTTGTGTCAGGGAAGGTGACAGGGACGATCTGCAACCTCACTCAACAGGCACTACGCATCGTTGAACGATGGTGTAGGGAATTTGACCTTTCGGTGAACCCCACTAAAACTGAAGTAGTCATGTTCACCAAGAAAAGAACACTAGGCCACTTTAGCCTACCAAAACTATTCAACACAGAACTCCAACTAGCGAACGAGGTCAAGTATCTTGGGGTCATCCTTGATAGTAAGCTAAACTGGAGTAATCATCTAGACAACAAACTAAACAGGGCCTGTATCACCTTTTGGCAGTGCAGGAAAATGATAGGCAAGAAGTGGGGCCTATCACCCAAAATCATACTTTGGCTATACAACACTGTTATCCGACCAATGATCGCATACAGTGCCGTGGTCTGGTGGCCCCGCACCAAACTAACTACAGCCTCAAGCAAACTTCAACGCATGCAGAGGCTAGCTTGCATGGCAATCACGGGCTGTATGAGGACTACTCCTACCGCAGCTCTTGAAGCAATGCTGGAAATCCCGCCCCTCCACCTGTTTATACAACAGGAAGCGACGATGGCGGCGGTACGCCTAAAAACACTAAATCTCTGGAGTAAAAGAGAAACACAACACTCCGCGTTACTTGAGGGACTCTACAAGGAGTTCCCCTTGACTAAAGCCATAAATGACCGGATTCCCAAGCAATTTATCTTCGATAAAAGATACAAAATCCAACTCCATGAGGATCACCGGTACGAGGGACAACGTCCAGCAGAGTTGCGTATTTTCACAGACGGATCCAAGACAGGTACCGGCTCTGGCGCTGGCATCTTTTCGGAGGACCTCAATATACATATAGCCACACCTCTAGGGGCCCACAATACGGTGTTCCAAGCAGAGTGTATGGGTATATCCCTAGCAGCCTCAGCTATCGCAGCCAGACAGGTTCAGGACCACACTGTCCGTATTCTATCGGACAGCATGTCGGTCCTGCAAGCACTAAAATGCTACACAACCAACTCTGGGCTTATATACGAATGTCATCACCGCTTAAATCAGGTGGGTATTCTAAACAACATAACCATTCAATGGATCAAAGGACACAGCGGTTCTCGTGGCAATGATGCTGCAGACGAACTCGCAAGAAGGGGATCTAGCATGGCAGTAATGGGACCGGAACCCATTGTACCACTCCCCTTTGGGTATATACGCACTCTGGTAAGGAAACGCACTAGGGTTCAACACAACAAAATTTGGTCAGACCATACAGACTGCAGGCTGTCCAGGGAGGTACTCCCTGCAATTGACGGCCGCTTTACAAAACAGGCCCTACAACTGACTAAGCAGCAGCTGCGCACAGTCACAGCCGCTGTCACAGGTCATGGGTCATTTAACAAGCACCTATTTACTATAGGAGTTACAGATAGCCCACTGTGCAGAGCTTGCATGGAGGTGGACGAGACGGCGGACCACGTGCTTCTCCACTGTCCAGAGGTTACTGCATACAGGGCTAAATACTTCGGTAACCCGGTTACTCTCCGAGAGATCGCCAGTAACGTCAGGGCGCTGCTGGCCTTTCTCGGGGAACTGGGGTGGATCGAATAAGCTACTGTCCCACCCTTTACGCAAAATACGCGCTACGTCGTGGAGTTGCGGAAATCGGCCCGTATAACAATACAATACAATACAATACAATACAATATATATCTATGTAATGTATTGTATTAAGTATATCTGTCATCTAGTACCCATAACACAAGCTCTGCTTAGCTTGGGGCTAGATGATGATGTGTGGATTGTCTAGCATTATTTATTTTTTAGTTTATTTTTACTTACAAATGCTTGCACTGAGATGGTCCACTCAGATCTGTATGGTTCTTTCCTCAAAAGATCATTTCAGAAACTAATCTGCATGGTCCACACACAATCTGACCAAGATCATGAGTGGGCTTTAAAAGAGACTGTGATCTCTGAGTTTCTTTCAGTGTAGACACAAACACCAAACAGTGTCGTGTAAAAGTGTCTTCTAAAGCCTATTTACAGAAATAAATATCATTTCATACGTACGTACTGCGCTCTGACCTTCCTAAAGAACATAGCCAATAAGGTGTATGGCCATCTATGTTGTTGTGGCCCAGTAGTCAGGGCATCGCCTCTCACACACTAGGTTGTAGGTTCAAATCTGGGCAATTGCGAAGGTGACTTTTACAATTAATATATTTCTACGTACACCTGATAAGAAGTAAAGCAAATTAAAAACCTTCAGCGTAAATATTGACCCCAGTTAGTAACAACACGTTTACAAATTACAGTAATATATATTATTTTCCATTCCTTCCACATAACATCTCCTATACAAATCTTTCAAAAAATACCATAGTATACAATACACAATAGGTACAGTTTACTAATACAATAATACTGAACAACAAAATACTCCAAATAATAATAAAACACATATCTTGTAAGTTCAGTTTTTTCTCCGCGCGCCTCCCTGGGGAACTCCTGACTATAACATTGTCTTAAGGAAATCATTCTGATACGAAACGTATTTTGTTATGAAACTAGGACGCATGTTTTTATACAGAAATACGCTCTTATTCTAAAGGGATTTTAATGTTATATTGATAACATGATTCCTAAAGGATATATTCATAACTCTGATGTTCTGGGTTGTGTTTTGAGCTTTATTTCGCGACTCCGTCCGCGTGGGTGTCGGATAATAGAGGTGTGTCCTAGATAAAAATATATTAAGTCTATGTAGTCCGTTAGTAAGATTACCAAAAAATATTGGACACGTATTTTTTGCTTACTTAATTCAATAAAAAGTGACAATGATATAGCATATCAAAGTTCAGGAGAAGGGGCTTGTGACGTCATGCCGTACTACACTTTTAACGAAAAGTGTAGCACGGCGTGACGTCACGCGCAATTTCAACGCACTATACCGTCGTCATTTTTGGTTTACGTGACAAAAGAAAAAATACGTGTCCAGTATTTTTGAGTAATCCAACTTTCGTACCAATCAGATTTTTTAAGGACACTACCCTATTGTACTTTCCACACAAGTTCAAATTCAGGTACCCACTCAGGCATGGAGGAAATTAAGTGTTCACACCGCAAGGCAACTCTATCTGACATTCCAGCACCACGACACATAACTGGCGATTTATTACCAAAGTTAGAAAAGTACATGAAGTAGAGTACACAGAGGTCAAAGAAAAGCTGGATATATTGTGTTTAAGGTGACAATACTGGGCTGGAGATGATTCAGATGACGCCGTATTAAATTGCATGAACGAAGACTTGCTGCGCCGACGCCGATTTTATTTCGAAGGGAGGAGCGCCTGACTCATTCCTGTTAGCAACATGCGACATTAGTAAAATAGCCGGTAAAAAGAAACAATATATTGTCTGGGTCTATTTTTTACAAAATTGAAGGTTTAGTTAGTGCTTTTTCTAGAACTCGAGATACGTTCAGGAATTTGGAAATAAGTTTATTCTCTTAGTGGGGCAAATTGGACGACTCCTTTATATCCAGTAAAATGCTCATTATCCCATTGCTACTTATTTTGATAAGATTGATAAATGCCAACAAAAAAAATGGGCCTAAACATAAACTTTTAACCCTAAATTAAAAAATAAAGAAAATCCAAAAAAATAAACAAACAAACAAATAAAACATTTTACTATAATATATACTAGCTTCTGCATGCGACTTCATACGCGTGGAATTACATATTCTTACAATTATTAAAAAAAAAGCTTGATTTCCATTAGTGAAAGGATTTTTAAAATCGTATGAGTAGTTTGAAAGAAAGAAAGAACACGAAAATAAACGTGCCAACTTTAAACTTTACATTTATTTATGATATATTATAGTATAAAATAGCATAAGTGTAGATAGACAATATATATATACAGTATAGATAATATATAAGTTAAGAACTTACAACAAAAAAACTGTTCCGTGATGACGCATGGTCGATTTCGGCGATATGCAAAGGCATCATATTTTCGCGCCCCAGACTGATGCAATCTGATCGAGGTTAACGCAATTGAGGTGAATTAATCGGTTTTTCTATGGGACAACACCCATGGTATAGCAATCTGGATAATCTGGTTGAACTTTACTTGAAATATTACTGTAGTTTATATTTCAGCAATGCAATTATTAAAATAAACCTTTATTACAACACATTCTATGAAGTTATTGATAAAACACAACGTCATAATCCCAATATAACAACTGATAAAAAGTCCTAAGATAACGTAGATATGATACGCGATTTCTACGCCTTAAATTTGACAAAACTGATCTTGGTAATAACGTTACATCATACGTAATCGTAACATCAAACATGATATAAATACCGATGTTAACTCGACGTACCTATACAATCAGCTGTACGTACGAACCACGGTCAGTCGCCTCAGGTCGCGCAGTGAAAACACACGATGTTCCTCTATCTAACAGTGACGATCCTAGTTCTCCTTTACTATGTGATCACTCGAAAATATAACTACTGGAAGGACAGAAACGTACCACACAAGAAACCTACTTTCTTATTGGGAAACTATGGAGATGTGCTTCTGCAGAAAAAAATCCTCGGCGAAGCATTACAAGATTACTGTAATGAATTCCCGAACGAGAAATTCGTTGGAGCATTCCATGGTACGGAACCCGTACTGATTCCTAAAGATCCGGAAATTATTAAACTAATTATGACAAAGGACTTCGGCAGTTTCAATGGAAGAATGTTATCTGAACACAGTCACAAGGAGCCAGCGGCTTTGAACCTCTTTGCTACCCATGGCGACAGTTGGAGAGTGTTGCGGCAGAATATGAGCCCGTTGTTTTCATCTGCGAAATTAAAAAACATGTTTCATCTCATCGACAAGTGTTCACACAGGTACGAGGACATGTTGGATCGTGAAACTAAAATTTCAACGGAGCTCGAAGTGAGGTCAGTGACTGCAAAATATACCATGGAATGTATTGGAGCATGCGCTTTCGGTGTAGACACAAACACAATGACGGAGAAAGACAAAGAAAATCCATTCAGTAAAATTGCCGAATTCGCAAATGCACCTAAACTTGTGATCGCCATCAGAGAAATTCGTTCAATGTGGCCATCGATATTTTACTTATTCGGCGGCAGACTAGCGAAAAAGCCATTTGAGTTTTTCAATAACCTGATTACTTCTGTGATGTCTGGGAGGGAATATAAACATTCTGGAAGGAATGACTTCGTGGACCTCGTGATGGGATGGAAGACAAGCCACAAAATAGTTGGTGACAGTATATCAAATAGCAAAACCGGTGAAGTAAGAAAATTGACATTGGAAGCTGATGATGATCTGTTAGTGGCTCAGTGTTTTATTTTTTTCGCTGCTGGGTTTGAAACTTCGTCGACCACTTTGAGTTATACTCTATATGAACTCGCTAAGGACAAAGAGATTCTGGACAGAGTGTTAGAAGAAGTAGATTCATATTTAGCTCGTCATGAGAATAAACTTAATTTCGACTGTATTTCGGACTTGCCGTACTTGGACGCTGTTATTGACGAGGCTCTTCGTTATTACCCAGTGCTTGGTATGATCCCGCGGGAGTTGATGGAAGACTACACAATGCCAGGCGGGGCCAAGTTAGATAAAGGCATGCGAGTACATTTGCCGGTGTACTATTTGCATCACAATCCAGAATTTTATCCAGAACCTGAAGTTTTTCGCCCAGAAAGATTTCTGGGTGAGGAGAAGAAGAAGATTAATCCCTATGTGTACTTGCCATTTGGAGAAGGACCGAGAACTTGTATTGGTGAGTACGGCACTTTAAACTCCATGATTTTTAAACTGGGCTCAGTCTCTAACTGGCACATTTATTGGATAGTTAAATCTAGTTTATTTTCGCTTAAGTGCAACCATGGTCATATCAGGGTCATATAGCGCAGGCAACGCTTAGTGTAGGTATGTTGTCACGTGTTATAAATATAGCTTTGTTGGCTTATTTACAATCTTTCATCAAAAACACCTATGCTTGTTCACAATATTTGTCAGACATTTTATGAATTTTATATTGTGTGGTTAAGTGAGCAATTAAACAAGTTTTTGGATCCTGTTCATATCTCGTTTATGAATTGAGACGCTGGTAGGAAGTTAAGACAAAACACGTGGTCTTCTGCCTGACGTATCCTGTCTATCTAGGCAATCGGCACACCTAGCAGAACAACAGCATCACACCTTTTACGTTCCAAATAGGAGAATTTGTCTGTCTGGCAGAAAACTTGGCGATTCTGCAAGCGGCTATTTCTTTTCCTATTTTTTTTATATAATATTTTAAATTTGGTTTGTTTCCAGGTATGCGGTTTGCAAAGATGCAGATGATGGCTGGTCTCATCACAATGTTAAAGAAGTACCGCTTGGAGCTGGCTGATGGTATGCCGACGAAGCTCACGTTTAAGGCTGGGTCAGGCCTCACCCATCCGATCGATGGCATCAGGATTAAGTTTATAGAGAGAGAAGGATGGGAGAATAGAGTGTTTGCGAAGTAAGATAATAAATAGCCTTAGCCCGGTTAAAGTGGACTGTGGTAAGGGACTGTAAAAACAACGATTAAACAATTTAACTAATTATAAGTGAAGTGAGATATATTTAAAGTTTTATATGTGTATTTTGTATTTTATTATTTAATTGTAAATAAAAAGATCACCTGATACCTTAGACCATGATATTTTTTTTTTATAAAATGAAACACAAACCTAATGAAAATTAGATTATTAAGTACCTAATTAAAGAAATCATGACTTTTTACATTTTGAAGTAAATATCATAAGAATTAGGCTAAACACATAACATAGTTTTAGTAGTTACTATCCTTATTTTTATGTTATTGACATGATCCTCTCATTACATTGTATGAATGAGTTGTATTGATATAATTCAGCATTGCACATGTCAGCGGGCACGCCCTTGGACTGCCTTGGAGGCTTTTTATGTATTCAGTTTAGCAGGCTTTGCTTGAGTTGATTGTCGATTTTAGAATATATAACTTTTTATTTATTTATTTTGGCATATTGGTGTGTGCTAGCTAACATGTAGCAAATTATTTAATTGAATGACGTATAAAGATGATTGACATAATTATTATTTTTGACATAATGTGTTGTATAGCTTCAGGTTCTTCAAACCTATCAGACAGACGTGTTGCTGGGGAGTTTGTTCCTCCACTTCTTCTTCCCAGCAAAAACACTAGGAAGTGGTGAAGGGTTGGCGTTTTGGGGGACTGTCTTATGTAAACGTCTTTGACGTTCAAAAAGTGCTGATTCTCAGCCTAATTTGAATAAATGAATTTTGATTTTGATTTTGATAGAAGCACGCATGTAAACCCCTAAGGGTTAAACAGAGGTTAGCTATCGTAATTATTAGTCCTCGCAGATTGAGATGTATTCATGGACATAGTCTATTTTCACCCCGTTTAAGTGCACGTTGATTGGAAGGCTGATGGTCATGCTCATGAGCTTAGCCTTTAACATGTTCATCTTAAGTCCAACCTCAAGGAAAAATGCTTCAAGAACTCAGCAAAGCAAGTTTGCTGAGTTCTTGAAGCATTTTCCGCAGCTGATGAAGAGAAAAGTATGAAATCAGCAGTGAAACGTAGATTTGTCAACCTCACCTTACCACGACAGATGCCTAGGCGGTCGCTAACGTTCTAAAGACTTCTTCTAGAGTACCTACTGGTAAATAGCTTTGGGGATAGAGGGTCGCCCTGTTTGACTCCCTCTAGGATTCTGAATTGTAAATCTGTCAGTTTTTATTTTATAGCGGCTTTACTGTCGGTATTGGATGAACTCGTCGCTAAATAAAAACAGCAGCACGGTTTAGTCGAAGGATAAGCTATGCTTGCCGAAGTCAGTCTGTGGATGGGTGACTGTTCGTTACATATCGAGAATCCTCCGTGCCTCACAAAGCACGTGAAGCCGTTGGTCTCAGTTGCCATTACTACTACATCTTTGACAGTCGTTACGGGTAGTTAGAAGCCAACCAACAAAAGAAGCCAACAAAGTTTGACAACCAGTCTTAGCGAGATGTATCGTGCTACCCAGTAAGTGTGTGGGAGTCAGATAGGCAGTCGCTCTATGTAAAATACTGGTATTCAGCTGCATCCGGTTAGACTGGAAGCCGACCCCAACATAGTTGGGAAAACGCTAGGCCAATGATATACTGTTGGTATAGATATTTTGTAAAAGACGTATTTAGGTAGATCCTCCATTTTGTTTTCTAAGAGCATGAAAGATGGCATAGTGTGTTATACTATCGAATGCTTTTGAGTAGTCCAAAAATGCTAAGTAAAGTGGGATTTTAAATTCTAGGCTTTTTTTATTATCTGATTGATGGTATGCAAGTGCTCGGTATAACCTTCAGATTCATTATACATTTTTCAAGGTTTAATGTTGGCCTAACTCCCCGTTTAATAGTAACTAGCTGTGCCCACGCATAAATTTAACAGAACATGTATTTTCATATTTGGCGCGGATTGCTAATTTTTTTGTCAAAAATAAAATTAGCATAAAGTACGCCTTTTCATATCTGCCAGTAGAAATCCTGAAAAATCGGTCCAGCCGTTACGAAGATTACCTCATACAAACATACAGACAAAAAATGTATCATAAATGATTAAAAATAATACACTTTTACGTGCATTTATTAAAAAGTTATTATTTTGTCATTATAAACAGAATCTACAATTTTATTCATTTGTGTAGCTAAGGCAAGTGCTTTATAAGTGTCTGAAGTACGAGTATTTGTGAAACGAACAGAGTTGTAATCGTTTTATAAGGATCACTATAAACCCCTAGCCGCCCCCCGCCACCGCCGTGGCCGTCGTTAATGGTCGTAGCTTCCTCCAGAAGTGGGGAACAAATACAAAAAAATATGTTTTTTTATTCCGTCGTGTACCATAAAATAAGATTAGAATGATTAATTTTTAAATAAAAAACCACGTGTCTTTTACAGATTGTGCTGTAAAAAAAATATGTACTTATAATCGTATTGTTTTTGTTGTTCCTATGTTATGGTGTACTACCTTTTAACCTTTTTTTTTTGTTTCTTATTTTTTTTTAATGTTTATCCGATTTCAAAAATCTTCTTTTTATTGAATATATATTATTATGGTATACTTCAAAGTTGGTCCCATTTGGAAAAGAAAAACCACCCGGTTTTAGGATGAGCGGTAGAACAGTCCATGAAGCGCTGGGTGAGTCGCTTCATGAACTGTTTCACCGTGGGTATTTTGAGATCTACATGGAGAGTCTCATTTCGGACGTAGAAGGGGGCTCCCGTGACTCTGCACAGGAATCGGTTCTGGACGGTCTGAAGCCTATGAATATGATACGGCTTGGCGTGGGCGAACACTGCGCAAGCGTATGTCATGATTGGTCGGATGACCGAGACGAAGAGCCGCAATTTGCACCTGAGTGACAACTTGCTTTTCTCGTTGGTCATACAATAAAGCCTGCCGGACGCGAAGACGGCGCGCGAGCGCGCCGCCTTTATGTGTTCGGCGAACGAAAGTCTGTGATCGAGTATCACACCTAAGTATTTGGCTCGCTTATCCCAAGGGATAGGCTTGCCGTACATGGCTAACGGACTAGGCGTGGGGACATTGCGGCGTCCGGGTTTCCTAAAGAGAACCGCTTGACTTTTGTCGGGATTGACCTCGACTCTCCATTTCCGGAACCAAGCGCCTAAGACGTTTGCGGAGGTTTGGAGGGTGCGAGCTATGGTGGTAGGGTTGTGACCGGTATAGTAGATGGCCGTGTCGTCGGCGAAAAGCGCCAACTGGGCCTTTCTACCCCTAGGGACGTCGTTAGTGAACAGCGAGAACAAGAGAGGAGACAGCACGGATCCTTGAGGGACGCCCGCGCGGATAGGGTGAGGTGACGATAGCGTACCGTCTACGCGATATATTCATAATATCGTAAAGCATTCAACCAGAGTTTCAATCAGTTCTTATCTGAGTGACCCTACTACACAACACACCAGACCCAGCACACACAGCCAACACTGGCAAAGTAGAAGACTGGGGATGATAGATTAGTATATTTCTTACTTTATTTGGCATTAATGAATGCAAATGCAAATTTATTTGGGAAGAAACTACTGAAAAAAAAAGCACCTAACTCATAAACACACACACACACAGACTCACACAATATCACACACACAAATAACCTAACTAACAAAACTATGGCTAGAATTGCCAATATCCTTATGTTTTTTTTTATCTTTTAAGTTGTCAGTACGAGTACATAACAAAGTAAAATGTATAATTTTGTAAAAGGGCGGAGACTTGGTGTCCTGAAATACAAGCCTAGAGCTAAGTTTACGCACCATTCTCTCACAATATTTAAGTTGTCTGACTCTAATACCCTGTAATATGGATTAAATTGTAATATTGTGGTGAGAAAATAAATATTTATTATTATTTATTATTACTGACTGTGGAATTTTTCAATGGCGGAAACCAAAAATTGCTCTCCCAAACCTCGCTAGGAATGACGGAAAACCTTGTAAAGTATTTTTATCTAGTTACATTTAGAGCATTAGGAAGATGTAGCCTTAAGACTTGAATTCCCAACAAATATTAATTAATTAATATTATTATTTATTTGTGGGAGACTGGTGCCTAAACTAAGCCGGAACCTTTATTTTAGGATAAACTATCCGGTGCGTTCCTTATACGGGTAAACATGAGAACAATATTGTAAGTAATTGTCAAAATAATCCAAGGTTACAAAGGGTACTTTTACGTTTTACCGTAGTCAAGTATACAAACAATCAAACTCTTCAGCTCTGTTATATGAGTACAGATTGTAAGTGTGTGTATCAATAGGAAATGGTAGATAATAGAAACACTCACATTGGTACATAAAATAATATAATTGATTTCAAAACCGTTAAATACATGATTGCACTTCAATACTCCATAAGTCGATAGTTTGGAGTAGGCAATGTGAACTTAACTCTTATCAGCGTCAGTATAATTTTACTATCACACAATTAACATTTTAATAATACTACGCCGTATATTTGATAATTGTGACATACATGTATACCGTATATTATGTAAAAAAAGTGTTTTTTTAACTACAATACTAATTAAAATCTTAACGCTTGTTACGGTAAATAACAAGTTATAAATTAATTACAAATCACATTAAGGTAAATTGGAAAATAATACAGTTACAGTCAATTAAAATTGTTTTCAGTGAACAATGCGAATCAATCGTAATTCTAATAGATATTTGTTAATTGAAAATAACAAATACTTTTTTTTCGCATAAATGAGAAATTGATTCTTTTGGTGGTCTTTAGCTGGAGATTTTTTTAATGTTATCTTTCAAAATAAAAAAAAATATTTTATATCTAGTTTCTATTATTTTACTCATCATGTACATCTCCCAAAACAATTTCTTGCCATCATGTACTTAAATGAGCGCCATGTAAAGACTCTCATTTTATGCCACAGACAATCAATCGATTCAGGAATATGCACACTCCCCCCCTCCTTTAACAGTCATACCATTAACTAAATTGTATTTCACTTGTTTTACAATCAATTAAAACAGTGGTCGTGTTCACTGTTCGCGCGCACTCTACCAAGCCCCCACTAGTTTACTTCACAAACACTCTCTTCTCCCATCCCTCTCTCTCTATGAACTTGAGTTTGATCCCTCCTACTGGGTGAGTGATGAATGACTGGGCCTTGAACTTCAGCTTCGTCGGCATACCATCAGCCAGCTCCAAGCGGTATTTCTTCAACATGGTGATGAGACCAGCCAGCATCTGCATTTTCGCGAACCGCATTCCTGCAAACAGAAAAAAATACAATAAGTAACGGAAAAGTACAAGACAATGCCAGATTTCCTGCTTGCAGAGTCGACAAGCTGGAGTATTAATGTCCATCAGTGGACCTGCTGAATGACAGACAGGAACAAAAAAGTCTTTGAGTAAAAGACAACGATATGGCATAAGTAACGTGGGTCGATTCCCGGCTTAATGTACCATCGATATAAGGCAGGGATATTCTATCAGAGCAAAGCACTTATAAACTCCTGATTTGGGCTTGATTATTAATGAATTACTAATCCAGAGAATGTAGGTGGCGTAGATGTAAAGGGTAGCCAGCTTACACCAACAGGTCGGATGTATTTATTCATAACGTATTTTTTTATAAACTGGGCAATGTTTAAAAAAAAATAGGTCCAATCCAGGGATTTCTCCTAGGTCTCAGAAAACCATTTAGGTAATAAAACTCAAAAAGACCCCTTGAAACGATAAATCTGTCTTAGATCCGGCAACGAAATTAATCAGCAGAGGAGTTAGAAAACACACAAATTTAATTTCTCTCCATATCAGACAGGAGACAGAACAGAGTTAGGGCAATAGGAACAAATGTAGAATAGTACTACGGATTGAAATGAAATCTTATATTAATGCGTCCTAAACTATGAGATCTCGACTAAAACGATAAACGACTCGGCAAACGTAGTGTAGGACGCCCTCTGACCAGGTGGGATGACGATCTGCGAAAGACTGCAGGCAGATGCTGGATGCGGCGAGCTGAAGACAGGGCGCTATGGCGCTCATTAGGAGAGGGCTATGTCCAGCAGTGGACTAGTATAGCCTGATGATGATGATGATGAAACTATGAGATTTGATTCCAATAAGAAAGTTGTTCATGTTTCTACAAGGTCTGCATAGTAAACATCTCCAGAAGTAACCTGTCCACTATCTAACATTAATATTGCGGTTATTTTGCCAAAAAGAATACCGCCATAAGACATGATGTGAAGATTGTTCGTGTTTTCTTTTGGAACCCTTGGAACCCCTTAGAATTCTGGGCAGTAGAGAACCAGTAAATGTACCTACAAGTCGTCGAACTTATCAATAATTGATCGATCTCCCTCATAACTCATTATTTTATTTATCTTATCTTGCCGACTGTTACTCCAAATAACATTCCGTATCTAAATCCCCATGTTTTGTAACCACGACGTTATCTAATTTTATCTGTTAAAACAGAAATATTGTTTAATTCAAATAATAATAATGATTGCCGTAATATTTATCTCGTTAGTACTTAAAATAACAAATACAAAACATTCCCTTATCAGACTTAAAAACATCTGGACAGTCTGCAGCATGAAAGATAACACACATAAGATAATAATTATTACTTGTCCTTGCTTTGATAAACGCGTGACTAAGAGTAGTCAACGTGAGTACAATTAATTTAAACATTAAAAATTGGTCCATCTGAGTGTTATTCCGGTTTTAACTTTACTTTGTGTTTATTTGTAAGGGGGTTAGTGTTTTATCCCAGCAACAGATAGCTCATATCATGGTTAAAATATTGACCACTGAGTCAGAGTAGTGCAAGGTCCAACGTGCACTGTACACCGGTCGGTCACTCGTGACGAAGTAATACCAGCCACACAAGTCGCTTTTTAAGGTTAATCAACGCATCTCTAGGTCAGCTAGAGGATAAATGATCTTTTATTACATTTCGCGACCCGTTGAATGCCTCGGACAGCACGGAAACCCGTCTCTCCCGGCTGTCATTCGTAGATATTTGATAGCCACTTCGGGTCCTGGTGTGTGGGGGGCGACGGACGTCTCCAAGTCCATCGAACAAGTGGTACCCAGCCCAGCTATTTTGGGTTAGGATGGATTGGTGGATGGTGGATTTCACTGAACACCAGAGTTAACATGGAACGACTGCCTATCTGGCCTCTACATTTTTATTGGTCAGATTAGCAGGCTTCACATTACCCTTAGTAATGTGAAGCCCAAAAATCTGACTTATAGCCTTGCCATGGGGTATCGGTGATTACCCAATAACTTGGTTGTAGAAGAAAGATAGGCAGTCGTTCCATGTAAAGTCTGGTGTTCAGTAAAATCCAGGTAAACTGGAAGTCGACCCCAAAATAGTTGGCCTGGGTACCTCTTGTTGCTCCGAATGAAATGAATGAATTTGGGCCCAGAATACTTTCTAGTAGAACGCTAGGACCAATTTACAACTATCTGGTGTACTGACCATTGATTGTCCAAGTCAGTTCAAAACACAACAGTAAATAGTGGTTATAGTTAAAATAGCAATAAAATTGTGACTTTATACGCGAAAACAGGTTTTCTTACCGATTTCACCTTCGGTACATCACTTATTAGCAGGACCTCGGTTTAGGGAGTAGGTGCTTACGAACTGATAATACAGTGATGACGAAGAAGGCATTATGGCTGCCAAAGCCATCACTGGTGCGATAGGAGTCTTAGTAACACAACGTAAAGTGTATCATGGACAGGAAGCACATGTTAATTCACTGATACACAAAAGACAATACAAACATTTCGGTTCCACGGAAGAATATTTACGCGGTTTTACTAAAGATAATACTCCTCAATTAGAGTTCTTACCTTCCACATTAAACGACACAGAAGGAACTGTATATGGCATAAAATGAACAATAGCAATCCATTACAGGTCTAGTTACCTCATAAATAAGTCGTGTATCGTGAGTTAAACCCGTCAATATTAATGTCTCCCCGTTACTGAGGCCGCGGGGCTTTTAAAACGCTCTCAAAATTTTACACAGGTTAAGTAGCAAGTTTGTTACGTCGGGACGTTAATTTGTTATACTGTTGTAGGTACCTGATGGGGTCTGTTTTTATTTTAATAAGATGTATTACGTTAACAGTTGTTCACGGTAGCATACAAGCTAATCTAAGCTGATTATATCATATTTTGAACCTAAACAAAGTTCCAACACTAATGTATAGCCTGTAACATAGCCCTGTTACGAACACTATCAAAATGTACAGCTTCACTATCTCTACTCTTCTTTTGCAGTCATACAAAAATTAGAACGCGTAATCGATCAAACACAAAAATTAAACTCACCAATACAAGTTCTCGGTCCTTCTCCAAACGGTAGATACACATATGAATTAATATTCCGTTTTTCTTCACCCAAAAATCTTTCTGGGCGAAAGATTTCAGGTTCTGGATAAAATTCCGGGTTGTGATGCAGATAGTATACCGGCAGATGTACTCGCATGCCTTTATCTAATTTAGCACCACCAGGCATTGTGTAGTCTTCCATCAACTCCCGGGGAATCGTACCAAGAACGGGGTAAAAACGAAGAGTCTCGTCTAGTACAGCTTCTAAGTACGGCAAATCCGAAAGGCAATCGTAATTGAGTTTATTCCCATGACGCACCAAATATGCGTCTATTTCTTGTAATACTTTGTTCTGAATGTCATTATTCTTCGCCAATTCATAAAGACTGTAGCTCAAAGTGGTTGACGACGTTTCGAAGCCAGCAGCGAAGAAAACAAAACACTGAGCAACTAGCAGATTATCGTTTACTTCTAATGTCAATTTTGTTACTTCACCAGTTTTGATATCTCTTATACTGTCACCTACTATTTGATGGTTTTGCTTCCAGGTCATTAAGAGATCAACGAAATCATGCCTTCCCGACGATTTGTATTCCCTTTGAGTCATTACAGAAGTGATCAAGTTATTGAAGAAATGCAATTGTTTTTTCACCAAACTGGATATGAACGTGTAAAAGATGGATGGCCAAATTTGACGAACTATTCGCATGTAGACTACATATTTCGGCGGTTCCATGAATGACGCAATCTTTGTAAAAGGATTTTCCGTTACGTCCTCCGTCATTGTGTTTGTGTCTACACCAAAAGCGCAAGCTCCAATACATTCCATGGTATATCTTGAGGTCAACGACCGCACCTCGAGCTCCTTTGAAATTTTTGTTTCACGATCCAGCATTGTCTCATAAACGTACGAACATTTTTCTATGAGATGGAACATACTCTTCATCTTTGCAGATGAGAACAAAGGAGTCAAATTCTGCCGCAATACTCTCCAATTGTCACCATACGTAGCGAAGAGGTTCAACGCCAACGGCTCCTTATGATTGTACTCAGACAGTTCCCTTCCATGAAAGTAGTGGAAGTCCTTTGTTACAATAAGCTTGATAATTTCTGGATCTTTTGGAACCAGTACCGGTTCTGTGCCAAAGAAAACTCCAATAAATTTTTCATTAGGAAATTCCTTGCAGCAATCTTGAAGTGTTTCTCCGAATGATCTCTTTTGTAGGATAAATTTTCCATAGTTTCCCAATAAGAACGTGGGCTTGGTGTGTGGTACGTTTCGTTTTTTCCAGTAGTCATATTTCCGAGTGATTACATAGTAAATGAGAAGTAATACTGTCACGAATAAATACAGAAACATCGTGTGGTTCAGTTGCTCGTTCTGAGTGGACTGAGTACTATTTGCTGTCGGTTATTTGAGTACCTTCCATTTTGTTGTGTGTGAGGATATTACCCATATTATTAACTGTCTCTTTACCTACCTGCACTGGTGTGTGTAAACCTGTTCTGCTGAAGTGTTTGTTTTGTTTTCATGACGCGTTTGATTATGACGTCATTATAATTAACAGTGTTGATTTTATGAGTGTGATCGTTTGGTGATAAGAGATTTGAACAATTGCTTTTTTTATATTAAGCGTGCTTATCTTATACGAATATTTAGTTCGGTCCATGCTGAATTCTCTTCTTTTATCGGTCGTTATGGTAATTCTTAAGCTGAAATTTAAATCAAGAAAGTACTGAAAAATCTGATTCTAGCACAATTATAACAAAAACCGCTACCTACTCAACCTAAATTGTTTTACGCTCAAGCGTTTGAACAGATTGCATCAGCCGGCAAATGGTAACAGAAACTACTGGGAGTAGCCACCTGACAGGTGACAGCGTCAGCTGTCACCTGTCAGGTGGCTAAGTCAAGTGGGGGGAGTCAGGTGTCTACCTGACTCCCCCCCTCCACCTGAGGAGGCCTGCAGAGGTAGGCTGGCACTAGCCGGGGGTTGCAGAAGCATCGTACATTCCCGCGACCCCCGGTGTAGGTGTGAGATGAAACACCGGGGTGGTTTTTTAGTCAGTCAGAAGGGCGGAGGACATTCGTGAGGATTTTTCACCCCGTATCAAAAAAAAAAGGGGAGCACTTATTGCTCTGAATGAAATGAATTTGGACCCAGAATAGTTCCTAGTGGAACGCTCGGACCAATTTACAACTACTTCGATTTCAAACAGATTTCGTCTTTATATCATACTTCTAAAAATAAAGCGATCAAATCGTCACGGTAGTTGACCACATTGATTCGAACTTGACCTTCATAGAATTCGTGTTGTCAAATGGGTCTAAATAATAGACGCGTCGGCAAAGCGGTGTTTATGCTAACAAAATAAAAAACACTTGCTGTCTTGTTTTGTGGTTAATTTACAAGTCTGGTGACAAGGTCATTGTAGAACAACTCGTTCTCGATTTGAACCTTAATGACTTAATGTTTATAGCTCAATACACAACCATAAAAAGAGTGAGAAGTCACTTAAACCTACGAATACAAACTTTAAGTCCTTCTTCGAAATGGAAAGGACACATACGGGTTGATTTTTGCCTCATCCCTAAGAAATCTTACTGAGTAAAACACTCCAGGTTCTTTCGGATTGTGATACCGATAGAATACCGGCAAGACAAGTGTATTCGTGTGTTTTGATCTAACTTTGCTTTGCGAAGTATCGTGTAGTCTTCCATAAACTCTTGCAAGGTCATTCCAAAACCTAGGTAATAATAACGTAGAGCCTTGTCAATGAAGGCTTCCAGATACGGTAAGTCCGAATCGCAGACGTTATTGGGTTTGTTATTATGATGAGCTACATAATATGTGTACTATACTTTTTCATCGTATGTATGAGTGCTTTGTATTGACTCCAACCTAGTATATGGACATATGATTTATTTGTGTGACTGCTTTGTATTTTGAACGTGCCTGATGACATCATCAGCAATTATATTGCTATTAGCTCTATGGGTAACCCTTAGTTCATAAACATCAACTTCATATAGGAAGTCACCATTTATTTCATCATTCATCACTTTTCTGTTATTTTATTCACGGACAAATAAAAAAATAATGTTATTTTCATATTTTCATGTTTATCTAATCTTGTTGACGAAGCAATGCAAAAATAACTATGAGGAAAAGTACACAACTGCTTTATATAACTTGAGCTAATCTTATCTCTAAGATAAAACGTTCTTGTTTATTTCTAATAATAGATTTAGATATCAAGAGAGGCTTTATAATTTCGATGCCCGAAGTATCAGTGGATTGGTTTCATTTTAACGGGGTCTAGGGATAGGTTTTTATAAATCTTTTGCCTTTTTATAAAAATATTCATAACCTTAAAAACTCAAAAACTTGTACATAGTATAGAAACAAACTTGCCCTGCCATAACTAAGTTACTCAAAATTTATAGTCAAACCGACGCGTATTATTCGACTCCGAGTAAAACCACAAGTTTAACTAACGTAGATAGTAGGTAGATTGCATCAAATTTTTTATCTGGCAAAAACAGTAAATTACGTTTTTTAGAATCTATTTTATACCTTTAATTGATATTCAAGATTGAGCCACTTTTTGCCTCAGATCAAAGTATATGTCGTAATGAGGCTAGACTTTGATCTATGGAAGTGATGTAGAATTCTTGCAAAAAGTGGTTTTGATGGACTTTGTTACACTAAAGTATCTCACTGACCTTTGATTCTCCAAGTCAGATCAAAACAAAATAGTGGTTATAGCTAAAATGGCAATAAATTGTGACTTTATACGCGAAAACAGGTTTTCTTACCGATTCCACCTTCGGTACATCACTTATTAGCAGGGCCTCGGTTTAGGGAGTAGGTGCTTACGAACTGATAATACAGTGATGACGAAGAAGGCATTATGGCTGCCAAAGCCATCACTGGTGCAATAGGAGCCTTAGTAACACAGCTGTAAGTGTCTCATGGACAGGAAGCACATGTTAATTCACTGATACACAATAGACAATACAAATATTTCGGTTTCACGGGAGAATATTTACGCGGTTTTACTAAAGATAATACTCCTCAATTGGAGTTCTAAACTTCCACATTAAACGACACAGAAGGAATTGTATATGGCATAAAATGAACAATAGCAATCCATTACAGGTCTAGTTACCTCATAAATAAGTCGTGTATCGTGAGTTAAACCCGTCAATATGTCCGTCAATATCAAAATGTACAGCTCCACTATCCATCGCGCTGACTGAATATTTTATAACCGCGGTAGCTTTGCCCTCTTGTTTTTGATTCATACAAAAATTAGAACGCGTAATCGATCAAACACAGAAATTAAACTCACCAATACAAGTTCTCGGTCCTTCTCCAAACGGTAGATACACATACGAATTAATATTCCGTTTTTCTTCACCCAAAAATCTTTCTGGGCGAAAGATTTCAGGTTCTGGATAAAATTCCGGGTTGTGATGCAGATAGTATACCGGCAGATGTACTCGCATGCCTTTATCTAATTTAGCACCACCAGGCATTGTGTAGTCTTCCATCAACTCCCGGGGAATCATACCAAGAACAGGGTAATAACGAAGAGTCTCGTCTAGTACAGCTTCTAAGTACGGCAAATCCGAAAGGCAATCGTAATTGAGTTTATTCTCATGACGCACCAAATATGCGTCTATTTCTTGTAATACTTTGTTCTGAATGTCAATATTCTTCGCCAATTCATAAAGACTGTAGCTCAAAGTGGTTGACGACGTTTCGAAGCCAGCAGCGAAGAAAACAAAACACTGAGCAACTAGCAGATTATCGTTTACTTCTAATGTCAATTTTCTTACTTCACCAGTTTTGATATTTTTTATACTGTCACCTACTATTTGATGGTTTTGCTTCCAAGTCATTAAGAGATCAACGAAATCATGTCTTCCCGACGATTTGTATTCCCTTTGAGTCATAACAGAAGTGATCAAGTTATCGAAGAACTGCAATGGTTTTTTCAGCAAACTGGCGCCGAACAGGTAAAAGATGGATGGCCACATTTGACGAACTATTCGCATGTATACTACATATTTCGGCGGTTCTATGAATGAAGCAATTTTTGTAAAAGGATTTTCCGTTACGTCCTCCGTCATTGTGTTTGTGTCTACACCAAAAGCGCAAGCTCCAATACATTCCATGGTATATCTTGAGGTCAACGACCTCACTTCGAGCTCCTTTGAAATTTTTGTTTCACGATCCAGCATTGTCTCATAAACGTACGAACATTTTTCTATGAGATGGAACATACTCTTCATCTTTGCAGATGAGAACAAAGGAGTCAAATTCTGCCGCAATACTCTCCAATTGTCACCATACGTAGCGAAGAGGTTCAACGCCAACGGCTCCTTATGATTGTACTCAGACAGTTCCCTTCCATGAAAGTAGTGGAAGTCCTTTGTTACAATAAGCTTGATAATTTCTGGATCTTTTGGAACCAGTACCGGTTCTGTGCCAAAGAAAACTCCAATAAATTTTTCATTAGGAAATTCCTTGCAGCAATCTTGAAGTGTTTCTCCGAATGATCTCTTTTGCAGGATAAATTGTCCATAGTTTCCCAATAAGAACGTGGGCTTGGTGTGTGGTACGTTTCGTTTTTTCCAGTAGTCATATTTCCGCGTGATTAAATAGTAAATGAGAAGTAATACTGTCACGAATAAATACAGAAACATCGTGTGGCTCCGTTGCTCGTTCTGAGTGGACTAACTACTACTTGTTGTCGGTTATTTGAGTACCTTCCATTTAGTTGTGTGTGAGGATATTACCTATATTATTAAATGTATGTCTACCTACCTGCACTGGTGTGTGTAAACCTGTTCTGCTGAAGTGTTTGTTTTGTTTTCATGACGCGTTTGATTATGACGTCATTATAATTAACAATGTTGATTTTATGAGTGTGGTCGTTTGGTGATAAGAAATTTGAACAACTTTTTTTTTAATACTAAGCGTGGTTACCTACCTGCTTAAACGAATATTTAGTTCGGTCCGTTCTGAATCCTCTTCTTTTATCGGTCGTCATGGTCATTCTTAAGCTGATAATTAAATCAAGAAAGTATTGAAAAACCTGATTCTAGCACTCTCTCAATCTGTTTATAATTTTAGTATAAAACCGCTACCTACTCAACCTAAATTGCTTTTCGCTCAAGCTTTCTAGCAGATTGCATCAGCCGGCAGACGGTAAAAGAAACCACTGGGCGTAGCCACAAGGACCTGACTAGGTACATCATGTCAACCATCGCACTGCTAAGCAGGGTCGAGAGGTTGGAGCCGCGTCATAACACGAACTTCAAGTCGTTCGTGGTGCGAGTTCCGACACACCACCTCGAGAAGTTCGTCAAGGAAGAGTTCTGGCTGAAAGGTGTTGTGTATCGCCGGTTTCGCGGCCGCCTACATGACACTAGTCAGCGAAACACGACGCCGACACATCGTGTGCACTAGTTTAAGTTATTATGTAATATATATTTATAGTATTTTTAAGTTTTATATAGTTAATATAGTATTGTATATATTTATATGGGCCTTGATGCCTGAAATAAATGGATAAATAAATAAATAAAATAAGCGTTTTAGGGACTGCACTATACTATGGACCATTATTTAATAATTAGCTACGCTTCATTTAGAGATTGAATATACTTAGAAACCAAATCTGGTTTCAAGCCAACAATGTACAGCACGGCCCCTTTTTATACTGATTTCATATACTCTTACAAAATGGGCATCATTAACGTCAAATTTCAAGTTTCTCACACATACAGTCTGAGAGTCAAAAGGGTTTAACAAGACACAAGACAGTCATGGACCATGGTAGGACTAAGGGTTTACAACAGAAAAGTTTAATTGCGACCTTTCAACTGGCTTTTGTCTGCAAAAAATGTAGCAAAGTTATAGTGTCATGAGTGTGACAGGCCCAGTTCTTGCAGAAGGTATGATAAAGATTGACGTATCATATTACCTACTGGTGTTTAAAGCTATCATAGAAAACTGCAATTGAACAGACATTGACATGTTTGATCTAAAATAAACTAAATTTCTCGCCACAGTACGAATCCAAATATAATTTTACCTCAGAGGAAGAAATAATAAAAGTTTATGCAAAATGTGGACCTCAAAGATCATGCTAGATACAATAGTACTTACCAATACAAAGTCTTGGTCCTTCTCCAAACGGTAGGTAAATATAGGGATTAATCTTCTTCTTCTCCTCACCCAGAAATCTTTCTGGGCGAAATACTTCAGGTTCTGAATAAAATTCTGGATTGTGATGCAAATAGTACACCGGCAAATGTACTCGCATGCCTTTATCTAATTTAGCACCACCAGGCATTGTGTAGTCTTCCATCAACTCTCGCGGGATCATACCAAGCACTGGGTAATAACGAAGAGCCTCGTCTATAACAGCATCTAGGTACGGCAACTCCGCAATGCAGTCGAAGTTTAGTTTATTCCCGTGACGAGATAAATATGCATCTACCTCTTCCAACACTTTATCTAGAATCTCTTTATGCTTTGCGAGTTCATATAGAGTGTAACTCAAAGTGGTTGACGACGTTTCAAACCCAGCAGTGAAAAAAACAAGACACTGAGCCACTAACAGATCATCATTAGCTTCTAATGTCAATTTTCTTACTTCGCCAGTTTTGGTATTTGGTATGCTGTCACCCACTATTTTATGGCTTGTCTTCCATCCCATCACGAGATCCACGAAGTCATTCCTTCCAGAATGTTTATATTCCCTCCCAGACATCACAGAAGTAATCAGGTTATTGAAAAACTCAAATTGCTTTTTCAATAATGTGCCGCCGAATAAGTAAAATATCGAGGGCCACATTGAACGAATTTCTCGAATAACCGTCGCAGACCTAGGGAAATCTACAAATGCAGCAATTTTTGAGAAAGGATTATCAGTTACTTGTTCCGTCATTGTGTTTGTGTCTACCCCAAAAGCGCAAGCTCCAATACATTCCATGGTATATCTTGAGGTCAACGATCTAACATCGAGCTCCTTTGAAATTTTAGTTTCACGATCCAACATTTTCTCGAACGTGTGCGAGCATTTGTCAATGAGATGAAACATGTTCTTCAACTTCGCAGATGAAAACAACGGGCTCATATTCTGTCGCAACACCCTCCAAGTGTCACCATGGGCAGCAAAGAGGTTCAAAGCCGCTGGCTCCTTGTGATTGTGTTCTGATAACAGTCTTCCATTGAAACTGCCGAAGTCCTTCGTAACTATAAGTTTAATCATTTCTGGATCTTTAGGAATCAGTACGGGTTCTGTACCATGAAATGCTCCAACGAACTTTTCATTTGGAAATGCATTACAGTAATCTTGCAATGTTTCGCCGAGGTATTTTTGCTGCAGAAGCACATCTCCATAGTTTCCCAATAAGAATGTAGGTTTCTTGTGTGGTACGTTTCTGTCCTTCCAGTAGTTATATTTTCGAGTGATCACGTAGTAAAGGAGAACTAGGATCGTCACTGTTAGATAGAGGAACATCGTGTGTTTTCACTGCGCGACCTGAGGCGACTGACCGTGGTTCGTACGTACAGCTGATTGTATAGGTACGTCCTAATTTACACGTTGTATATATATGGCGTCAAGATTACTGTTCATTTATTTTGATAACGTGACGATAATGTTTTGTTTTTTGTTAGCTGATGCAATCAGACTTTTAATATTATCAACTTATCTATTGTTTTGGGGCATTGTGGGTCTTACAGATTAGCAGTGCTAGTGCTAGAAGAGTCGTCATAAAGCGGAAACATTAAAAGCATTTAGGGTCTGTTAAAATTTAAATCGATAGTTTTGCCTTCACAGATGAGGAGCTCGTGGCTAAATAAAAACAGCCGAGGTCAGTCAGGTCATCAGGTCTGTCTGTGGATGAGTGACCATTCGTAACATATACACGTTAAGCCGCTGGTCCCAGCTGTCATTTGCAGATCTTTGACAGGCGTTACGGGTAGTCAGAAGCCCGAAAGTCTGGCGATTCCATGGCATTACGTGACTTTGAACGGGTTTTGTCATCTCTCTCGAAATGACACAGTAATGCGACCATTATTTGAAAAGAGCCTTGCTTGCACCGCAGATAAGGAACTTTTATATTAAACTAGTAAATATTTACTACAATAAATCATTAAGGTACACTTGTAGAACAATCTGTTTATTTCAACAAGATTGGTTTATAAGTATAAACCAACCTAGTTGAAGTAGCATGAAACCAATGAATAGAGATGAACCGACAATGTATTCACATCAATTGCACTTAACCTTAACAGATTGCGTCAGTATTAAACCCAAAAGAGATAGCGTCACGTCTCTTCTCGGTGACTGGTGTTGACACTGTCCATTATCAAGTACAAACAGCATAATTCCCTAAACTCAAAGTGAAACTCAAAGAGAAACTTATTGGGGTGAGGAACTGAGGAGGCGTATTAAAAAAACCATCGCTCAAACTAGGACCCTTGGCAGTATTACCATGACGGTTTATAGAATATCAAAACTGATTATCATGGTTATAGTATAGGCAATATTGTTTTATTATATTCCATCTAATAACTTTGCTAACCTTATTTGAAATAGTACATCACCTAATTGTGTTACGAGCAACGTAGTGGATGATGGAATGTGTCTTAGATATGACTGGCGAAGTGTAGGTGAACTACTTGCCGTAGTATTCTATATATAGTACACCCTCACTACAAGAGTTAGGCAGATGTGTACTAAGGCACACCTGTGCCTTACCCTTTTGGAAAAAGTCAACCGATGTTGTGTTATGGGCATTTTGAAAAGTTATGTACCTTGGGAATCTGCGAGATTGCACTTGCGAATTCGCTGTTATACAAAGCAAGGGCACTATATCACTCAGTTAAAAATATATTGAAAGTAATATATAGACAATTCTAAAATTAAGTTTTTGTTCGGGCAACATATTCGCATTGGAAATAAAGCCCTTTACTAAAGCAAACAAATAGGAACAAATTGTTCCCATTGCTCCGAATAATATTGTATGTGCAGTTAATAAACAAAGATTTGGCGACACGGTTAGCGCAGTGGTTGAGCCATCGGCTGCTGCGCCGCGTGTTGTGGGTTCGATCCCCGCACGGAACAAATATTTGTATGACCTACAGGTAGTTGTTCCGGGTCTGGCTGTTTGTGTATGTAATTTTAAATGTTTGTAAACGCACCCACGATACAGGAGAAAATCCTAGTGTGGGGCAACGTATATTTAAAAAAAAAAAAAAAAGATTGCCTGAATATCGAGATCTGTCACGTGCTTAAGTATTACAGAAATAGATTAAATATTTGATCACAGTTAGTGTCATCCATCTTTATTTTGGGATCTCTCCCCCGTTGTACTGCTTCAAAAGGGCTATGAAGCAGTATAGCGGGGGTAAGACACCGAAGTAAAGATAAAGGATGGATAAATTGTTTAAGGAAAGATAAGAAACAAAACGGAAGTAAATAATAACTTGCGAGAATGGAAGAGGAAAACACTTTTCACTGACCACGAGTTACAAGACAAGGGCACACAATGAAAAAGTAAGTGAATGAGCTCACCCATACAAGTTCTTGGTCCTTCTCCAAACGGCATGTATGTATACGGATTGATGCTGTGCTTCTCGTCCCCGAAGAATCTCTCCGGACGGAATTCCTCAGGATCCGGAAAATACTTCGGGTTGTGGTGTAAGTAATACACTGGTATGTGAACACGCATACCTTTCTCTACAACCAAACCGCCAGGTAGTGTGTAGTCTTCCATGGTCTCTCGAAATATCACTCCAAGAACTGGATAAAGACGCTGAGCTTCCGCAACTGCAGCCCAAAGATATGGAAACTCTGTCACACATTCGTAACAAAGTACATTGTTATGACGAATCATATATGTGTCCACTTCTTCTAAAACTTTGTCCTGTATCTCTTTATTCTTCGCCAGCTCGTAAAGAGTGTAACTCAATATAGTCGCTGATGTTTCGAACCCGGCGTTGAAGAACACAAAACATTGAGCCACCAATAGATCATCATCAGCTTGTAACGACACTCTCTGACTTCCACCAGTGTTGATATTTTTAATACTATCACCGACTATCTGGTGGCTTTGCTTCCAACTCAATATAAGATCTAAGAAGTCATTTCTTCCGGAAGGTTTGTTATTTCGTTGATTCATCACCGAGGTGATCAAGTTTTTAAAGAAATCCATCTGTCTTGACATTAGTTTTAAGCCCAATCCATAAAATATTGACGGCCAGACGCAGCGAACTCCTCTAATAAAAGCTGCATATTTGGTCGGACTGGTGAGAGCTGCTATTCTGCTAAAAGGATTGTCCTGCATTTTTTCTGTCATAGTGTTAGCATCTACTCCAAACACGCAAGCGCCGATGCATTCTATAGTAAACCTCGCTGTCACGGATCTGATTTCTACCTCCGTAGAAACGCTCGTCTCCCGATCCAGCATAGATTCAAATACGTACGAACATTTCTCGATTAGATGAAACATGTTCCTCATTTTTCCGGATGAGAAAAGCAGAGTCATATTCTGACGTAACACCCTCCAATTATCTCCATATGTAGAAAATATATTCAAAGCTGCTGGCTCCTTGTAACTATGCTCCGATAGTTCCCTTCCATTGAAGTAGTAGAAGTCCTTTGCTACAATTAGCTTGATAATGTCCGGGTCCATGGGGATCAGCACCGGTTCTGTACTGTAGAAGGCTCCGATAACCTTCTCGTCGGGGAGTTGTTTGCAAATATCTTGAACTCCCTCTGCGAAGTTTTTATTTTGGAAAATTATTTCACCATAATTTCCTAAAAGCGGTGTAGGTTTGATGAACGGCACTTTCCTTATTTTCCAGTAGTCAAACTTCCGTATGGACACATAATAAATTACTAATATTAATGTCACTATTAAAAAGAGGAACATGGTGGTATTGATTCGGCGCGTGATTCTTGTTGACTAAACTTCATGCACATTATTGATTAGAACCAACTGTATCTAATTAGTGTTAATAGGATCTGATCATTGCATGCTTTCATTATGTTTAGTTAATAATATCAATACACGTGACGGAAATTATTTATGATTGAAAAGTGTCCATGAAATGATTAACGTTACTAAGATTAAATTATCAATATTATTAACAAAACTATAATTGTTTGCGTGATTGTTTTAATAAAGACCGATAAACGGAATATAAAGTCGCATTTTTTTACAAAATCTTGATAGAAGCAATTCTTTATTTTGGTAAATATTAATAACGAATTTCAAGTTATCAATCAATCATTCTTTTATTTTGTAAAAAATAAGTGGGTTAACAGGTAGTATTATATAAAAAAATAAGTGCAAAAAGTTAATCGGATACTTCAATTTAACTTATTCAACCATAGAAATGTTGCAACCTTCAACTTCTGTTTAAAAGGTAGTGTTAAAAAATAATGGTAGGAGCATGTCTATTCCATTTTCAAAACGCTTTTATTAAAAAGGAACGCTTATTTGTTTTGGTTATTAAAAAAAAGAAATGCTGCAGATACAGACAAACAAATGTATAATAATAGTGACGACAGATCAGAAATTAAAAAATAAAGTATAAAAATCGTCAGCCTGGGTTTGTGATGTTGATTACATGAGACTTTAACATAACTGGTGAAATGTGGGTGTACTGAAAGTTCCTACACCTTTACCTCACCTAATCTTACATTCATTACGAATCATTGTCTTTTTTTCCAACGAGCCTCTTAAAAAAATCTTCACCTTCAAAATTAACATAACAATTTGTATAATTATTTTGACAATTTGACGTTCCTAAAGTCCTTCAAAAAGTGTCAGAAATTATTCAAATCGCTGGGAGTGCTCGAAACACGCCGATGGGGGGAATGGGGGAAAGAGGACGGGCGTCGATAAGAGCAGATAATTGAGTGCCATCGTTAGCCCATTATCAAAGGCGTTTTAGAAGATTTCCCGGTTGTCTTTCATAAAAGAATGGTGGAAGAACTCCTTGAAATTTTGCGCTTCGAAGGTTAAAGTTATACTCACTTACTTGTGTTTTATTTTTTAAAGAAATTAATATTTAAACATATACAAAAGAGATTGAAGAAAAACTTATATAGCGGGGTCTTTAATAGAACAACAGAAGCCAAAACAACAGTTTTAAGAATTTTTATCTGTTGATCTGTCTGTCTGTATGTTTATACACGCATAACGCAAAACCTAATGCATGGAACTGAGTGCAGTTTTCACTTACGACTTAAAATAAAATCGGCTCCATTTTACCATTCTGAATTCCACGCGTCCAAAGTCGCGTACAAAAGCTAGTCTAATGATATTTTCATTTTGAAAATATGTGTAGGTACAGTACATGATGAAAATAACAAGGTCAGCATTATATTACCCGCGGGCAAGATAAACTTAAATAGATTATTTTACAAACTAAACTAAAAATTAACTCATCAACACATCTAATACACATCAACATAACATCCAATGATGTTCTCCAAAAAGATCAGGTGCGTAGTAGTTATAACGCGCGTGTGTGGACCAGACCTGATGTATGAACGTAAACGAAGAAAGCCGCCTGCTATGATCCTGACATACTCGTTAATATGGCAAGATCGTAGCAGATGGCTATCTGTAGATTCTGCCGACCCCCATGCGAAATAGGCGTTAGTTTATGTGTGTATGTATGATATCCGTACTAATACTAAACGTGGAACTAACTCTGTATGTCTGTTTATTACTTCTGTACGCTTAACTTGCAGAACCGAATTTATATGGTATGGAGTGGAGATAGTTTCGAGACCCTGGGAAGAACATACAATAGTCTTTAATCCTGGACTATATCTACATCGGCGATTACTGATATTGACGCGGACGAATTCGCGGGAGAAAGCTTGTAAATATTTTTTTTTAAATAATTTTTATCTTCATGAGTGATTGAATCGTCATTGAAATATATAAAGAGATAAAGTTATTCTGAAGTCAAATTGTCAGGCAATTGACAATAAATAACCTGAAAAAGGGAAAACCAGTGAAAATTACAAGAGGTAGGTACGATAAGATTAGAAAAGATAATATTTATTTGCTCAAAAATGTGCAAATAAATATTATGAATTATAGTTAAATATTTGAGCAGTTTGTCTGTATGCTCATCTAGTTTTTTGGGACATCTCCAAGCGGTTGACTCTTCACGTGACGCGATGGCTCGCCTTTTTTACCAAAGAATCAGCATTGACATTCAAGGTGGCAATGTTGCCAGCCTTTTGGGCACTTTTCCTGAAAGAATTTTTCACAGCGATGTATTTTTCGTTGCCTCTTTGTATGAGTTTTTTTTTTGTCACTTCGCATGTAAACAGTAATAAAATTGTGAATTCGGGTTAACATTGAATTGAATAAAAGTTTCAGACAAACTATGGCGAGCAAAAATTACGAACTAGCTTTTGTCCACGATTACGACCGCGCGGATGTTGTTTATCTTGGATGCAGATTAATGTGCAAAAAAAAATGTCCTTCCCAGGGTCTAAAACTAACTCAATACCAAATTTCATATCAATCAGTTAAGCGGATTGAGCGTGTGACAGACAGACAGACACAATTATGTTAATTGTGTCTGTCTGTCTGTTAGTAGTCTTGTTAGTAGTTATGTTAATTATGTAGACAATTATGATAATTAATTATGGATAAATAATTATGACAGCTTATAATAAACATTACTAAAAATCAAAACAATATAGTTATGATATCAATTGACCTGTAATTATTAATATTATAGGTTTAGTATTCATTACAAGTCAATTGATATAATTAATGTAGGTAACATAATTTAGGAAACAATAATCACACTTATATTAGAAATGCGAAAATTGGTCGGTTTGTGTGTATGTTTATTTCTCCTTCACACTAAAACGGCTGATACGGTTGGATGAAATTCATTTTGAAAGTAACTCATATTGGGGATTAAAACATAGATAATTTTTTATCCCGAAATAGTGAAGTATTTCCGTGGGACGTACGAAACCTATCACGTAGGCTGTTTAACCGTGAATAACACCGCGGGACGCAGTTAGTAAGTTTTCAATAATACATTATATTAAAATATTGAAGATTAAAAAAAAACGTAATATAGGTAATCTTTGTCAAAATGAATTATTCTTTTAGGAATTAATTTACCTATAGTAAATAAAAAACATAACTCAACCAAGCTTTAAACCCCTTTTGCAATTCTTGATGCATGCTAGCATCAGCATTACCTACAATAAAAAATAAACATACCATCACGCTTGTATTCCCCGATAGGTAAGGCAGAGTTGTACCTATAGTTCAGTTACATTTCGACAGTTATGTTTAAGTCCTGTGTAGTAGAGGACGAGAGTATTGCCATTATCCGGGCACAAATAAAGACTTTGGGCTGCTACTTGGAAATTCCTGATGAAAAAATCAAACAATACTTCGTCCGAACCGGGAATCGAAGATCAGTAGTAGCGCTTACGATCACTAGACCAAAGAGGCAGTCAAACTTACAGTAATTCTATAAAAAGAAAAAATTAAATAATCCCAGCAATAAATGACGCATAAGCCTCGTACAACAGTAAAAACATAGAAAATAATAACCGGCCTTTGTCTACGTAATCGGATAAAAAAGAGTTCTAACACTGGCAACATTGTGCGGAGTTTTTGCCGAGTTGTAACAAATTGCTTAAAGATTACAGCCTTATTTTTTCCCGTAAAGCTCGGAACTCTCCAGCGAATGTAAAAACATTGAAACCCAAGTTCTGTGCTACACGCGTTTGTTCAAATGTACCATACTTAGCACAGATGGACGGCTTGTGACATTTTTGTTAGTGTTTTTCTGATATTTTTGCTGTAGGCTTGGATGACCTGGTTTTATAGGCGGGTCTAGGCGATCTAACGGTTTGATCTGACGTATTGTAGGCTATTAAACGTACCCACTTATGTTCTTTGGAGATATTTTAGGTATAACAGGCAATTGCAAGATAAAGATTTCGACCTTGTTTCGTAAATCTCATTCTAATAACCCAACGGTAACGGTAATGCCAAAAATAGTTTTGTGAACTCGTGATTTTGTGATTTCATTCTATTGTCGCCAAGATGTAGGTTTAAGAAGTTTACAGGGATAATTATAAAAAAAAGAAAACAAGAAAAATAAATATTCGCCATAGAAGACATACCTGTACTGGGAACGGAAATAATTTTTGAGCTTTAACTATGATGGAATATATTATTTTACTTTAATAAAGGGACCTTTGCGCCATCCACTCTAATTCCGTTCCTTACTTTCTTTTTAAATACAGGGTGGTAGAACGCCGGACATACTTACTTAGGGTATAGGTAGAGGGGCAAACCCTAAAATTGCAAAAAGCAATTAGCTCCTCCATACATATTTGTTGTAAGCACCGGCACAGATCTTGAGCGCTGACTTTGAGTTGCGCAGTAGTCGGTTTTAGTATAAAGTGCCTGTGCGCAAACTTACCACCACACAGCGTCCAGCGGTCGAGATCCGTGCCTTTACTTATAGGATAACTTAACAAAATGTAGAAAACAGCTGTTCACATTTTTGCGGGTCGGTCCTATAGTAAAAGTTTTTAATTTTCATGAATACTCCCTTAAAGTACTCGTATGTCTACCACCCTGTATAACACATTATTATATTATATAAAAACCATCTTTCCTCAACTCATAAACCACATCCTAAAAGCATTATTACATCCATCTCTCTCTACCATGTCCAAGTTAAAATTCCTCACCCCCTATACTTCGCCAGAACTTTGCTAAATAAAATACGTATTTACCTATTTTACGCTCTCCTTAGCTTGAAAGCCCAACACCGGAAGGAAAGGAGCGTTTGAAGCGATTTATCTTCAAGCCGACGCCGTTAGGGGGCTGGTTCAAATGTCTCGAGACCAATGACGAGGATGTAGAGTGCCTGGATGTGGTGTCGTGACCATTTAGAAAATTGGTTTTGTGAAACAGAGGGCTGATTTGACATATTGTTAATGACACTCTCTAAAAAAAAACCAGGATTTTTTGACGCTGATTAAGGCACACAAGAAAACAAAGTAAAAAAACTAAAAACTAAAACTTTATTTATAAAAACAGTATTTTGTGCCTCAAGGCTGAGCCCAGTTCAGCAGACAACCTGAACCAGGGTTTCTCTATATAAAGTTTTCTTTTTCTTAAAAAACGTTGCCCACACTAGGAATTTCTTCTGTATCATGGGTGCGTTTACAAACATTTTAACTCACATACACAAACAGCCAGTGTATACTCAAGTACAGCGGGTGCAACTGGACCTCAGATAAGCCTTCCTTTGGATACCTTCATTTTAACGTGCATCAGGCGGAAATGGTACGTTGTTACTAAATACAAGAGCCGAAACAGCATCCAATTACCGGTATTGTTATGAGTACATTGCCGCAATGCAAATACAAATACAAATGATTAAACTACTCATGTGATGCTAATGCGCATTCGACTAGTAATTAATTAATGTAAAGCAAATAAGTAATTAATTAATTGAGTACGATCATCCACTAGTACCAAAACTATTTTTTTTAATATTTAAAAATGGAATGTTGCATACAACATTATTATTTTTATAGAGATTTGCTTATTGAAATGATCGGTACGTCCCACTATACTCTAGTCCCGCTATGCTTGATTCGCAAAATACCCACTAAAAAGTTTTGCAATGCACAAATTCTTCAATTTTACGTAATCAATGAAAGGTACAGCTGGAAACAAAAGTGTTTGAATTCAAGTTTAAAAAATATAGCGGTATTCGTATATGAAGTTTAAAGTTCCAGTTCATTTTTGTTTGCCTGGTAGCCCGTTTTTATAAATAAACAATTAGGACAGTCCATTTAAAACTGTCTATCGATATCATTAATGAATCCATCATACCCTTATCTATTTTTCATCATGGTTGCGCTTTGAGGAATACGCTAAATAAATCAGTTCGACACATGCTTCTCTAAGCAAGCGCAAAGCAATGATGAGTAAGAATAAGATCACTGCTGCGAATGTGATTTTGTGATAGGTAAACAGGAAACTTTGTAATAGGTATTTTACGAGTCGAGCATAGCGGGACTAGGACATAGGGGGATTAACCGGAAATGATTACCTATTTGTTTTTATATTTGCATGCCTATTTAAGGTTTGCCGACAACCGCTGGGGTAAACGTGTTCTTGAGTGGAGACCGCGACTCGTCAAACGTAGTGTAGGACGCCCTCTGACCAGGTGGGATGATGATTTGCGAAAGACTGCAGGCAGATGCTGGATGCGGCAAGCTGAAGACAGGGCGCTATGGCGCTCATTAGGAGAGGGCTATTTCCAGCAGTGGACTAGTGTAGCCAAATGATGATGATGATTTAAGGGGCAATGTAACTACCTACCATACTCCTTACAACTTATAGTCCTACCATCTTTATTACCTCAATCAATGCAAATAACAAGCACACACACACACACACATACTAATAATAACTTTGACATTGACAAACTCTTTTTTATTCTAATAGTGAACCTGTGATGGATTGATAGTTCTAATTATACCTACATACCTCGTCAATACATATGGACATGGAATAGAAGAAAAAAAAAGTGGAAGTGCCCACGCAGCCATCCCGCGCGTGTCACAACTAAGCGGACAAATAATATGTAAAATAATAACAATCTTCGTCAGTTGTAATACTCGTAAGTATTTATTACGACAACTTACTTGGATGAGTATGAAGGTATCATTTGGATTCTTAATCTAAACCACTGGCCTGCTGCTCCATAAACGATGCGATACCTAATAGCACCTTGAGCAGCATCAACTCCTGCAGTGTGCAGGTGTCTGCGTTAGATCTGCTGGACGCTACGATGGTTTCGCAGCTAATTTCTGGGCCAGTTCATCTTGAATTCATCGGAATGGTAATCTTCTCTCATGTCCATAGACATGCTAAGAAGAATTGCCACTGTAATTAACATCAGTTCCAAAAAAACAAACATTATCATACATAAATCAATGTTTTTCTCAATTTAATCAAGCAATTATAGCAAAGGTTCTTCAGCCGCGTTGAGCGAGATTCGGTAAGGGCAAAACGTATGGGTTCGGGGATATGGTACTGGGTTATGTGACGTGTTGCGCCAGACTAACAGTTGTTCCTAAGTATTATATTTTCATTTCTGTCGACAGTCGCCATGACTGCCTATTTTTGCATGTTTTCATTTTTGCTGCCATTTTTTTGCCACCTATATAATGTAGAATAAATATAAGCTTTGAATAAATTTAAAATAAATAATACTAAAACAAAACAATCACTTTATTTCTTTTGGAGTGTGCTGCCTAACATGTAGCAAATTATTTAATTTAATTATTTATAAAGATGATTTATATTTTGTTTTACTTATGCTGTATAGATTCAAGTTCTTCAAACTTATCAGACAGGCGTGTTGCTGGGGAGCTTATTACGCCACTGGGAAGAATCCCAGCAAAAACACTACGAAGTGGTGAAGGGTGGGCGTTTTGGGAGACTGTCTTATGTAAATTTTGACGTCCAGAAAGTGTAGATTCGCAGCCTGATAAGAAGGCTTAAACTGCATGAATTGTGAAAGCATTGATGAGTTCAGTTATAAAGGGTTTTAATTAAAAGTATCTAATTTCAATAAATAAAGTTTTTTTTATATGCCTGTAAACAGTTATTTCTTAGTCAATCTTGTCAAATTTCATCATCATGATTTTATCATGGCATGGTCTAAACCAACTACGCTGAGTCTAAGTACAAACCGCGCTCAACTCTCTGCCACATCCCGCACGGCCACATCTCCGCCTCATCTGTACTGGGGCAGCAAACAACAAGAATACTTTGTAAGCGTCCTAAGATTAATGTATGTTTCACAATAGAAACGTTTTTTCAAAGTGAGTTGGGCCACAGTCTATTTTGTACCCCTTTGGAGTTCGATTAGTATCTTAGGGTTTTATTTGTTTTAATGTGTCTTTTATAGATTCTACGGAGGAAGGAGAAATAACTTAGGCCACGTGTAAGTGATTTTAAGGACATAGCCGTGTAATAAATATAACATCACGACAGTATTCGCTAAAAGGGTGGGCAGAAGTGTGCCTACAGTACCCTTACATTTCATCAATTATGTTTAAATCCCGTCATTCAATAGGGGGCGAGCCTATTGCCATCAACCAGGCACAAATCCAGAGTCCGGGCTGCTACTGAGAAATTACAGAGGGAAAAGCCGAATAACACCTTTTCCGACGTGTGAATCGGACCTGATCGGATCGATGCCTAGCGCTAACAACCAATAGACTAACAAGTCAAAGGAGAAATAGACAAAATAGTTGTTTAAAAATAATAATAGAAATAGTAAAAAAAAGTAATATATGAAACGAAAAAAATACATACACTGCACCAACCCCAAATAAATAGAGTGATGGGCAGGATGCTGATGATGATCACGATAATAGAGATTAATTTTTGATCAATTGATGAAGATTGTTTACAACTGTGGTTTAAAATATGACGAGACTAAAATTTAAAGGTGTGTGTGCTCAGATGGTATAAAATAGTGAAAAAAAAAGTACAATGATATTAAAAGAACTTGATAGCGAATAATTACGTGACAAGATTAGCATTACGTTTTATCATCATCATTGTTATTCATAGTTTTATTTATGATATTATTACCAACACAAAGATTAACATAAACAGCAATGTATCAATAGCCCACGAAATATTGATTGATTATTGCCCATATGTTAACCGTCATTCATACACAAGTACCGTCTACCCGTAAGCTAGATTAATCTCTGATATAACATACCCAAAGAGCTATGATAACACTATTGATAAGCCACATAAGTAAGTTATTAAACATACTTAAAGTACTGACCATTTTTTCCCTAGTCACTGAAACTTGCACATATTTCTGCCAGCGTGGAAACTAGACTTATCTGTGATATATCAGAGGGATAAACATGGAATTATGAATTAAATATTAGTAAGCAGATAGGAACAATGATTATTGAGTTGGATCCGGCTAGGTTGGTATCCGACAGAGGCTACGAAATTCTAGGCAGATGATGACAAAGGAATGATGATATGCTTCGATCATCCCTTATCAAAATTTATTTGGGGTCGGAGTAGCACGTCTTCATCTTCAATACGTCTCTATTTGCAGACATCTTAATAGGCCTGCTTTCTAGCCATATCACCTTTCCCACAATCCATCCATCGTTTCTTTGGTATTCGTCAGCTCTAGTAACCCTCCTCACAAATGCTCCTCATTCCTGCGCATCACATGCCTTAACCGTGACAGCCGATTTCCACTTCTCAATCACCGGCACCACCTTTAGACTTCTTTTTACATAGTGATATGCTTCGATATATCAATCAGAACCTCTTGGTATCTAGTATCTAAGTTTGACTAGTAACTTAAGCTTGCACAAACTCTGCCATCGTGGAAGCTAGATAAATCTCCAACATCTCAGTATGACACGTATGTTTGAGTTTAGGAAATATAGGCTTGTTTGTGGCTAAATAATAACAGCCAAATGGTTCGATTGGAAGTTAAGCTACGCTTGCCGAGGTCGACCCTAGGATGGGTGACTATCCATTACATCGTGGATGTTTGACAGTCGTTACGGGTAGTTAGAAGCCCGATAGTCGTCAGACTTACCGGTTGTCAACCGGTCTTCCCAAACGGTATAGTGATACCCAATAACTGGGTTGTGATGGTGAGGTAGGCACTCCTCCACGTAAAATACTAGTATTTCGCCGCATCCTTCCAGCATCGAGTTGAAGCCGACCCCAACATAGTAAAAAGGCTAGGCAGATGATGATCCTTCAAAATATTACCGAGATTATATTGAACCTACCATTAAAAACATAGACCACTCGTTAAGCCTAAATATGGTTAGGGAGACAAACGGGAGCGCTCCGCAGACAAATATCGCAGAGCGCTATATCCAATGATCGTCTGACATTGAGAATAGGGACCTATGCTAAGGATTGAGAGGTAAACGATTTGTGACATTTTTTTTCAAACTTTCTATCAAAACACTGGGGGAAAATGACGGCACGGTTGGCGCAGTGTCTGAGCGTTTGACTGCTGCGCTGCGTGTCGTGGATTCGATTCTCACACGGAACAAATATTTATATGGCCTACAGGTAGTTGTTCTGGGTCTGGCTGTTAGTGTATGTGAGTTTGAATGTTTGTGAACACACCCACGATACAGGAGAAATTCCTAGTGTGAGGCAACGTATTTTTAAAATAAATAAATAAATGGGTATTGATATGAATATCCTTTTCTACTAGAAGTACTGAAATATGTACGTTCTATATATCTCTATTCTCAATGGGACAAAGATAGAGATAGAGTTATTGGTATTTTCCATCAAAAGTTTCTCAGTTACTAAAGTTCAAAACATCAAATATCATAATTATATAAAATAAGTATTGACAAACTTTCAAATCAGCTTATAATTATGTTGACGTTCAAAAGTGACTTTTATAATGGTGAAATTAGAAATAGGTACATGATTTGACTTTCGACTTTGAGATATACATTTTCCAAGATTATGGACATGAAAGTTGCTCGGCGAAAAGTATGTGCACCATCATCATCATCCTCCTGCCCTTATCCCAATTTATTTGGGGTCGGCGCAGCAAGTTTTCTTCTTCCATACATCTCTACTGGCCGTCATCTCAATAGTCACGTCTTTTCTAGCCGTATCATCTGTCACGCAATCCATCCATCTTTTCTTTGGTCTCCCTCTACTCTTGTAACCCTCTACATTTATTCTCAACACTTTCCTCACAACACAAAAGTATGTGCACCATAGAAGGTCAAATTAAATTACATAGCTGGCGAAACTCCGCAGACTTCATAAATATAGATAACTAATGACGATAAAACGAAAAGGAAATCTTCCAGGTAAATATCAATTTGAACTAATGAATGAAAAAAAACGAAAGAATTTACTAACAGCGGTCGTTGACCCCGCACCCAACATGACAATTCAGATCATTAAGCACATACCGAAGCATGCTTTCAGTCTATTGAGGAAGGTCATTTTAAAAAAATGTCTCGTCATCTGCCTAGCCTGTTTCCAACTATGTTGAGGTCGACTACCTGCATGACCTTGCTTATTCGACCTATAAAACCCGGGTACTGGGTTCCTTTGGCTTACCAGGTAGCCAGTAACCGGGTTTTATAACCAGCCGTGATTCCGACTATCAGTAACGTCTGTTTAAGATCTATTAATGGCAGCCGGTAGTAACGGCTTAACGTGCTTTCCGAGGCCCGGATGAGTCTTAGCATATGATGGATGATCACCCATCCACGGACTGACTTCGGGAAGTGAAGAATCCGTGTGGCTTTTATTATTTAGCCACAAGCTCCTACTATAAAACTGCCTGAGCTATGAAATAGATGACAAATTTTGTTAAAAATTTCATCATACAGGAAACAACAAATGGTGTAAAAAAAGGATATTATCAGAAGTTTTAGTGCAGATAAAATCGATAAGATGTCTCATTCGGATATTCAGAATCGATACATAGTGCTTTGTAGGTGTGATTCGACACTTTTTTTACGATACCTAAACAGCCATTGTTGTTGTACCTGAAACGATTCGAAACCAAGGTTATCTGTCTTTTTTATGAATGATATTAGAAAAATATTTAATCAGCTGCCGATAACGATAGGCTGAGTTGATTGATTGGGATGAAAGTACTTAGGTTTAAAAAAGTGTTACGAAGTATCCAAGATGATATTGATAAGAAGCAACAAACACAAGATAACATGAAGAAATAATTACAAGAAGATATATTGCAACTAGATATTAGTGTTCAGTTTTGAGAAAACTAAAAGAAGAATTGGGATGAAAAAAGAAGAAAAATATCTAAAAGAAATGTAAATATCTTTGGGATAAGCAAGAAAGACAATAAAATCGCACCTACATGAAAATAATCATTTGTCATTTGTAGATCTTTGACGGTCGTTACGGGTAGTCAGAAAACCGAAAGTCTGACAACCAGTCTTACCAAGGGGTATCGTGTTGCCCAGTTGTGGAGGTAAGATACGCAGTCGCTCCATGTAAATTACTGTTATTCAGCTACATCTGGTTAGACTGGAAGCTGACCCCAACATGGTTGGTAAAAGGCTAGGCACATGATGACATGAAAATATGATTCGCTTTTCCATCAAAGCATAGCATTAGCAATACAGATTTGCCAAAGGGCTATTAAACAAAGCATCCTTAACAATAGATTAAGTGAAAAATAACAAAACACTAATAAGAAAGAAAGCACAAATCATAGATATCTTTCAACACACTGAAGCAGTGAAGTGAGGATGGGTGGGGTATCTGCCACGATTAGAAGAAGCCTGACGGACTCTTATAACAACCACTTGAAACGGCCCAAATAGAAAGAGAAGAGAAAGAAGGCGAGATGTTGGAATTAGTAATAAGATCATGGCTAATGCAAGCAAAAACCCGAAGAAGTTGAAAACTACTGAAGGAGGCCTGTACCAGTGGCGGGGTCCTCAACGTATTAGTGAATTAACTATTTTGAAATAAGTTCTTTATTTAAGAACATAATATAATGAAAGTTGTTTCATTCTATTTATACAGGTTTAGGTTAACTGATACTTAATCGCAACTGTTTGAACTTTAACTGTACTTAGATTTTAGAAACGATTAACATCGTTTGTAATCCTAAAATCTAAGTACGCTCAATTAAATTTAAATTTTACAGTTAATAATAATAATTGTCACCGCCGAAACCCAGCACCATCGTGAGTACTGTGAAGCCGGCTGTGCCAGTCGCGTCGAGCTCGAGCGACGAGTATTTTTCCCCGCCCACGTCGCCACCACCTGCACGTCGACGGAGAGGACGCCGGCCGCCGGACGGCTTAGGACCTCGAGGCCCTCCGGCCTCTGATAGGGTCCCAGCTCCCGGCGGAAGTGTGCAGCGCATGCGATGGACACAATCCATCAACGAAAACGTCATGCGCTCATACTATGGGGCTACAGAGGGAGGAAGTAACCTGACCGCGTACCGTGTTCGGATGCTCTCTCTGTTTCAGGTGCTTGAGCCAGCTGTCAACGTATCGGCACAACGACTTTCGGATCAGGTGCGGGTCATTCAGCGTAATCATATGTTGGATGACGTTGTACTTGATCGCCTCCGAACGGAAATGCAGAGTAGCCGTGTCATTACCTCGCCGTCGCACACTGTAGTGCCACCACAGTACAACATTGTATTATCTAGTTTTGCTGACGGAGAGGGTAGTGACAAGGTTACAAATGTAAGTACCCAATACAATGAGGAATTGAGGAGTGCTTTGGAAGGTGCGATTCGGGAATATCGTTTCATGCTACCCGCACTACGACCACGCTTACCCCGTTTGCCCATGCATAATAAAAATAGGGCGCTGGTGGCTGCTCTGGATTCGCAGTTGTCAAACTATTTTGATAACTGCGATGACCTCACCGATGCTCACTCAATCTTGTACTGCGCGGCTGTAGCGGCATGTCGTGTAGCTCACGTCAAATTTCCTTATGACATAGCTACACGACCGAAACCAGCTGTACCGGCTTGGCAGTGCAGGATTGAGCGTCGCATCGCTGGGGCTAGAGCACTCATCGGTAAGCTTGTTTGCTACAGGGAGGGCAATACTCGCCCTAGAGTGATGCGCTATGTAAGACGGGCGTTCTTGGGGACTGATATCAGTCCTCGAGACTATATGTCCCGTGTTACAGAGCGCATCGACTTCCTGAAGCAGAAGGTGTATGCATGGGCAAGCCGTATTCGTAGGTACAAACGGCGAGTGGAGCGATACACTCAAAATCGCACTTTCCAGAGCAATGAGAGGTGGGTGTATAGAGCTTGGGAGCGACCGGTCCAAGGTGTGACTGATACGCACCTACCGGATGATGACGTCATGTGTTCTTTCTGGCGTAACATTTGGTCGGTGCCTGTCAGTCACACAGAGGGTGATTGGACTCGAGAGGTCGAACGAGCGTGCGATCCAATACCGCAAATGGGGGCAATAACCATCAGCCCCCAAGATGTAGCTCGTGCAGTCCGTCCGTTGCCGAACTGGAAATCGCCAGGCCCGGATGGGCTGCACAATTTTTGGATAAAATGGCTACAAAAGTCACACGCTCGTTTGGCATCTCAGTTCCAGTCGGCCTTAGAGACTGGATCGCTACCCCAGTTCCTTACGACAGGAATTACCCACCTGCTCCACAAATCTGGTAGTACTGCGGAACCCAAAAATTATAGACCGATCACTTGCTTACCAACGGTCTATAAGGTTCTTACATCCATTTTGAGAGTTAAAATTAACAACCATATCGACAGCAATTCGATCATGTCGGCCTCTCAAAATGGATGTAGGAATGGGTCTCGCGGTACTAAGGAGCTCCTCCTCATTGATACTGCCATAAGCCAACAGGTTCGTCGTTCAAGAAAGGATCTGTCGACATGCTGGATAGATTACAAGAAGGCGTATGACTCGGTACCACATACATGGCTCAAGAGGGTGCTGGAGTTGTATAAAGTAGATGCAACTCTGCGCACCTTCCTGACGTCGTGTATGGGGCAATGGAGAACCGTACTTCGCTATCCAGGATGTCGACAAATTCAGAGGAATAGCGAACCAATAAGAATTGAGCGAGGCATATTCCAGGGTGACAGTTTGAGTCCACTTTGGTTCTGCTTAGCCTTGAATCCTCTAAGTACATTACTGGAGGATTCGGGTCTAGGCTATCGATTAAAGAGAGGTGGTCAGGTTGTATCTCACCTTCTTTACATGGATGACCTAAAGCTCTTTGCCCCCAGTGATTTGCAACTGATGGAGCTACTGACGGTAACAAAAACCTTTAGTAGCGCCATCAGGATGGAATTTGGTGTGGACAAATGTGCGGTCATGCATGTAAAGCGAGGGAAGATTGTGGAATCCGTGGGAACCCAACTCCCGGATTTCATAAACTTTAGAGCCCTCTCTCCAATCGAAACCTATAAGTATTTGGGTATGTCGGAAGCATTGGGCATTAATGCTGCTGACATGAAGCAATCGTTGAAGGAGCGCTTCTTTGGCCGCCTGAAGAAAGTATGTAATAGTCTTTTGTCAGGCGGTAACAAGGTGCGTGCCTTCAACGGTTGGGTCATGCCAGTCTTGATGTACTCTTTCGGCATACTCAAATGGACTCAAACAGAACTTGACGCCCTGGATAGGAGAGTCCGTACATTCCTGACGGCATCTCGAATGCATCACCCACGTTCATCGGTTATGAGACTGTATATCCCGCGAAAGTGTGGGGGTCGAGGCTTTTTAAATGCTAAGACCCTCCATAATCGCGAGATATGTAGTCTCAGGGATTATTTCCTAGAAACCGACGTGGGGATGCATCGAGATGTAGTCGCGGTGGACCAGGGCCTCACCCCGCTCTCGTTGGCTAAAGAGAACTGGCGCAAACCTGTAGTACTTGACACTAACGATCGCAAGGAAGTATGGCAGAGTAAGGAGCTTCACGGACGCTTTTTCCAGGCCCTACATGGGCCTGATGTAGATCAGTTAGCGTCCGTATCTTGGCTGCGTTTCGGTGACCTCTTTGGGGAAACCGAAGGTTTTGTCTGTGCAATTATGGACGAAGTTATCATGACGAATAACTATCGGAGATTTATTGTGAAGGATGGTACGGTTGACATCTGTCGGGCATGCCACCGTCCAGGCGAATCAATCCGCCACATTATCTCTGGTTGTTCTCGTCTTGCTAACGAAGAGTATTTGCATAGGCACAACCTAGTAGCCAGGATTATCCATCAGCAACTTGCTCTAAAATACAGTCTTGTAGAATCGGAAGTGCCATACTACAAGTATGTGCCCGACCCAGTTCTTGAAAATGGCAGTGTCACTTTGTATTGGGACCGATCCATCATCACTGACAGGACTATTGTAGCCAATAAGCCTGATATAGTGGTGATGGATCGAATCGAGAGGCGCGCAACGATTATTGATGTAACGGTCCCGCATGACGGGAACCTCGTGAAAGCCGAGAAAGATAAACAAATCAAGTATCTTGACTTGGCTCGCGAGGTTGTCGACATGTGGGATGTGGACTCAGCAATCGTTGTACCGATAGTCGTGTCAGCCAATGGCTTAATAGCTAAGAGCCTTGACCAACATCTAAGGAGGCTCGCGTTAGGCAGCTGGATCAAGGGCTTGATTCAGAAAGCAGTTCTTCTGGACACGGCGCGCATAGTTAGGCGATTCCTCTCTCTGGAGCCCTGACCGCCGGTAGCTTGGACCCTGTTCCCAATACCGGTGGGCCACTATTTTTTATATTTTTAAATGTTTTTTTTTGTATTAATATTGAAATATTTAAAAATATAATTTATAAGAAAGATTTTAAATAAAGGGGATAATAATAATAATAAATATTGCTGGACAATCCACACAGCATCATCTAGCCCCAAGCTAAGCAGAGCTTGTGTTATGGGTACTAGATGACTGATATACTTAATACAGTACATTACGTAGATAGATATTTTTATTATATATATAGAAAATACCCAGAACACCCGGAACAAATATTTGTAGATCGTACAAACATTTGTCCCAAGGCGGGAATCGAACCCGCAACCTCTTGCGTCGCAGGCGGACCTTCGCCCGCCGCGCCACATCGGTCGTCGTTATGGCTCCCTCAACGAATGTTTAATGATTTTCCCGATGATAGGGTTGTAATAGACTGTTATTGTAACTTCCACGTTATCTTCATATTGGTAAGGATCAAATTATAGTATTTTTACAAAAATATCTGTCACCTTAACTCTGTCTGTTTTGACAGAAAGATCTGCCACGTTTCTCTGACTTTTGTACCTAATAGGCATGTATGATATAGTTAGGAATGAGATGACTATTGTGGTGACGGCAAATAAAGAGGTATAGAAGAAGAAGAAATGATGCACCGACACCAAAGAAATAAATTGTGATAAAGGCTCGGTTGATAATGATGAAGATTATGCATGTTTGTGCTGTCAAGAACAAACAGTGGATAAGCACTAAGAATTGGCCAGCATCAAATATCGCAATAATAACGTTTTCATGTCGTAAACCTCTCGTTCCTCAGCCCCCAACATTCGTGGTTCTTTCTCAGTGCCCATACGAAAGCCCAGTGACTGTGTTGGACATCAGTTAAGGGATTCGTCGGGACACGTATGGATGTGTGTTTCTTAAGAGATCCGAGATGCACTGGGCACTTACGAATGGTGGGATTACCCAAGACACTGTTGTTTATTTCGTATGCTATTTTATTTGGCTCGTGCGGGATTTTGGTAAGTGTGGGTGCGATGTGATTTGAGAGTTATTCGCTACTTTTAGCAACATCTTAAAATGTTGCGATGATGTCAGTTTACACAGAAAAGGAAACGTACACAGGGCTAGTCAAAAAAATAAAACAAGAAAAGTACATATTAAGTATAGGTTTTTCCAATAGAACACACATGCCTTTGTCCCATAGGGTAGGGTAGGCAGAAACTACAGAATGCCATCTGCTAGGATCCTTACATACTCTTTTTGCGTCATTTACGTTCATACTCGTACATCTGGTCATACACGCCCGCCAGTTGAGTGTACTTCGCACCTGACATTTTCATAATAGAAGAAATTCTAACAGAAGGGTAGCAGTAGGTAAGTAATAGGTATCACATTTATATCCACATACATAACGCTTACCCCGACCCGGGAATTGAACTCAGTACCCACAGCTTGCTACTTCTAGACCAACGAGACAGTCAAGTAACTTCTAATGTTGCTGCATTTAGATTATGAAGGATGTAAGAGATTTTTCCAACTTGAGTATAAGAATGGCAACTGTCAACGCACCTGGATACCATATTGCTCAACGACATTAAAATAGCATTACTTAATTATTTACTAATTCATTGATAAGATTGTTAGGTTTTTAGAAGTGTGTAAAGACAGGAAAACTTACTACATGTAACCAATGAAAAAGTCACGATGACAAAGCAGTTTATTACATTCATTCTCTAAAACCAATTAATGAATTAGTGATCAACTACGTCATTCAGGTTAACAACGTTATTCATACGTGTTTTTGTTTTTGTTTCCGTGGAAGATAAAAATACTTAATACTCGTATAACATAGTCTACATAATTGTAGGTAGGTAAAGCATAAAGTTGCAAAGTCATGATGATTGAGGAAAATTAAGGCCCACTGGCTGCACAGCACGGCAAATAATTTTTGCAATACAGATGATTTCGAATCTTATTTAACACTGTTAACGTTCACATTTCATTGATACGTCACAACTTGTTTTGGCATCCTTCAGCACGCGAAATGTGAACGTTAAACTTCATAAAATAAGATCTCAAATCCTTTGCGCTTACTAAAATCCCTGACCTTCCGAGGTGCGTTCGCACTACGTATTTGAACGCGAGAAGCGTCATCAACAAATAAACTTCATGCTGGCATATAAGCTTGTAATGGTCAGTTCAAATATTTATATACATATACTGCTTCGTTGACTCAAAGTCAAAGTCAAATCTTTTATTACAATTAGAACGTTAAAGCACTTTCGAACGTGAAAATTACTCTTAAAATAAAATACTAAAATCTTCTAGTTGCCGTCCAAAAGGTAGCTTTGTATGAAGAAGAACGGGCAAGAAACTCCACAATTACTCTATTACAATATTTTATATACAATAATCAGATAATAAGACGACCGATGTGGCGCGGCGGGCGAAGGTCCGCCTGCGACGCAAGAGGTTGCGGGTTCGATTCCCGCCTTGGGACAAATGTTTGTACGATCTACAAATATTTGTTCCAGGTGTTCTGGGTCATTGCTATATATAATAAAAATATCTATCTATGTAATGTATTGTATTAAGTATATCAGTCATCTAGTACCCATAACACAAGCTCTGCTTAGCTTGGGGCTAGATGATGCTGTGTGGATTGTCCAGCAATATTTATTTATTATTATTATATTATAATTATCTATTTACTCTAAGTGTAGACGCCTCGTCCCAACAGTTGGGATCTGCTTCTAGCCTAACCGGATGCAGATGAATACCAGTAACTCCACCACATAGCTACTGGGTATTACTGGGTAACACGATACCCTTTTTGGTTAGACTTGTGATCACACTTTCGGGTTGACTGCCCGTACCAACTGTCATAGATCTACGAATGACAGACGGGACCAATGGCTTAACGTGCTTTCTGAGGCACACGGGACATACTCGTATAATGGATAGTCACGCATCCACGGACCAACCTCGGCAAGCGTAGCTTAACCTTCGATGGTTTCGTGCGGCTATTATACCATGAGTTCCACCTTATTCTCAACATGTCGTCTGCTACAAGTTCACCTGAACTCTTAGGAGATTCGTGAACTCATTTGACCCTTTCGTGTGATACAAGAATGACATCATCATCATTCTTAGTAGCGCCGCAACATGTTTGTGATGCAATCCAAGTGAATGTTTTCAGTATCAGTACGTTACTGTATTCAGGTGACCACTGATAACCATCGCTGTGCTGTGGGCCCCCCATGGCACAGTAACATGCTGGGCAGCTCAGCATTACACGAGTTTGACAGCACCAGCAGTTTGAACAAATATTTGTATGGCCTACAGGTAGTTGTTCCGGGTATGGCTGTTTGTGTCTGTGAGTTTGAATTATTGTAAATGCACCCACGTCACAGGAGAAATTCCTAGTGTGGGGCAATGTTCTTTTTTGTTTTTTTTTTAAGTTTTCCTTCTTGCTACTTGCTACAATTACGACGTGCCATTGCTGAACATTTTTTGTTAAAACTTGAACTTTGTGTTTTGTCTTCACTAACGTATTTTTAAACAATTTATAAACATTAGCCTAAGTTTTTTTTCTTCTTAGTGTATGCACGTATGTATATGACCTCTTTGGCAAAGTAAAATTACACCTTTAATTGTTTTCTATAAGTGTTTCTTTGATTTGTAACTTTGGGTTTTTGTGGTCAGATAGGCAGTCGCTCCAAGTAAAATACTGGTATTCAGCTACATCCGGTTACACTGGAAGCCGACCCCAACATATGTAGTTAGGAAAAGACTAGGCAAATGGTGACATAGAGCAAAAACAGAAATGGTTATAGATTCTATTTTTAGTACAAAAGTACTAGTACAATGAATTTAACAATAATTGTAAAATAAACCAAGTAAAATAAAAACTGGAACGGTACGTATTTAACGTTTCATTACAAGGTAAGAGCCCGTTAGGTACAATGTAAAAAGCGTTACCTTTTTATGTTTCAAAAGAATAACCAACTGAAATACTCATACGCTTTGCTACTTTTTATTTTATTTCACTCGCTCTGCTGTTTTGGTTTTTCTACGTTTGTTAGGAGAGAAAATTAGAATTAAAACGTGTTTTATGAAAAAAAATAAACACATAATATTCTAGTATTTTACCTTAATAAAAAAAAATAAAAAAAAATAAAAAAAATACAATACATTACATATATAGATATTTTTAGTATACATAGGAAATACCCAGAACACCCGGAACAAATATTTGTAGATCGTACAAACATTTGTCCCAAGGCGGGAATCGAACCCGCAACCTCTTGCGTCGCAGGCGAACCTTCGCCCGCCGTGCCACATCGGTCGTCAAATATATTCATCTTCAAGTTATTTTTGTACGTTGTTGCATTAAGCTTCCTATGCACTATGAAAAACTTACTACGATGACCAAATTCGTGGGAGTTTTCTGGATGCGAACAGTGAGGGGCCAGGCTTAGTGCCTATTCATTGGGAAGTCCTATGTCCAGCGGTGGGTGTCTACTGTAGGAACGAAAACAAAACGCTTTGTAACTTACTTGCCATGAAAACAGCCTATGTATACGATTTCTTACCAGATAAAGAGTCTCCGTTTAAACAGATGAAGGAATCAATTCGTTGCGTATTTAATTAAACATTTTAAAACATAATTTACTCCATTCTTGTTCAGTGGCACTATTTTATACTTATTGGTAAAGTTTTAATGGATTAATCTTCAAACTGTATCCTAATACAGTAACTTTTGCAAGCCTGCTGGCAATATCTGGCTAAACTTGAACTCTTTTTACGACCATGTTACCGTACTCATATTTGCAAATTAAAATATCCTTATTTTTTTGTTAAAACGATCAGAAATCCCATTTTGCAATTAATGAAATAAAAATAAAATAAAGAAATTCAAAGACTGTCATTACAGTTTCTTAATCGATCCATAGGTACTCGTGCCCTTCATGAGGTCACCTGTCCATCTGGCCAAAATCCGATTATCCCAATTATAACATTAAATAATGAAAAAACCGGACAAGTGCGAGTCTGACTCACGCACCGAGGGTTCCGTCAGCTATTTTCACCAAAATACTTAACATTACTCCATCGACAAGATCAGTAGGATTAAAGGACAAACTTAACTTTGTACTCGAAATAATGTTTTCCTGTACATCCATTTACGTAACGGTCAACTCTTCAACTGCAAATGTAAGTTAGTAGTCGTAGTTTTTCAATTTTATCATGCACATATTTTTATGTGATAAATCTACACGATAACAATTATTGGACTCTTTACTTTTGCTTTTAACGAAATTTCATGATTTTAAGTCAACTGGAAGTACAGAGGCCAGCACAACAAGCTACCTCAATGTGTCAAATTTCTAAAAACAATAAGGTTCATGTTCAATTGGGAAAACCTAATTGGGTCTGTACCTACCTTTTAGGTTTTGATTTAGTTGCAAGTTTCAAGAGAATATGTCCCATGAGAAGCTGTATTTTTTTTATTGAGTTAACTTAGATGCTTGTTTCTGTAGAGCTCCGAGGAACTGTAAATATGTTTTTTTTTTTCTTAAAAAATACGTTGCCCCACACTAGGAATTTCTCCTGTATCGTGGGTGCGTTTACAAACATTTAAACTCACATACACAAACAGCCAGACCCGGAACAATTACCTGTAGGCCATACAAATATTTGTTCCGTGTGGGGATCGAACCCACAACACGCGGCGCAGCAGCCGATGGCTCAACCACCGCGCCAACCGTGTCGTCAATATACGTATTTGATATTAATTTCAACTTGATAACCCCTCCACGCGGTCCTGAGAAAAGGGTCATGATAGACAGGCAGATAGACAGACAAACAGACAGGTGCTCAACTAAGAAATACCACAAAGGTGACATTTTTTTCCTTTTTAGGGACGGAACCCTAAAAGTATCAATATTCCGCCCAATATTATAAATAATATGTAATTTAATTGCTCTGGTTATGAACCCATAAATTCAGTAAAACTGTATTATAATACGGGGCTGGGCGCGAATTATACACGGCAACGAACATTAATTAATTAATGAACATTATATGGTAGATAAATCACTTTTTAACTGCCTCTTGTGTAACTGTAAGCTTGAAAGACCTGAAAAGGGTATGCAAAAGGTTTAGCTTCTGAATTACAGTAGTAGTACTCAGTGCCTAAATAATACTTATACTACTACTTCAAGTCGTTCGTGGTGCGAGTTCCGACACACCATCTCGAGAAGTTCCTCAAGGAAGAGTTCTGGCCGAAAGGTGTTGTGTATCGCCGGTTTCGTGGCCGCCTACATGACACTAGTCAGCGAAACACGACGCCGACTTCGTGTGCACTAGTTGTAGTTATTATGTAATATATATTTATAGTATTTTTAAATTTTGTTAATATAGTATTATATATGTTTATATGGGCCTAGATACCTGAAATAAATGGATAAATAAATAAATTTCTTAAAACTTACACCCGCTGAACATACAAGTACACCCAAAGCTTGTCAATAGGCTCGTCCCCTATTACATGGGACTTAATATAACCAATGTGGGTGTACTACAGCCCCTCCTAATACATGAGAACACAGTCGTGATGTTAATATATGAACCAGCTGACCCAGCGAGCTCCGTACCGGCTCATAAGTTTACTTACACTGCCATCTGTTAGAACCATTTGGAACTTATGAAAGGAAAACGTTTATTTTGTTAAAAAAATAATATTGCGGCCGATAATTGAGATAAAAATATCCTGTTTTATTACTATAACTATCCTGTAACTATTAATTTCATAAAAATTGTTAAAGTAGTTCCGGAGTTTTTCCTGGAACATCGTAACGCAAGATTGTTATGGATAAAGATATAACGAAACGACTAGTTCTTATATTGGCTAGCGCGGCTGTAAGCTTGAGGTACTGGGTTCGATCCCCAGGTCTGGCCAAATGTTATTGAGTTTTTCCAACAGGAATTTTCTCATTAGCAGCCCGGAGTCTGGATTGTGCCCGGTTGATGGCAATAGGTTCGCACCCTATTACATGGGACTTAATCATAGCTGGCGAAATGTGGGTGTTACTATAAGTGCACCTCTGGCTAACCCTTCGGGGAATATAGGCGTGATGTTATGTTATTTCTTTTCTAAAAACTGAACAAATTTATATAACGTTACGCTGCGCTCCTCTGCTTGAATCTCAGATCTTTACCGCACCAAAAAGTTTATCAAAGCATTGCTAACCTGAACATAATTATGGTTGAAATATTTCATGTTGGATCCTGTCGTTTCAGGAACTATGGATACGTGTAGAAATTAAGTAGTACATCCAATGATGAAAGTTTTGGATGATATTTATTTACATATGTGCATAAATAAGTTGAAAATTTAACTTTTAAACGTCAATATGTTTCTTGAAACAATACAAGGTCTATGTTTTCTAGCCGGCCACAGAAAATAAACTCGAGGTCACAATCTGAGGCGCAATTTCTGTATATTTGTAAAAACGTCCGCATTTTAATCTCAATCTCGATATGTCAAAAATACGTCAAATTTACCTACTTTTTTAACACATTTTGGACATTGATTGTCGCTGAGATAAGATTGCGACTAGATATTGAAACTTTTTAATAACGGGAATTAGCCTTCTATTTGAAAATCCATCATATGAGGACCATGCTGATGAGTATTTGTACAAACTTTAGTACTGATAGAACAGAACTACCTTGGCAGAGACCAACCAATAAGCTGGTACCTAAAACCCAATAAAATGATGAAGTAAATTATTTGTGTATATGGATATCATAATAAGTTTCCGTGTTACCTTCCCACCCTAGGTCGTATTTCATGAGTGAGGTCATTGGCGAGTTCACCACATAAATTGTACCCAAACACACTTTCGTTACGATTGTAGTCAGGGCGCAGTTACGGCGGGCGTCGGTGTTATAACCCGACTGCGCGACGCAAAGGAGGGTGTTGTGTTTTATATATTTTGTTACTTTAACTTTTGAAAAGCTTGTAAGACCATTTTCGTACTATAAGTTGGTCTACCTACGTATTGTCTTAAGTTAAACATCTGTGTCCGCGTTGAGCGAATTTTGGTAGGGGCAAAACTTATGTATTTGCGTCACCGACATGATAACGTGACTTGTGTCAAAAACACAGTTATCACGAAGTTTTAAGTTTTTGATTCTGTCGGCAGTCTCCATGAATAAGTATTTCTTTTTTCTAATTCCTAGATGTACTTGGCAAGAAGTGGCACAGTTCAAAAAATGGTTCTTCGTCGAGTACCAAGGCAATGTATTTTAAAATGGCGCGTTCTTAGAATAATTGTCTAAAATAAAATATATTTCAGTACTAAAATAAAATATATTTCAGGTTATATTGGACAATCAAATCAACAACATTATTCAACAAAAACTTGACTTACTTGATATTTGAAATGAACTTCAAACTAAGAAGTAATGAAATTCGTATAATTCAGGGCAAAGAGCAAGTTGTTGGATAATAAAACTAAGTCCTAACTGTACATATAGTGACAACACCACTCAACGTAAACAAATCTTCTCCGTGTTAATATACTGTAATTAAATAAATATAAAGTGATCATTACATAAAACAACAAAAGTGACATGATAAACATCAAATAGCTCAGTGGTATCGTTTGCAGAGTGAAATAATAACTCAGGGATACTAATAAAAAATCTTGACAGTGAGTGTAACAGTATTTTCATAAAAACAATATCATAAACAATAAAGTAGCTCAAAAGGCGTTAAAAACGTCATTACCCGAAACAAGAAAACCTATTCGACCGAAATCGTAAATAAACAGTGCAAACAAAACAAAAATAGTGCCAAAATAAAAAGTGGACGTTAATTTAAAAAAAAACAACAAAACCGACTTCGTCCGTCACCGATAAGAGTGGGCGCGTTCCATATCCTACACAGTGCATAACGCTATCTTTAGCATACTCTCACACACAAACGTCACTTAGTGTTAAATAGCTTTAAACCACATTTGGAAACGTTCCAATTTTATATAACAAACAATATAAATATTTTAAGCATTACACAGTTCAAAATGGATCGTAAATGCTGTGGATGTTTCGAAATATTATCCGATTCTCAAACAATTAACTGTACTGGCTGCCATAGCGTATTCCATCTGCAATGTGTAAACGTACTGCAGAATGATTACCAACAAACTGCGCTTAAATGGATATGCCCTACTTGCAGAGGAAAGGTACCCAGAGGTGAAAACACAAATACATATGTTAGACCAAAATCTTTTTCGACAGACGACACTATAAATGTGAACACTCTGCCGCGTTCCCAACGTGCAAACTCAGAATCACCTATTCTTACTCCTAATAGCGATTCAAACGCCTTAAATTCTCTTACCCACGAGATCCGCATGATGCGACATGATATGTCACATATAAAGTCTCAGCTTAATGAGTTATCTTCAAGCATAAAAATCTGTAACAACAGACTAGACAGTTTTGATGAGAGAATCACCCAATCGGAAAACAAGATCTCCACTTTAGAGACTCAAACTAATACGCACGTCCTAGAACTAAACGACACCATCTCTCAGCTTCAGGAGCAGCTAAATGCACAGGCGCAGGTAGCAATTTGTAATGAAATAGAAATAATGGGTTTAAATGAATCTAATAATGAAAACCTGAAACACACGATTCTTTTGACCGCATCAAAAATTGGCGTGGACTTAAAAGATGACGATGTTGACTGGGTGACTAGGACCGGGATCGCTAAGAAGCGTGCTTCAGGAGATGTCAATGTGAAAATGCCTAGGCCGATCATTGTACGACTTTTGCGACGATCCAAAAGGGACGAACTTATTAAAGCTGCAAAATCCAGAAAAAATCTAAATTGCAAGGATATCGTCCCTGAAGGGCCGCCAGGAAGAGTTTTCATCAACGAGCATCTGACGAAGCAAAACCGGCTGCTTTTTCGTGAGGCAAGAAAGAGAGCGCAAGCGAAAGGTTTCAAGTTTTGCTGGATCCGCAACGGTCAGATTCTCCTTCGCAAAGAAGAGGGGATGCCCGCCACTCGAATCCAGAATCTGGCTAATATACACCATTTTCTTGGTCCCGAAATATCAGACAATAGCCCTGATCACGGATTACTGCCCAAAATACCCCCTGACTCTGATAACTAAGTGCATACACAGAATTTTTGTATCCCTGTTGTTCCTTTTCTAAAAAAAATATTTTTTGTTTTTGTTTACTATTTATATTTTCTTATCTTAAGAGACTTTATCCTTTTAAAATTAACGCTGACACACACTTTCATCCATACACAACAATTGAAACCCCTCACAAATACACACGATCTCAAACACATACTTACCTGTATTTCACGCATAAACACACCTTTAATCGAGTAGATATAACATGTTGCAATTTGATTAAACATCTCCAAATAATTATAACAGCATCGCAATTATTAAAAATAATAAGTGACAATATTAGTCATACCCCTATCTATATTAAGTTACTCTCTTACTTGTGGATAACTTAGAAATATTTCAAAATATTGATGAAACCCTTAGTATAGATTGTCACTTGCTGGATAAACTCGAATTATGTGAAAACCACCTAAACTGCGACTATAACTTTAAAATGATAACACTAAACATCAGAAGTGCACAATGTAATTTTGACAGTTTTTTGATTGCGCTGAAACGTTTAGATATAGAATACGATGTTATTGTACTTACTGAGTGTTGGCTGCATGATTGCTCTGTTATAAGACAAATAGAAGGTTACGAAGTTTTCAACACTACTCATCATATAAACAAGGCTGGTGGAGTATTAATATATGTGCGGGACTCTATCTCGGCTTCGGTAACGGAGCCAGACATAGATGATGCGGACTGCCTATTGGTAAGCATAAATGGTTTTATACAAATTTTTGGTATATATCGCTCCCCTTCTATTGTTGATTTAGATAAATTTCTAGTATCTCTCGACTCGAACTTGAGCAAACTTAATGATAATTCCAGATTAGTAATGCTTGGAGATCTGAATATAGATATACTCGCAGTAAACCCAAGCGCTTATAACGTAGCGTATCAATGTCTGATGGCGCAACATGGCCTTCTTCCCGCCATAACGAAACCCACAAGAGGAAATAGTTGCTTGGATCATATTTTTGTAAGAAGTAAAGATTCTATGTTGGGGGTGGTCGCCAAATGTGCAGTAACAGATCATGACGTTGCTATGGTCGGCTTCAACACATCACATGAAAAAACAAACAGAAAGAAAAGGATAATCCGGAAGACAGATTATGAAGCTGTATCTGCTGATCTTCAGAAGGCTGACTGGACCAACGTCACCAATAAGAGCGACGTAAATAAAGCATTACAATGTTTTAATAATATACTTACTTCAGCAGTAAACACTCATACACATTTATCCAAATGTAGCCGCTCGAAGTTCAACCTAAAGCCATGGATCACTCCCGGTTTGATGAGATGTATGCGTCATAGAGATAGTTTACACCGCCAGGTAAATCTAGACCCTAAAAATGACATTCTTAAACGTTCGTATACTAGGTACAGAAATTTCTTTATAGATATTCTTCGTCAAGTGAAGAAAACCCACAATAGTAAAGCCCTAGAAGATAACAAACAAAACCCAAAGAAATTGTGGTCCACTATAAAAGACATATGTGAGATACGACAAAAAAGAAAAGTTTCTGCTGATCTATTAAAATCGAAAAGTACTGCCCACGAATCGCTTACCTTCTGTAATCGCTACTTCTCAACAGTAGGCAAAACCCTGTCTGAACGAATACTACAGCGGCTATCAACTTCTGAAGAAGCACTATCCGCTGATATTGACACAAATACCTCAACCGTTGATTCGATGTTTACGACGCCTACAGATATGTTTGAAGTAGATTCTATCTTAAGAAATCTCAAACAAGACAGTGCACCCGGCTTAGATGGAATCAAACCGTCGCTAATCAAAGTGATAAGGAGCATTATCTTGGAACCCTTCACTTACATATGCAATCTGAGTATGTCATCAGGAATTTTCCCAGAGTATTGGAAACTGGCAGTCGTGTCGCCAATTCATAAAGCCGGACCTAAGAACTCTCCGGACAATTATAGACCTATATCTCTACTTTGCATTTTTTCTAAAGTACTGGAAAAATTAATGAATATCCGCATTGTAAATTACCTAGAAAACCACTCACTCCTGTCAGACAGACAATTTGGATTTAGGAAGGGAAAATCGACAGCTGAGGCAGTTGAACTGCTAACGAACATCATATCTAAGCATACAGATGGTGGAAAACGTTGTCTTGGAATATTCTTAGACCTTGCTAAGGCGTTCGACACCATTTCTACTCCTATACTCCTTAAAAAACTCGAAAAGTTAGGTGTAAGAGGAACAACACTCAACTGGTTTCGTAGTTATTTGAGCAACAGACGGCAATATACCAGAGTGGATAATTTGATCAGCGATGAACACGAAATCAGCTTTGGAGTTCCGCAGGGCAGTATACTTGGCCCAACATTATTTACAATATACATGGATGACATTCTCAAAATAACTATCCCAAACGCTGACCTAATTTGCTACGCCGATGACACTGTTATACTATTCCATGGAACCGATTGGAAAGATGCCTATAAAAAAGCAGAATCAGGAATGGTCAGGATCTCTACGTGGCTAGACACGAATCTGCTAACACTTAATGTTAATAAGACCAAATATATTGCTTTTAGGAAGACACTGGCCTCCACACTACCTTTATGGAAATTGAAAAATCATGGGAACTTATGCCATAACTCATTTAACATCCACGCTCAATGCTTATGCAGCAATATCGACAGAGTAGATGAAATAAGGTACTTAGGAGTTATCATTGACCAGCACCTATCATTCAAAACACAAATCAGGGAACTTGCGAAACGTGTTCGGAAGCAAATTTATGTTATGAAATTGATACGAGATAGCGCATCTGTGGATATTAAAAAACTAGTTTATATAGCTTTATGTCAGTCGCTGATACAATATTGCATTGTAATTTGGGGAGGAGTGGCCAAATCTCATTTAATCAATCTTGAAAGAGCTCAACGCGCAGTCCTGAAAACACTATTTCGTAAGCCTTACCATTTTTCTACAGAAATTCTGTACGCAGAGGCCTCTCTGCTGAGTGTCAGGAAATTGTTTCTACTGAAGGCAACAATGAAGTCCCACATCGAAGCTTCGAAAAGAAGTGACTTAAGTAGTTTGCAGGCAAAACGAAATTTCAGAGTTCCAACTCCCGCAGTTAAATCTGCTTACGCGCAAAGACTCCCATATTTTCTACACCTCCACGTCTATAATGCGGTGATCAAACAGTGCAAAATAAGAAACCTCACTCGAACGCAAATTAAGAATAGACTAACATCCTGGCTACTAAATCTCTCATATGATGAAGCAGAAAATGTCATTAAAGTGGTAAAATAAGTTTTTGCATAAATCTGCCACTCTCTTGTCTCGTTCTTACACACTCTGAAACACATACCTACCCACACCACACATTCACACTTACTCACACATACAAGGAAAACACTAGTTTTTCTATAATATACGAGTAGACACTCCCATACCCATACACACAGTCAAGCGTATACTGTTTTATTATTATTATTATATTTTTTTAATACTTTATACTTTACATTTTTTCATTTTATCTTTTGTTATTTTATGTGATGTAAAATTGTATAATGGCAAACCCTCCATATTGGTACCCAAGATACAGGCTTGCCTAGTTTGGGACCAATGATCAAAACTGTGTGAAACTTTTATTGCAATAAATTTTATTATTTTATTATTATTATTTTAACTCTCGTAGGGCTAAGTTGAGCTTGACCTTGCGACTTCGATCGAAGCTGGAACAAATAACAAGAAGGTAATTAAGGTTGTTAGTTGTAACAATTTGCTGGACCAGTTGCGTCCCAAGATGGTAAGAAAACACAGAGTTATTTTATTAGTTCTGAAGACGAAGTTCATTGGTCTGGTATAGAAACAATTGGCAAAAACTATACCAAGTATGTATTACAACATATTATATAGGTAGTCTAAGTTACTCTTAAGCAACAGACTAATAGAATTGGACTAATTACTTTTTTAGAATATTGAGTGTCTAAATAAATTAAGATATTAAAAGATTACCTAACCTATAGTAATTATTAGCCACCTTTCCAGACTTTCTTGCAACGTTAGACACATCATCTACCTAGCCTTATCCCAACTATATAAGGGTCGGCTTCCACTCTAACAGTATGCATCTGAATACCAATATTTTACATGGAGTTGCGGCCTATCTGACCTCCACAACCCAGTTAATGGGCATCACGATACGATTGGTAAGACTAGTTGTCAGATTTTCAGGCATCGGCCTACCCGTAACGACTGTCAAAATCTACAAATGACAGCCGCTGCCATCAGCTTAACGTACTTTCCGAGGCACGGAGGAGTCTCGATATGTGACGATAAACGATCCACATACTGACGTCAGCAAACGTAGCTTAACCCATGAGCTCCTCGTTAGACTATTATAATTGAATATTATATATTAGTATAATTGATCTGTAATAAATTGTAAAACGAAATTATTGTAACCTCCCGTTATTAGCTTAAGTCACTACTACACTACTGGTTTTAGGTTATCGCTAGTATTCCAATAAGACTGGGTTATGCACCCCTTACTTTGAGTGTGATATAATCATACGATAGGCTAGGCAGATGATGGTATTAATAATAAAGTTACTATGACCGCCAAAACAAACTCAGAGAGTCGCTTTCGACAATACTTCTCAGGAATCAGTCAGATAGGAAATGCCGTCACCATCTAGTATTCAAAATATAGACCATAACATTGAATATAAAAATCTGGAAAGATTTACTTACTCACAGATTTAAATATGGTATCATTTCAGTTTGACAAACTCTTTCTAAGCTAATTCAATTTTTTTAGCGTTTTATAAAAATGGTCCTACAATGCCGTATAAAATCCCATGCGTCTAGTCGCCGTCAAACTTAGACTAATTCCCTCAAAGTTATCAATTCCATAACTTAACTCTAAGCTCCCGGGGCTCGGAACATTTCGAGCGGCTCTTAAACAGTTCTTAATGACTGTCGCTCGTTAAGGCGAAAGGTTTTGGCTGTTCTTCCGAATTAACAGTTACAACGCCTCGAACTACCACCGTAATCTGACCTACCCCCCCTCCCATAATATTTAAACATTCTTACTAAATCGTGGTCCTATGGCTCAATCCCCGGGGGTCGTTTTACGCTGGTACCTTATTTTGCGGCGCGGATGTAAACTTTTATGCATTCAGAATAGCCCGAAAATTGCTCGTCTGACGTTTTCAAAGCGTTCGTAGATGGGGTTTTATTTTAAAATAGTGATTCTTGATAAAGGACGAAATATGAAGCGTGTGGAGGTAATGTTTGCAGGGAAATAGAACATGGACTCAAATGTGAGCTCGTTACCGGGAATGGGTATCTGAGGAGAGGTAATGGGTAGGCAGATAGTGTTGTATGTATGGCTCTCTCTCTCTTGAGAACTCGTTCATTATTTGCCGCATTGTCTTGCGGCGAAAATATATTCATATTTAATTTTTCGTAATTATGGCAATTTGAGGTATAAACATTCGCAAACCTGATTTTAAATGACAAATTACTGTAAGTAAGTACTGTGTTTCAGGCAAGTAGGGGTTTTCTTATACTAAATAACAATCTTTTATTTACTGAATGTCAACGCCGAGCCTAGATTTGCTCTAGTTACTTAGGATTTTTTAAAATACAACCCTTAAAGGAGTTAAATAATAAGCTAGTAAGTATGGAAGTTCGTCATTTCTCCTGATGGGAAATCTGATCCGCTACTTTGCATGTAGGTACAGAGGCCAGTACATCAAGCTACCGACCGACGTGGCGCGGCTGGCGAAGGCCCGCCTGTGACGCAGGAGGTTACGGGTTCTATTTCCGCCCTGGGACAAAACATGTTTGTACGATCTACAAAGATTTGTTCCTGGTGTTCTGGGTATTTTCTATGTGAAATTAAAAATACATACATTATTATTATATGTTATGTATTGTTTTAAGTATATCAGTCATCTAGTACTCATAACACAAGCTCTGCTTAGTGTGGGGCTAGATGATGCTGTGTGGATCACAGTGTCAAATATCTTTGATAGGCTTTCGATTTTATTATAAAATTTTAAGGTTCATGTTCAATTGGGAAAACCTGACAGCTTGGGGTGCTTGATGTGCTAGCGTCTGTAAAATAACTCCCAGTTATCTCTTTTTTTATAAGAGAGGGTCACCTAAGAGTTCAAGCTAGATGGTCCATATGCGTCCATAACATATTTAAACGCCATTAAGTCAAAAATAAGTAACAAGGAATATGTAGACGCGTCTTACATAGCCCCATCATTTAACCTGAACTAGCGCAGATTTATCTAAATTATTCAGAACCCCTTGTTTCTAGGCTACTGATACATCTACAAAATACATACAGAAGGTCCACAACACGTACTTTAGTTTAAAATATCACGCCTGTATTTCCCCAAAAGGTTAGGCAAAGGTGTGAGTGTGATATTAGGCACACCATTGCTTTTAAGTCCCATTAGGGGGCAAGCCTATTGCCATCACCCGAGTACAAATCCAGGCTCCGAGCTACTTGTGAGATGCCAGGAGAGCAAATATGTGAATAACACTTTACCGTCGCGGGCATGGATAATAGGACATTAGCAGTTAGTGTATGCAACTAGACCAGCGACGCAGTCACGCAATTCATATTATCATTGATATTTGCGTTTGGGCAAAAACCAAAGCCTAATTGTTGGTGTCCTAATAGTTGTGGAGGCCTGCATTACCAGTGGTTTACGGAAGCCTCTCTCTCCTAGAAACGAAACGAATGTAATATTTCTAGTGCCCATATAATTACACCAACGCCAACCCTTCAAAGAACAACAAAGCAAAGCGACGCCGTTAGGCAACAGATATGTTTATGATGGGGTTACTTCACAGAATCTAATATGACGTAAGAAAATATGAAAAATAAAACTGGTGTGCCGTAGATAAAATAATCTTCGAAGTAGGTTCTAGTACGGTTTAGTACATTTCTTTGTTTGTTATTTTATTCATGACCACCATAGTGCATTATTCAGCGCTTGTAGTGACATTCGTTCTGTCAACTTACTCAGTTGATAGAACGAATGTTGAATTATTAAGTAAGTAGGTACTTCAAGGACGAAAAACTTCACGAAACCCTCTCCTTATCGCATGATGGTAATAAAGTGACAGTACATACAAGTACTCCTATGAGTAATGATCCTAATCTCTATAGATTAGTACCCACTTGTACTGTCTATTGACGAAGATAAGTATCCGCCTTACTTATTTGCTACATGCTTGACTTACACTCGCCAGCGCCTTATCACTGTAGCCGCGCAATTGTTTACACAATGTAGATCACCGCGTAGTTTACTTGATCAGGCGCAGGAAGTCAATTAGTTGCACAGCGCTGCAATATGTAAGCGGGCACGCCCTTTACACCTGAAGGCTTAACTTATTCAGTTTTACAGGCTTTTGTTTAATTTTATATGTTAATTTTGTTTTAGGTTATTCATTTTACTTTCGTGCAGATTGGAGTATACCTACTAGTTAAAATGTGTGATTTATAAAGTAGATTAAATTATTATTTTAAATACTTACACTGTATAGATTCAAGTTCTTTAAACTTACAAAGCAGATGTGATGCTGGTGAGATAAGTTTGTTGCGCTTAATCCTCTTCCCAGTAATAAATACTGGGAAGTGCTGATGGGCTGATGGATTTGGGGGACTGTCTTATGTAAATTTTGACTTTGGGCGTCCAAAAGGTGCTGATTTTCAGCGTAATTTGTTTTTTTTATTGCAACTTACTCCACAATAACTCATCCCTGTTTGTGAACGAGGATGTTGTACTTCTGAGTTCCCCTATCCCAAGCCAGCCTACACAGGCTATTAAGACAGGCAGACACGGCGCCGCTGTCGCCGTAATCCTTACAGACAGATGGGCCACTGTTAATACTGATTAATTGCTGGACAAATCTACCCGACACATATTTTGGGGATTGTATCGTCTTCAGGAGCCTGGCAAATTGCTTAGCTCTATGCCGTCTAGATAACGTCTTGTAGCCGGCTGTTCATTGGTGGATATTTATGGATTAGTAATACCTTCATTACTACGATTTCAACCTACTGGGATTTAGGAATAATTTGACTAAACGATAATTATAAAGTATTAAGGGAAAGGATCTTTTTTCATATTTACCTATTACGGTGATGTAAACGGAAAAAAAATGTATTTATGATGATTGTGCCTACAAAAGTTACTACAGCAATGTTGCTTTTAGTGTCGTTGCATGTCGGGATCAGAAAGGAAACTTTTGTCTTTTGCAATAAATCAGTTTTTTTGTACGCGCTAATATCAGGATCTTAAAAAAATGCGTGTTATAGCCCAATTCGTGAGTAAAGCCACGACTCTTAACACCTTAACTGCTAAACATCGAGGCACAATAGATAACGTCTTGTTTTTCGGTCATTTGGCGTTCAACGCGTTAAGAGCGGGTGAAACCGCAGGGCACAGCTAGTAATATTCACCTAGAAAAAAAAAAGTACATAATTTAAAGTATACTATTCAGTTTACTAAACAAAAAAAACGTAACGTAAAGTTTAAAAAACCGCTAATATTTGCTCTGGTTTATTGTATTTCGGTTTTATGAGTATTTCGCATGGGTTAGTAGGTACATACATTTCTTATACTGTTATTTCAAAATACTACGACGAGAGAATAGTCGACTCGTAGCTCCATTTGATAAAATAAAATTGTACAGTGGACATAGAAGGAATCTATCGAACGTCTGCGATTCCACATTTATTAAATGTACGAGTAAGAACGTTTCAAACTGAAACATTTCTGTACTTTAAAATATGCTTCAGACGGGTGGAACAGAGATATAGATATCTCTAGGAATTTTATGATTTTTCAGTTGAGCAAGTATTGGAGCTCTGCCTCGCGGTTCTGCTCGCGAATGTTTGAATTTTTAAGTAATATGAAAAGCAATTATTATTTTCTGAACAATTACGTGTATTTGTGTTTCTCTAAGTATACACAATGTGTAAGCACAGGAAAAAAGAACCATGTTTGTTTATTTTTCCTAACGAAGATGGAGAAGATGAGACATGGACAATATGATACTGGCTTAAATCCGACGGAAAAATTAAATTAAATAACAGAAAAAAAACAAGCCAACCTCATTAATTTAAAAATTAAATTAAAGCACCACAAACCTTCCGTTAGGATAAATTAAGATTTAAATAAAATAAACAGTTGAAATCAGCGTTGGATTAGTATTCTTTACCCATCCCCCCTCCTCCCTTGGTGGCTAATTATTAATTAACACAGGAGGGTAGGACCACAAGCTAGATAATATTATCAGAAGGTTGAGTCAAAGCAACGAACGAAAATGCACGCACACAGAAACACTCCACGTACAACGAGTGCCAGCGCATTCAAATCGCGACAGGCATTTGTTTCAAGTCGCTGTACCCACGTGTGTATGTATGCGTGTACCTGATTCCATTCTTTGTTTGATCTTATCCTTCTGTAAGTTTCTGTAGGTTGGGCTATTTTTCAGTGGTACAACGGCCCTTGACAAATTTACCGTTTGTCTCGTTATTATAATCCGGTTATACGGGTAACAGGTTTATTTATAAAAAAAAGGATCAGAAAGACTTGAGGGTGTTTAAATTAAAAAAGGCGTTTTAATTTTGTTTCGGGTCAAATTTCATTGATATTCGTATTATGAGCATGTGTCTTAGTTAAGGACGCCTGGATTAATTGGTGAGCTAAGGTGCATATTTATGTGTGTCAGTGGTGTCAGTATTCGAGAAGGCGTCTGCACACATACCTGTCCCGGCTATCACTAAGCTATATTCACATACGTCACGTCACACCTGTTTTGCCTGAAGGGTTAAGCAGAGGCACAGCTATATTTATCCAGTTAAGTTTAAGCCCGATGGTGGTGAGCCTATTGCAACCAATCCGCACTCCGGGGTGCTACTGAGAAATTCCTACTGGAATAACCCAGTATCACTTTCGATCCAGAAATCGAAGCCAGGATCTCACATGCGACCACTATATACTATACTGGCACGGACCTTAGCGCTGGGCGCAGTAGTGGGGTTAAGTTTGCGCATGGGGACTTTATACTAAAATCGACCACTGCATAACTCAAGGCTCAAGATCCGTGCCGATAACTATATCAGCGAAACTGTGAAGGTAAACTGTAAAAAACTCCAAATCTCATTAATTTAGTTAAACAGTACTTACCCTATTACGTAATTTAGAAATTTATCTAAAAAGTACAAAAAGGTTGTACCACTAACTTACTCGTCATAAAATATATGATATTCCGTAGAACAAAAAAAAACATGTGTGCAATTCACACGTGGTAGAAATGAAACCTTCAAAAATGCTGGCTTCAAGATAATGAGACGAATGTAATATTTTGGGAAGAGGATAATTGTAGGTTTTAGTAATGATCGTAGTGATACAAAGTTTGATAATTATTTTATAAAATTTCCACGACATAAGAAACACAGTATAATGCTTCCTATCTCATTTTCTCCCACGTTAAATCTAATGAATTTAATATGTGTCTGTCTCTTTTTACTGTCGCTTTTTCGTTTCATAAACTTTCAAATCACAAAGATGCTAAAGAAGTTTTCACTTCAAAAATCAATTTCTCAAAATTACACCGAATTGCGAACTTATAAGCGGGAAACTGACTTATAGAGATACACCTAAACTCTGAATACAACCACTCACCAGGAAACCTATAAAAATCAAGCATCTACTCATCGCATATAACCCTAACATTTATATTTTCCTACCCTCAGATAAATTTTACGACAGTTTAAAACTCGAGGGGTAACCTACAAAGGCTTGAACCTAAAACTTCATAGTTTCAGGTTCAAGCCTTAAAATTGATGGCGACCATCTGTCAGCTGTTCCATGCAAATCAATTAAACTTCAACAAACTTAATTATGGGCATACAAAAGGCCGCCGTCTTTGTCCCAAAGTTCTCTTTCATTGGTGGATCACATAACTTCAGTTCGTTCGCTCTGTCGTTCATTCGTTCAATTGTTCACGATCGCTTCTGTTGACATTGTCTAATTCTGACGTCATCAATCTATTTGGATTGTTATTGAAGCCCTTTGGACTTTAATTAGAGTTTTAAAGGAAGATTCAACTTTGTGCATGTTCCTGCAAATATCGTAAGTACAATGTGTCTGAAAGAATGTTGATAGCAGTAATATTTCACTATTAATTCACTGTTAAGACGCTAACTAATTGGTTCATTTAATAACGATTATTACTAGATATTCGACGGCATGGTTGGCACAGTGACTGAGCGATTGACTGCTGCGCCGTGTGTCGTGGGTTCGATTCCCGCACGGAACAAATATTTCTATAGCCTACAGGTAGTTGTTCCGGGTCTGGCTATCTGTGTATGTAAGTTTCAATGTTTGTTAACGCACCCAAAATAAAGAGTCAAGCTGAATCTAATGTCAAAGACCATTTTTCAAAGGCGTGCCAAATAAAATTACATACCTACATGTAAACATACTCCAAAAACATTACCTACCTTCCTTCTGCAGCAGTAAGGAAAAAGCAACACTAAAACAAAAGCGCGAATCAACTTGCATGATACATCAGCTCGGCATCAAAGTTCAGTCAATCACGCAGCGGTATCGCGACCACACCGACGTGCACAGCGCAGCTCTAAGGCGCTTTCAATTACCTGCTGCTGGTGTGAACTCCGGAAGGCACCGGCACGCGACTTGATGTACTGGAGACCACAGAAGGGCCGGGTACGCGAGCTTTGAAAAACTTTAGAGTAAAGAGATATGGATATTGTGGGTAAGGAACTAATCAACAGCTACATACGATAATCGTAATATTAATTTATAAATATAAACGCCTATAAGATTTCGTTTAGCAACTGCTGTCACGATAACAACATCCCGTTAAGGCCGAACAGGCACTTTTGTTTTGTAGTACACAATGAGGAATGCTTGCTGAGAGAATCCTATGTGTTATTTTTGTAAGCCTAAAAGAATATTTTATTCACATCCCTTAGTCCTGGTGTGTGCCAGGTTCATGACAGCAGGCTCGCCTCCTTTCTCAACATGGGACTCACTTGAAGTATTTACTAACATACAGCTGCTTTCCAGAATATAGTCGTGGTATTCTTAGCTATCAAAAGTATTAGTACAAGCAACTTAAAGTTTTGCCAAACTGTATCTGAAGTTGAGACTAGTTGTAACTATACTCCTCGTTTATTAATATCTATTGGGAAATTAGAAAATTATGCACCCTCGAAGAAAGTATTTTGTTATTAATCATACAAAAACATCAATTGATAACCTATCGTGTACGCTCTAACTTCGGTTTTCTTATGTTTTCACTTTACCAAGTTGCACTTAACAACCAGCAATGTGTTTTTTCTTTAGTTTTTGACTGTGAACTATTATTTCTGACTATGATTGCTCCTGGCACGTAAATTGAAATCTGGTTTACAGTTTGGCGAAGTAAACTGCGGTTAGCTATTGCCAAGTTCTTAAATTGGACTTATACTTAGCATAGTACATCTCATCTTCACTCAAACTCAGCAGAATTTTCTGTCGCTTTTTAGGATTTAAGATAGATAGATAGACAAGTAACATTAAAAAGGCTGCCTCGTTTGTCTGCTAGTGGTTGCACCGATCTGGGAAACTCGGTGAAACCACCGGACCGGTACGGATACAATGATGCCGGTGCGGTACACGTCTGCCCAACCGTTCAGGAAATACAGGCGTGATATTATGCTCGTGACATATCTTAAACAGTAAAAATAAACCATAACAAAAAAAAATCACCTCCATTTTAGTTTTATTTTATCATCCTTCACACCATCCATCCATCGTTTGCGACACGTTTGTACTCAGGACTAAATAAAAGCTATGAGTCGGTAACAATCGTATATTGTAGACTAACCTTATAACAATAAAGACACGTTATTTGTTTGCTCTCGAGTTAAATGTAGCGAACTTACCATATTATTCTAAAATCCTATTGAAACCTGCATTTACGAATAAATTTCATTTCATTTCATTTCATTTGACTTGTATATGCTCTGATGACATTCATGCACAAAAGTTTCCTCGCAAACAAAATGCTTGTACAAAATCTATAAATTAATCCAAAACAAATACCAATGACTTGTTCATTGATTGGTGGATGCGGCGAACTCATTACCATGCATTGTGCGCCGCAAATATACAACGCGATGACGTCACCACACGATTTATATTAGCTTTAGAAGCTGTTGGAAATTAATTGCTGATCTAAGTCATTAATTACTGAAAATTGCAGGTAATATTGGTTATTAATTGGACCAGAGAGGGGCAATTCCCGTATTTTTTAAACATAACGTCACCTTTATAATCCCCGAAGGGTTAGGCAGAGACATTTCACCAGTTCTGTTAAAGTCACATGTAAAAGGATTTTAGCCTATTGCCACCAACCAGTTTTTAATCCAGACTCCGGGCTGCTACTGAGAAGTCCCAGATGGAAAAACCCAATAAACACCCAACTCGGAATTCAAACCTGGGACTTCGTGCTCAGCAATAGCGTTCCGACCACTAGACCAACCAGGCAGTTTTTAAGGTCGTTCGCATTCTAATTTTAATCTTGATGTGTCAGAAATACGTCTATTATACCTACATTATTGACAAGTATTGGACATTGTTTGTTGCAGAGATGAGATTGTGACTAGATTAATTACGAAAATTAGCTTTCTGGTTGTGTGAAGTCTGAAAATCTGTATGCGATCAGAGGTGATATGGAGGTTCAGAGCTGTAAGCCCCCACTTCCTTCCCCTGCTCCTTCCTGCCCACCCTTTTATTCCCCATGTCTGTTTTATTTGTTTGTGATTTATTTTTATCTCTTCTCGTGCCATGTTAGACGCAAGCATGAAAATGTTATTAGTCTTCACTAACAAAGCAATTTTTGGTAAAACAGTGTCGAAACTAATAAAATATTGTTGGTAGGCAACTCAGAGGAAAACCAATTACCATAAGGCGGGCCGCCAGAGTAGCTTGCAAACAATTATGAGCTTACCTACTTATTCCATTGGATCAGTGTCCTCACCTTGTGTACAAGAGTTTGCCAGTTCAGACCTTTGTCAACCAACACAACATCACGCCTGTAATCCCCAAAGAGTTAGGCAGAGGTTTATCTATACTACACTCATATTTCACCAGCTATATTTAAGTCCCATGTAATAATGGGCGTGCCTATTGTCACTACGGGCTGCGATTGAACAAACCCAGATGGAAAAATACCAATTCAACTTTTCCCTACCTTGGCATCGAATCGAGGACCACATGCTAAGCGTTCAAACGTGGCAGTATTTGTCATTCAAATCAATGACAAAATCCCTGCAGAGGTTTAAAATAGCTCTTTATTTGCACTGACATACGAGCAATCACGCGCCACACAACATGTTTATCTCGTATTCCCGATAAACTGAACAAAATTGTAACAGAACTGTGCCATTAATTATTCCCGTGACACTTTGACAGTTGAAATATAACGTCGCGACTGCCATGTGCTAATAAAACTGCTTTACTTGTTTACAGCTGTTTACACGCGTGCGACTAGTAGTCGTAGTACCGATGACAGATTTATGAGATGTGGTCACTCGCTTTTTGGTCACTTCCACATGTACCTTGTGGGGGTCTTAAAAGGCTTCTAATTAGGGCTGATCATTAAAAATAACTTACAGAACTATTATATAGTGGTTGTGGACAGCTATGGTCTGGAACAATCGAGTTTAAGACCAGTATATATTCAGTTGGTTAGTTAAGTTTTTTTGTATGCTATTACATGGTAAACGCGCCCTTAACCGCTAGTCCGTACAGGACAGGTACCATGTTAAGTATCATAGTTGCTACACATATCATCAGCTGCGAAGCATGTAACCAGCCTAAGTCGTTAAACCTTTAATAGGGCCACAAATGAAATTCACAGGATCAAAATAAAACGGAGTCGACTTCAAAAATTTATCACTTTCCGAGAAATGGGTAATTGAATAAAGGGGAATGTAAAATTTGAAGCTCCTGAGCTTTCGGAACTTCTCGTAAATAAAGTGACAAGTTACGGAGCGTGGGCTGAATGTGTGCGTGTGTGTGTGTGCAATTTATAGTGAAGTAAACGATCGTGATGTACAGAACAAAGACTTACTTATCAACATAAAGCTACGTGCTGGTACGCCTTGCTGCGCGTTCCTACGCTATGCTACGCCGTACTGTGCTCCGCCATGCTACGACGTGCTACGTAGTGCTACGACGTGCTATGTAGTGCTACGTCGTGCTACATCGTCCTACGTCTTGCTGCGTAGTGCTCCGCTGTTTCACGCGATGGTACGCTGTACTTGTACTACGCCGTTCTACATCTTGTTACGTCGTGCTGCATAGTATTGCGCCGTTCTATGCTATCCTGCGCCGTGCTACGACATGCTACGACGGTCTACAACATGCTACGACGTGCTACGCCGTATCACGCCAGGTTACGCTATACTACGCCGTACTAAGGCTCATAATATAATTTAAGAGTAGCAGTACTGTACTTTCAGACTTACATTAGCATTCAGTTAGCAAAATATATTCGCGTACTACACAGAATGTGTGAATTCTGCTCATTTAGCAATCTCGACACTCAAGTCAGCCATCAAGTGGTATCTTCAAACCTTTCAAACTCCTTAACAAAAAGTAAACATCACGAACTTTACAACGGATGTGCCAACAAAATCTCTTACACGCTCAGGATTCAAACCCGGGGCTTTGCATGGGGCGTCGCCAAATGCGTGGCGATTGAAATTCAATGAGGTACACCCGAAGACTCGTGTTTTAGACTTAGTTTCAGGATGTTGAATTTAATCTGAGAGATTTCTTTGTTGTGACTGAAGAGAGATTCTCTTATAAATACATTAACTATAGAAATATGAACCCCTACAATTCTACATACAGGGTGGAAAAGAAATATTTAAAAAAACTCGCAAACTAGCCGGAAATCAAACCAAATGCGAAATAATAACACCTATAATTGCATGGAGCTAATTGGTAGGTTCAATCATAAGGAAAAAATCAGTCAAATAAACTATTCATCTTAAAAATCGATTTTCCTTTATATAAACATTTGATAGCATCAATATTTAAGGTACTTCTCCTCCGGGGCCCGATTCAACTTTCCACCCTGTAAAGTCGTTCCAAAAAAACGATCCTAGCTAACTCGAATAACGACGAAAGAAGAATATAAAACTAGTTTTTTTCTTTTCATCAAAAAGCTATTTAAGTTTAAACTTAATTAAGCTCAGAAAATGAAGCTAAAAGTGTAGAAGCAATTACAAAAGTGATCTATTCAAATGCTTACAAACTTTCTATTTCGGGCACCGAGCATACTTATTAAGCCGACCCCGACAAAAACTGGTATAATACCAACTTTTGAAAACAGGCATGTATTCAGAGTGTTTGAATAGAAAGGGTTCCCCTGTCATCTGCTCAAGTAGTCATTGATTCTCAGTGACATCACATCTAGTTTATGACGTCGTTAAAATGAATACTAAATTTAAAACGTACTTAAAGGTAATCTTCGAACACTAACTCATAATACTGCTGGGTACTTTACAGGGATACCAAAGGTATGAAAAGTAACCAAGCATCCACCTACACTCACAGTTCATCATACTCTTTCGCAGCATGTCCTTTTTTGTTAAAACGTTGGGGAAACGTTCAGGCAACACTGTGAATTTCTCCAATATCGTCGTGGGTTACAAACATTTAAACTCACATACACAAACAGCCAGTCCCGGAACAACTGCCAGTAGGCTATACAAATATTTGTTACGTGCGGGGATCGAACCCGCGACGCAGCGCAGCAGCCAATTGCTCAGCCACTGCGCCAATCGTGCCGTCAGATGTTGATCGTCCAAACATCTATTAACCATCACCTCAATAGATGAATATTGAGATGATGGCAAATAGATGTGGCTTGTGTGAGGCTTTAACATGTTTAAGGGTTGCGTACCTCAAAAGGAAAATCCGGAACCCCTATAGGATCACTTCGTTGTACGTCTGTCTGTCCATCAAGACCCTTAGTCTCAGGAACACGTGGAGTTAAAATAGTAGGTCCATGTTTATACTATGTAAACGTACGTCACTGCAATTAATGTAAAATTTGCTGTGAATTGACCTCGACGTATTGCGACACAATTTATTCGGCGTATTTTGCTCGATATGGTATGAAAACATTTGTTTCCGAGTTATATATATATATAATACATAATCATTTTTTTTTTATAAACTTTGCCCCACACTAGGAATTTCTCCTGTATCGTGGGTGCGTTTACAAACATTTAAACTCACATACACAAACAGCCAGACCCGGAACAACTACCTGTAGGTCATACAAATATTTGCTCCGTGCGGGGATCGAACCCACAACACGCGGCGCAGCAGCCGATGACTCAACCACTGCGCCAACCGTGTCGTCAAACAAAAAGTTCGACTTGCATTGGCCTGTTTTTGTTATTTGTTATTGTAAAAACGTATACACTGCTTTTCTTTTCCACCATTTATTGTTAAAATGTACCAAATTGCTGGTTTGGTTACTACGGAGGATCAACGCTTTAGGAGTTAAAAAATGGTGCCAAAACCAACAATTACGGTACTCCTATAACTACTATGCTTAAGCACGATCCTTTCACTTCACTCTAGTGATCATTCTTTGACTTATTTTAGTTTAATGTTTAAGGTACGTTAATTGCACCCTGCATTTTCAACCAACAATTCATATTTTTATTTTCATTCAAGTCCATTCAAAGATTGTCTGCAAGAGATCGCTTTTACGAGTAGTGGCTCTTAAAGTCATTATTTGTAAGGTTTTATGGTGTATAGTATAGTCATCAGCTGCATCTGCCTAGCTTTTTCGGCTTCCAGTTTAACCGGATGTAGCTGAATACCAGTATTCTTACACGGAGCGACTGCCAATCTGACCTCCTTAACCCAGTTACTGGGCAACACGATACCCCTTGGTAAGACTGGTTGTCAGACTTTCAGGTTTCTGACTACCCGTAACGACTGTCAAAGATCTGCACATGGCAGCCGGGACCATCAGATTAGCGTGTTTTCTGAGGCACGGAGGAGTCTCGATATGTTACTATCGGACAACGAACGAAACCGATGATCAACCAATTTGAAGTGTACAATGAAGGGAGAAAGAGAAAGAGAACCATAAAGTTATTACTTAAAATTTTAAGTTTACCTTACTCAAAAACAACACACTCTATCTCGATTTCTCGTCATCAAAGCAGTTTCCCAAAAAACCAATATCTCCGTAAAACTTGTCCGTCCACGGAATGGCAGCCATTTATTAAGGAATCGCTCCTTCACGCGATCAATTAATCAAAAGGGTGCATACAGATTAGTCCGACCCTGTACTAAGATTAATTACGCTTGGACGGTTCGGGATTAAACACTTGGAAAAGTCTATTGGCTTTAAATTTACGGTCTAATTAGGTTTCATTAAACTTTCTTAAGTACAATTCGGGTCTGTCTTAACACTTTGCTTCGGGAATATTTCAAGTTTTGAACGCCCCGGGCTGTGTGTTCTGATCTTTATAGTTGTATTTGGGTTATTGTCCGTAGCTTAGATATCAATATTCGATGTTAAGTATGGTTGAGCTTCGGTTTTCCTGTATTTAGATGCAGGAGTCACGGTTTGTACGGGCTTGATTTTCTAGAAAATATTGCGCTACTGCGGCATCCATTTAAAGCATTGGTTCCCAAACTGTGGTCCGTGGACTACCAACGGTCTGCAAGAGTCCGGTGCAAGTGGCAGTCCGAAGAGAATTGACAATTAATTTCCTACAAATAGAGAATTTACATTTTTTATCTAATTATTAAGGAGAAAATAACTGCACCGTTTGTTCTGCGATTTCTGTTTATTATTTCTATTTTTGTATGCATTAATTTTTTAATTTCCTAACTTATTTACTGTTTAAAACTATGAACCCTTTCCACCCCTTCAAGTCTTTGGCTACGACCGCGCCTGTCTGGTCCTTGCTTATAACAAAGAAATCAAAGCGGTCCCATGCCAAAAATAGTTTAAGAACCTGATCTAAAGGATCAGATAAAAAACAATTCTATTCTTTTCCCGATTCGTATCGTATTTAGAAACGTTTTTGTTGAAACCGTGCTCCGATACAAACGCAACACTATTCTTGAAACAAAACAGAGAACAAGTGAGTTCTTTTTCTTTCTGTTGAATACTAATTTTAAATATGTTTTGTTCGATCTACACAAAATGTTCCAGTTCTCTCACCGAACATAATTGCGAGTAAGCGACTTAATTCTTCTAAAACACATTCAATTTTAGACTTTATCTGTGCCGACGTAACTTTCAAGTTCCTGTAGAAGATTTTTAGAAAATATCAGCTGCATTTTTTCAGGCCTGTCCATAGGAGCGGTTTATTTCTACTAACACGTCACATTGTTTTATGATGCGGAGTGTAAATGAAGATGAAATTCTAATAAAGGAACTTTGTTGAGGTGAAGTTTGATTTACAAAAAAAATATATTTGTTGGCAACATCGTCCTTCGGCTTAAAAGACCACGTTTTGTACAAACACAGAATAATTAAGACTTACCTTGACTTTGACTCTTCGCTAGTCTAGTGGACGCAAGTGTTACTGCTGAGTGTGACGTCATAGGATAGATTCACGGGAAGGGAAAACTGATATTGAGTTGTCCCATCAAAAATTACTCAGTACTAATCCGGATTCCAGATTTTTGCCCAGTTAATGGCAATAGGTTCGCCCCTAATGGGACTTTAACATGACTGGCGAAATTGGAGTGTACTCTAGGTACTCCTCTGCCTAACCGTTCGGGGATTACAGGTGTTATTACCTTAGTTGTCAAGCACCGTGAAAGTCTCTTCCGACCCCACTTATGCAAATCTAACAACGCAGATTGCATTGAAAGAAAGAAAGAAAAATAAACTTGAATCCACACGTTTCTTTCATTCAGTGCGGGCGTAATTCGCTGTTTGTACTGTGCATTCGTACCATTGTAGCCATGAATAGAATTAACCGTCCAGCGGTGGGAGTCCCTCATTACCATGGCAAATGTCCAGCGCCGGGAACTCCGTAACTCGGACGTATTTGCACTTAAATCGACTGAGCGGCTGGCGTGTTAGACGCTTCCAAATTTGAATTTTAAACTAAGCGTTCCGTTTTATGCTGAAGGTAAATTCTGGTAGGTTTTTACACACTCCGAGGTAATTTGGTTTGTGAATAATTTATAGAGTAAGTAAGTATAAGCTCCTTGTGTTTTGTTTTAAGGAAATGGAACGTACGGATTTTTTGGGTTCAAGTTGAGGATATCTTTGTTGTAGCTAATGGATTTGGTTAAGGGAAAGATAAAGAGTTCAGTGTTGACATAGAAATCCAACACAATTAAAAAAAACAACAAAATGTTTACCAACGTTTTAGTGGATGTTACCAGAGAAAAATATTAAAAGAAACCATAACTTTCGTTCTGTAACTAGCAAAAGAGGACCTCTATTTGGGCACAAGCTACAACAGCGAAAAATTTAAGTATGATAGAAGAGATGCAGCATATTCTATTCAATTCTTCGTAAAAGGGATTGACGGCAAATGAGAGAAATGGTAAAATCGTGAAAAGTTTAGTATTTTTTTTTTTATATTATGTATACGAATGTGAGTTTGTTTGTTCGTTCGTTTTTCTTTTTTAATACCTAAACGACGCAAAGGTTTTGGTGATATCTAGTACTATAATTTAATACAGCAATAGAATAAGACAAGACACTAGAATATTCATTCCACACTCCAAAGGAGATGTAAAATATTTCATAGATCTGCTATGAAATATTTTACATCTCCTTAGAAAATAAAACACATCATAAATTCCTTTATATATCATTTCTACCCCCACATATCTAACGGAAAATAGTGGGAACATAAAAATATCTTAAACACAGCGTTCATAGTTACCTCTGAGGCTGTAAATCATACGAGCTATCGACGGCGACCGAAATGAAATATGCGCGGCCCGCCCAGCCTTTGAATGTAATCGCTAGGCCAAGTGGGAGACTTGCACCAGCCTAGCAGTTCCTTATCTCGGGAGAGGAGGGGAACGTCCTTTGTATTATTATATTAACATAACACAGCGCTTGTACTCCCCGAAGGGTCCAGCAGAGGTGTCTTTTGTGCACCGACATTTCGCAAGTTTAAGTCCCATGTAACGAAGCTGAGAACAAATCCCAACTCCTGGCTGTTACTGAGAAATTTCATATGGAAAAACTCAATGACACTTTGCTCGACCCGAGAATTGTACCCAAAATCTCATGCTTGGCAGTAACGCTTGCCACCACTAGACCTACGAGGATGTCAGTCAGTATTTGTTTTGTGTTCTAAATATAGGTTCCAGCTTCTGTAGTAGTAGAAATCGTCCTTGAAAGAACACCTGCACCTGTCATATGGCTATGTAAAAAGGAATCTTTGGCTCCCTTTTTATAATATTTGAGGAGTTAGAGATTTGGCATACTTAAAATTTAAATATAGAAGGAGTGTAGAAAGCTAATATGGCTGAATTTCGAAAACTAGTTTGTACCTATTAATAGTTGACTTGCCAACTGTACAAGAAGATAGGCCGACAACGACTGACCATATCGATTTAGTGTCTATAGTATCTTGCATGTCCGCTTAAAGAGGATGCGGTCTGCTTAGCCGAGCTATCTTGAGGTGTCTTCATAAATTAAGGCTTCAGCCTGGGCATAAACTTATAATCTGAGCGGCTACGTGCTAGTGGCACCCCCTGTGAGGTACGGACCTCGACTTAGGGCGGCGCTGGTGGCAGCAAGTGACAGGCTAGATAGGATCTAGATTTATAAGGGACGAATTTATACCTATAGGCTTAGGGGCGCGGGCTGGCTCAAGTGAGGGTCGGTGACCGCCACTCCATGCGTACCGGTATTAATAAATCGAGTAACGTCTGTACATTAAGCATCATCACAATACTATTATTAGTCTGTATTTTATGTTGTAAACAGGAGTGAAGCTGAAGGGGACCCGAGCATAATGTTGGCGCTTGAACCTTTTACTGCCGGCAGTATAGTTTTGTGTTTGTACTATTACTAGCTGTAATAATGACTATAAACATTTATTCTATTCTATTCTATTGTATCCAAACCCTTCCAGGAATACAGGCGTGTTCTTTTATTACGAGACATCAGACAGCTTTGTTCTGGGTGTGATGGGAATGCACCGTTGAAGCTTCGGCTGTTGAAAATGTCCAAAATCGCTAGTGACCAGTTACCATCAGGCATAAAAACGTTCAGAATGTACGTATAAATCTAGATCAGGTTAGTCCGTTGGCGAGGTGGCTGACTGCCAAAACGCTGCCATGGGTACGATCGAAGTACTTGAGTGTCGTCATTTCCGGACGCTCTTAAAATACACAAAGGCTTAGCAAAGTACTTTACATGTTAACATGCAGATAAAGCTATATTTGCTAAAGATCAAAAAAATGTATAGTCCTGGTGACCCAGCGGTTAAAGCCTGGCCGTTCATACACGACGTTGTGAGTTACATCCGGGTGTCTATATCACTTTTTCAATATATATGACTTGTCTAACGTCGGTGAAGGAGAAATCGTAAGAATACGTGGACTTACAGATGATCTTTTTCCTTTTCTCTCTTGTTTTCTATATTACCAACCCACCTTAATCAAGCTTGATGGTGAATGCTCTTGCTCGTGCCTTCTCAGTTAAAAAGAGGCCGTTAGCCTGCAGTGAGAATGTTGAAAATCAGGCTGGCTATTTGGCTATTATTAATAGAAAGTGGAATTGGTTTTGGCGTTACTCAAACTTCTAGAACTGCCACCTACAAGTCAGAGATGTGAGCATAATTCCTTATCGTATTTCAAGCGCTTAGGGAAACACCAACAAATTTATTTACACTCGTGTGTCTGTTATTATATGTATGTTTCCACCCTTGGTAACTGAACTCCTCAATGCTGTCGCAATAAATGCAGTGAAAGCTTCCTTAGCAGGCTGAGAATAAACACGTTTTGAACGTCAAAAAATACATACTGACAGTTCCCCATTACACCCGCCCTTCACCACTTCTTAATATCTTTGCTGTGAAAAAAAACAGTGGAGTAACTAACTCCCCAGCTACTATACGAGTTATTTCTGTAGGAGCTATTACTTATGTAGTTATATTTATGAACTCCGTTGGCTAATCCAGGATTGTATTATGTGTCTGGAGATAAAGCGTTTTCTGCCTCACTCTGCGTGTCCCTAAAAGCTAGCAGAGCCCAACGTCGATTTATGCCTGTCTAGGATATGGCGAGAATCGATTCCCTTGCCCACTTGGATTTACTCGGTTTTTTCATCCCCGTTTGTGACCAAAATGTCGCCTGTTTACGAACGTCCGTTGTGTTAATGACGTAGGTCTCTTTTTGCATCAGTTGAGAACAGAACATTAGCGATATGTGTATAACCTCATACAAAGAGCAATAAAAGTCATTGATTACTTGGTTTTGAAAATTGGTTATTTTACAGATTTCTAAGAGATTTTTTATCGACTTAGACCATGCCACCTCGTATTGAAAAATGGCGACCTAAAACATTTTTTTAACTACTCTGATCTAATAGTCGTCACGGAAGACTCATTTTACAAAGGAAATAGATTTTAAATAAATTAAATTACTTTCTTATTTTTATTATTTATAAAGTGACCTACCAAATGACTGGACTACAATTTGAACTGTGAGATTTGTACTTTGACTGGACATGACTGCTTCGATGGTCTAGTAATCGAAAGCTTTACTGCTACGCATGGGGCCCTAGCTTTGACAATGCTATTAGTAATTTGAGCTGGAATTTCTCAGTAACCAACCTGAAACCTGGATCTGTCAAATCAAATCATCAAATAATGTATTATTGCAAACATGGGTAATTGGTACAAAGATGTTTCTTAAAAAATATAGTCCTCCATGTTCTACCGTCACATGGGCATGCAAATAATCTTCAATTCCGAAATTACAGAGAAATTCTATTGATGCCAACTAAATATAATTTGCATACATGATGAAAAAAGTAGACTCTCCTAATTGCGATTTGTGCGGAGTAGAGGAAGACCTGCAAAATGTTTTAATAATAATAATAATAATAAATCCTTTATTTTCAGGCTACTTTGGCCCATAGATAAATACCTTACAGACTAACATATATATCATAATAGTACAAAGTGTGTTAGTGTATAAACTTAAAACTATGTTAGTAAAACACACTTCACTCAAGCACTGTCTTTGTGCGATCGTGTGGCACTTGTCCGCGGAAACGACGGAACATAACACCTTGCGGCCAAAAGTCCTCTGCCATGACGAGGTGCAGGTAGCAAGTAGGTACTCGCACCACGAACGCCTTGAAGTTGACATTGCGGCGCGATTCAAGTAACTGCACTCTCGGCCTGTATTTGGTCCTTTGGCATACGTACTCCACAATGTCCTCGGCCTTAGTGGTATAGTGTAGGCGGGAAATATACACGGGAGTGTTCGGCTGGGCGGCTCGAACAGGGATGTCGGGCTTGATAGGAGCTGTGCCGCAGCGGTTCTTGTTGGTTCTTTGTCGGCGCTTCTTCCTCTGCACCGTCACAAAACCATCATCATCAGCCCGGTTCGATGCCTTTTCAGGCACGGGCTTCTTTGCGGGAGCGTTGGCGAAGTCGTTAACTCTCACAGGCGCTTTAGACACATAAATTGTGTCAGCGGTTTTGATGGAATGTGTCAAGAATAGCCAGGAGCGAGAGTTGCTGAGGGGAGCACTTAAGATAAACAAGTATGATGTAGGATTCACGCAAACTATTTTATCATCCCCAACATCTGATAAAGCGAGGATGCTTTGTAGTTTATTTACAGTGCTTCCACAGTAGCTTTCTTCTTGATGCCTTTCTTATCTTATGAGATTGTAATCTCTAATGATGGACACAATGGGGTTGTCATATCCAAATAAGGATAAAAATCCCAAAAAAAAGCTGAATAAAAATAAAAAAACTAAATATAAATGTCAAATCAATAGAATTACAAAAAAAACAAAATCAAACTAGTAACAGAAATAAAATTTGTAGAGTAATGTCAAAAAGAATAATATAGTATGTCAATCATTGAAAGCAAATAATATAAGAATATGTATGTCAATCATAATAATAGTTTATCAGTCAGTGAAGAGATTTATCATAAAGAAAGTCGTCGATTGTGTAATAGCTATTCTCAATGAATATTCGATTTAGTGCCCTTCTAAATTTTGTTACATTTTTTATGACATCAGGTACTTTATTATAAATCTGTGTCCGGTTGTTTTGATGAACTTAAACATAAGTGGCAAAAAGTCGTTAAAAGTACCAGCCTATTACTGTCCCAGTGCAGGGCAAAGGCCTCTTCTCATACAGAGAAGGCATGAGCATTAATCACCACGCTTACTCAAGACGGGTTGGCGATTTCTGATTTATATAATTATATAAGTCCAGGTTTCCTCACGATGTTTTCCTTCACCGATGTCAGTGATGTCCAAGATAAACAGAAAGTACATATGAATTGAAAAACTCACATTAGTACTTGCCCAGGTTTGAACCCACAACCTCGTGCACAAGAGGCGAGGCCTAAACCACTGGGCCATCATGACATACATGTAAGTGGCAAAGTGTGACTGTAATAAAGATGCACCCCTGCCTTTACCTTCGGGGAACACAGAAGTGACATTTTATGCTATGACTGGACATTTTGCTATCTATGAACAACGGTGCAAAATCCAAGGGTACACAGTGTCATAATACACCAAAATATTCACGTATATCTCATCACATAGCCGATAAACAGCCTTGGGTATCATTAACACCTACTGATAAGATCTGCAATACCTACTGTTTTATGCAACTCGCAATCGGCCCCGGCTTCCCCTGGGGATTTTTTATTAAAACGGAGTCATTTGGGTTTAATCAAACTCTAGATAGACATTAGAAAGTGTGGAATTCTCACCCTGCGTCTGCGCTCCGTACAACCACTGATATTAAACATGCCAAAGTAAAAAAAAATAGATTGTACCAACCCGAAACACATGCAATACTTTAGTGCTACTAACAACAAAAAAATGTGTTTTTGCCTTACCTAAACATACCGTCTTATACAGGCTGTAAGAGACATCGACGCAAGAACTAATACCGTGAGTTCAGCATATGATTTTGGACCCCAGCGTCCTCCAGCGTGGATATTTTTTGTTCGCTTCTCTTAATTTCTTCATTTTTCCTATTTAATGTTTTAATTAAAATATAAAACAAATCATGATTTCTGCCTAATCCAACGAGATTTTTAATAAAAGACCTAAAGTATTAACTTGTTATTAGAAATCTCATTGGATTAGATGTACATGATGATTTTTTACTGTTTTAAGTAAAAATCACATTCGATTAAAACATAAAAGTGAGGAAACAACCACCGAGTACTTCCAATGGTGTCCAGAATCATGTACTGCATTCATGGTATCAGATTTTGCATCTCTGTCCCTCCCACCCTATGTTCCGTATACCTATGTTCGAACGCCAATTGCACCAATAATGTCCCGAAAAATAGTGAGTAGAGACACCGCATCAAAGACCATTGTTTTGTTTAGGAAATCTAAATAAACGCACAAACGAACTTACAGCTACGGGTGGTGTGGATTATATTGGTATAATTGGTAAGTAAACAGTAGGTATTTTGCCTTTAAATACTTATTGGTTCTGTCGAAAAAATTTCGAGGGAATTTTAGCTGTCTATATTTTGATGCCAGAAATCGCTATATTTGGAAAATGCAAAGGTGGAGAAATTTCGCCTTTCATGACACAATACAACAAAAATGGTTCAGAAAAATGACAACATACGGGTACTCAAAACCAGGCCCAGTTGCAGCCCATGATGTCGGGGGGGCTGCGGGATTATTGATTACCATGGGCTATGGCAGGATTTTTTTCAGGGAGGTGCATCTCCAGCTCCACATAACTTACTAACATAGTAAGTAAGTAAAGTTATGTGTAGATTGAATAACTGTAGTTCTTGAATAACAATTCAAAACTTTTTTTTACATAAGAGGAAAAGAAGGGGGATCTATTCTTAGTGTGTGACGATGCAGGCCGTTTTGCGGCATGCACTGGTAGATGATATGTCTTGTGCAAAAAATCTAAATATTTATGAGAATGCAGAATACATGAGCGAGCGAAGTGAGCCCGAGATTTCGTGCGCCGCCCCCTGGATACAAAAGATTTTCTCTTTTTTTTAATATTTATTGAACATAACCAATGTGGGTGTTACTATAAGTGTAACTCTACCCAACCCTTGGTATCACGCCTGTATTGGGCAGGGAGGTACTCCCTACCTGATATGATGACTGCATGGAGCTACAATACCATAACAATGTACATATATCTTCATATAATGTAAAGAATGAGCCCCTTTTGAACGTCAAAAGTTACATAAGACAGTCCCTCAACAACTCTTCGCCCTTCACCACTTCCTAGTGTTTAAGCTGGGAAGAAGTGTCGCAACAAAATTCCCAGCAAGCATCATCAGCAGCATCTGTCTGATAAGTTCGAAGAACTGAAATCAATGCAATATATATAATTAATATATAAATCAACAAATAAATATAACCCGACCTCCGACGCTATCGCTAGTGGCGACACCTACGAGAGCATGACGAACTTTCTACCGGTTGCTAAGGTAATAAATTGTGTAGGTCGCTAGTTAACCACACGATGCAAAAAACTCATAATAAAACAATATAATGAGAGGATTATGTCTGGGGAGTTTGTTCCGCCACTTCTTCTTCCAAGCAAAAACACTAGGAAGTGGTGACGGGGTTTTGGGGGACTGTCTTATGTAAACGTTTTGACGTTCAAAAAGTGCTGATTCTCAGCCAAATTTGAATAAATAAATTTTGATTTGATTTTGATTTTTTTGTCGATCATCAAATGTGGGTGTCACACCTCTGCTTAACCCTTCGGGGAACACAGACGTGACATTTTATGTTATGACTGGACATTTTGCAATCTATGAACAACGGTGCAAAATTTCAAGGGAACCCAGCGTCATAATACACCAAAATATTCACTTATATCTGATCAGAGAGCTGATTAACTGTATCAATAACACTTACTTATAAGATCTACAATGCCTACTGTTTTATGCAACTCGTGATCCGTCCCGGCTTCGCCCCCCGGATATTAACACGTTGAACGCCAAATGACCGACAAACAATACATTTTTTATTGTGTCTCGTTATTTGGCAGTTAAGGTGTTACCTAATGCCTAATGTTTAATAATACTGTAGATAGATATTAGAACGTGTAGAATTCTCTTCCATCGTATGTATCCCCGTCAGACACCAAAATTACATGAGTATTTTCAGCTCATACGGATCCTAGCAAGTGGTAATGGCATGAAAAAACCTTTTTTTTTCATGCACTTAGTAGGATCCTAGAAACTGAAATTTCATTTTTATTTCTTTCTTTTCAGTGGGTCTGTTCATAATTTATCAAAGATAGAATAGCCAATGTCAACTGCTCGTGACATATTACAAAATTCAGCAGGTGAAAATTCAATTATCCATTATTTTCTACACTTAGAGGCGATTTTTTTTAAATTTAAATGGGAACAACTTTGTGTTCTATCATATAAAAAGAAAAATCATCGGAATCGGGTTATTACGTAAAGAGTAATGCGTGGTCAAATATAAAAAATAAAACTACAAAATGACGTGTCGAATTCAGAAACTCCTCCTTTTGTGTTTTCCGCCTTGCCTACATTGTTCAAACCCCGATTGAAAGAAATAATGTCCTGAAAAGGAGTGAGCTGAGAATACTTATCAGAAACCAGTGCTTTGTTTAGGAGATCTAAATGAACGCACAAACGGACTTACAAGTACGGGTGGTGTATATTCAATACCTACTTTTTAGTAAGTGTTCGCAGATTGAAGATAAGCCTGAGATTAAATGTTTTCTTTTCGTTACGTTGATTTTATCGGATTGTATGAATCGTAAGTAAACAGTAGGTATTTTGCCTTTAAATACTTATTGGTTCCGTTCAAAGTTTCTCGAGGGAATTTTCTCTGCCAAGATTGTGATGCCTTAAATTGCGATATCTGAAAAATGCAAAGGCCTTTCATGACACTGCGAAATGGATTCTGGTGGTTGCAGCCCGTGATAGGTGGGGGGGACGCTGCAGGATTATTGATTACCATTAGCGCCCGCTGGATTGTTTTCAGGGGGTGAATCTTCAGCTCTACATAACTTACTATGTTATTCATGGATTGCAGCTTTTACATGAAAGGAAGAGAAGTGGAGTCTGTTCTTAGTGTGTGACGATGCAAGCAATTTGACCACGGATACTGGTTAATTTTCTGGCAGTAGATGGCCTTTTTTTTTGTTAACTGGGGGAAACCTTCAAAAGGAAGATTAAGATTCCACTCCGGGACCCCCTCTGTGCAACGCCTGTTAGGGCACATCCCATCCACGGCAACACGTGATCACTATGCCGCCGTCTTTCCTAAGGTCATTCGGTGGGCGATCAGAGTCCCCACTCTGAGCACCCGTGATCCCAGAATCCCACCTGCGCTAAATGATGCAGGTGGGGTTTCAGCATGTTAGGCGTTAAGGCGGTTGCCTCCTCGACGCCTTCTTCTCCGAGCGGGATCGGCCCGCTCAGGCAGTAGATGACCTAGTGTGATAAGAGCGAGCAAAACGAGTTTAATACAATCAGCCTGTATGGTTTTGTGAGGGTCCAGACTCCGGTGAACTCCATCTCATGAGACTGCGCCTGATTAAAAAAATGTACTTGCTTTTAAAAAAAACGTAACGTCAATGCGAAAAGTTGGGGCCTCCATTATCCGGTTATTATAAGTAATAACAACTTTGGAAAATCTCTGTCTACAATATAACTTTGAGGGTTAAGACATGAGAGAACAGAAAATAATGACAAATATTCAGACGGTATTTATCTTGATTTGAACACTAGGATAAGGAAAAAATATCTGAAGGGTATGGGAATTATTATGTACGCCAGATTTAATTTTATGTGACATTGTTATTATGACCGCTGGTGTTTGTAAGTGCTGGTAGCCATTTTTCTTAAAGTGCCATTGTCAACCAATCACTGTAAAAAAGATTTGACTGGGTTGGTTATAGTTATATAGTTTGACGACAAATGTGACGCGGTGGGCGAAGGTCCGCCTGTTTCGCAGGAGGTTGCGGGTTCGATTCCCGCCCTGGGACAAACGTTTGTACGATCTACTAAGATTTGTTCTGAGTGTTCTGGGTATTTGCTATGTATAATAAAAAGATATCTATCTTGCAATATATTGTATTAAGTATATCGGTCATCTAGTACCCATACTACAAGCTCCGCTTAGCTTGGGGCTAGATGATGGTGTGTGGATTATCCAGCATTATTTATTTATTTAAATGATCCCTTCGTGCCTCGAAAAGCACGTTAAACCATTGGTCTACACTGTCATTCGTAGATCTTTGACAGACGTTATGGTACGGTAGTCTGAAGTCCAGAAGTGTGATAAGCAATCTTACCCAGAGGTTTTGTGGTACCAATGGTAATGCTGGGTGGTTGAGTTCTGAAGGTTAGAAAGGCAGTCGCTTCTTGTTTAATAATGGTGTTTATATCCGGATCTACATGAAGTTGACCAGAACATAGTTGATGATGATAGAAAAAAATCATAACATTTAGTTTCAGCTAAAGAAACACACAAATCTTCTTAACCCGCCACAACCCTTCACTTGAACACGAACCGCTATTACGCCCGCCCAGTTAATTACTTTTAAAAAAAGTTGTTGAGAAGTTGGAAAAATTAAGGTGTATCGGACCGCCGTACAAGTTCTGTAGCAGTATCGTTACAGCTCTGGTTACAACGGTCGTTACAGGAAAATGAGACCTCATTTCTCTGTTGTTTTCCATGCTAGTTTTAGTCCATGGATTTGTTTATAGTTGTAGTTAAAGGTCACATCATAATGATTTTTAATCATTCGAACTTACGTTTTCAGTCGTACCTACAAAACTATTGAGTCTAGTTTAGTAAAAAGTATTTAAGGCAAGTTAGTCTTTTTTTTAAACAAGCAAAAAGAGTATGTAACATATTAACTCTCTGAGTACTTACATGATTCTTTGAAGACTCCTTATTGCGCAAAAACATAGAATAATAATAAAATGTCCTGAATTGAAAACATACCATAGTTACCTCTATTATACCTATTATATTACCTATATTTTAATTTTATGCCACTTAGTTATTACATAATAAGGTGCTAAAAAATCCACGGCTTTAAAAAAAAACTAAATGGTGTAAAATAACTATAATTTCGGCAGTCTGTGGTTTGTTTTGATATATACATTTTTTTTGCCGCCCAAAATTTAAATTATTTGACACCTAGTTTATTTTGAAGTTAGTTGTTTTTTTTTGTCATAATGTTTTTATCTACATATTTCGTCGTATCGTTTCTCCAAAAAACCTTGGAGAGACTATGCGATAGGGAGCTAAGAGACGGCGCTCTTAAAAACATACCACTACATGGTAACCAACATGCATACTGCTCAGGTAAGTCGACGGAGTCAGCTCTTCACCTGGTGATTAGCCGGATTGAAGAAGCAATTCACCAAAAGGCTACCTGCCTAGGCACATTTATAGACATCGAAGGCGCCTTCTTTTTTTTTTTTTTTTGAAGGCGCCTTCGATAAAACAAACTTCTCCAGTATTAGTACCGCCCTCTCCAAACATGGCGTGGATCAGGTATTAACAGATTGGATTACTAACATGTTAAGCAAACGAGTGGTTCGTCTGGAAGAGGACCAGAACATGGCCTTGATAGCCAGGGGTTGCCCCCAAGGAGGCGTTTTATCTCCCCTCCTCTGGAACCTGGTAATAAATGACCTCATCAAAATTCTAAATGACAACCACTACTACACGATAGGTTATGCGGACGACCTCGCAATCCTTGTGTCAGGGAAGGTGACAGGGACGATCTGCAACCTCACTCAACAGGCACTACGCATCGTTGAACGATGGTGTAGGGAATTTGACCTTTCGGTGAACCCCACTAAAACCGAAGTAGTCATGTTCACCAAGAAAAGAACACTAGGCCACTTTAGCCTACCAAAACTATTCAACACAGAACTCCAACTAGCGAACGAGGTCAAGTATCTTGGGGTCATCCTTGATAGTAAGCTAAACTGGAGTAATCATCTAGACAACAAACTAAACAGGGCCTGTATCACCTTTTGGCAGTGCAGGAAAATGATAGGCAAGAAGTGGGGCCTATCACCCAAAATCATACTTTGGCTATACAACACTGTTATCCGACCAATGATCGCATACAGTGCCGTGGTCTGGTGGCCCCGCACCAAACTAACTACAGCCTCAAGCAAACTTCAACGCATGCAGAGGCTAGCTTGCATGGCAATCACGGGCTGTATGAGGACTACTCCTACCGCAGCTCTTGAAGCAATGCTGGAAATCCCGCCCCTCCACCTGTTTATACAACAGGAAGCAACGATGGCGGCGGTACGCCTAAAAACACTAAATCTCTGGAGTAAAAGAGAAACACAACACTCCGCGTTACTTGAGGGACTCTACAAGGAGTTCCCCTTGACTAAAGCCATAAATGACCGGATTCCCAAGCAATTTATCTTCGATAAAAGATACAAAATCCAACTCCATGAGGATCACCGGTACGAGGGACAACGTCCAGCAGAGTTGCGTATTTTCACAGACGGATCCAAGACAGGTACCGGCTCTGGCGCTGGCATCTTTTCGGAGGACCTCAATATACATATAGCCACACCTCTAGGGGCCCACAATACGGTGGTCCAAGCAGAGTGTATGGGTATATCCCTAGCAGCCTCAGCTATCGCAGCCAGACAGGTTCAGGACCACACTGTCCGTATTCTATCAGACAGCATGTCGGTCCTGCAAGCACTAAAATGCTACACGTCATCACCGCTTAAATCAGGTGGGTATTCTAAACAACATAACCATTCAATGGATCAAAGGACACAGCGGTTCTCGTGGCAATGATGCTGCAGACGAACTCGCAAGAAGGGGATCTAGCATGGCAGTAATGGGACCGGAACCCATTGTACCACTCCCCTTTGGGTATATACGCACTCTGGTAAGGAAACGCATTAGGGTTCAACACAACAAAATTTGGTCAGACCAAACAGACTGCAGGCTGTCCAGGGAGGTACTCCCTGCAATTGACGGCCGCTTTACAAAACAGGCCCTACAACTGACTAAGCAGCAGCTGCGCACAGTCACAGCCGCTGTCACAGGTCATGGGTCATTTAACAAGCACCTATTTACTATAGGAGTTACAGATAGCCCACTATGCAGAGCTTGCATGGAGGTGGACGAGACGGCGGACCACGTGCTTCTCCACTGTCCAGAGGTTACTGCATACAGGGCTAAATACTTCGGTAACCCGGTTACTCTCCGAGAGACCGCCAGTAACGTCAGGGCGCTGCTGGCCTTTCTCGGGGAACTGGGGTGGATCGAATAAGGTATTGTCCCACCCTTTACGCAAAATACGCGCTACGTCGTGGAGTTGCGGAAATCGGCCCGTATAACAATACAACAATACAATATCTACATATTTTCAGTGGGTCGGTTAGTTTTATTAATCCAAGCAAAACAAGCCTTATTTCAACCACTCGTCAAGTCTTACAAAATTCAGTAGGTGCAAAATCAATCATCCCCTATTTTCTACTTAGAGGTGGGATTTCTTCCAAATTTAAGTAGGTTTGTCCTATCCAACAAAAAACAATCATCGACATCGGAATACACTGTAAAATGTTATGCGTGAACAACCATAATAATAAAAATACATGCTGAATAGAGAACCTCCTCCATTTCTTTCGTCAGTTAAAAATACTAGTTCGTCACGGGCTTGTTAGCATGGCTGACAGATGGTGCGCACACGCACACGTAACACCACAATTATGGGGCACGCGATTTTGAGGATAAAATTTATTATATGTCTTCTTAGTTACCCACAAGTGATACAACTATTCTCTAGTCATCTCCATTAATTCCGTACTAACAATATGCTAATTAGTGGTCGTTCAGTGGTTGAAATTTAAGGTATTATATTTAAGGTATTAGCTTTCTGAAGTAATTCTCGATACCATAACTTTAACACGGCACGACGGCACGGTTGGCGCAGTAGCTGAGCGATCGACTGCTGCGCCGCGTGTCGTGGGTTTGATTCCCACACGGAACAAATATTTGTATGACCTACAGGTAGTTGTTCCGGGTCTGGCTGTTTGTGTATGTGAGTTTGTATGTTTGTAAACGCACCCACGACACAGGAGAAATTCCTAGTGTGGGGCAACGATTTTTAAAAAACAAAAAAAAATCTGTGCGAAATCACATACTGATCCATGCGCGCAATATTCTTAAAATGGTATACGAAGTATTCCTTTCCCGTATCAATTAAAAAAAAATAACTACCGTACTATAGAAAATTAACTTTCCGAGGTTTGGTGGATTTCCAATAAATGAGATATTTTTATAACAATGAATAACATTGTATATTCCTATGATGAATTCGTTTTATATTACAAGCAAACCGCCTGTCATCCAACGGCCGCCTGTCTATTCTCTATTCATTCTAAACTAGCTGTGCCTCTCGGTTGCACCCGCTTAAGATACGTAGCGTGATGATAAATATGACCTACTCCAAAAACTGGGCTACCAAGTGCAAAAGTAATTTTTCAAATCCGACTGGCAATTACAGAGATCAGAACGTTCGAACAAAAAGCTCTTAACCTTTATTATATTAGTATAGATAGAAACAAATGTTTATCTCATAACCTGCCATTAGCTTATTAAATAATTACCCAAGGAGGTCCAAGTGTACTACAGTACCTATAGAAGGTAAAATTCTAATCGATCTTGAGCGTTCACTTTGGGAGTTTACCCTTTGTTGGATTCCGGGAAACCAATTAGTACGCTCGCGTTAATTGATATTTTACCACACAAGACGCAGCCTCCACAACACCGTGTGGTTACCAAATATCCCAACCGATGTCATTTAAACGTAAGCTACCAAAGATAGCATATCATTTTAGTCCATTGTCCCCTGTATAATTGGCGCCGGGAATCGAACCCTGCTAATTGAATTACAATAACGCTATTATTCCCCCGGATCAATGGGCACTTGGCAGACAAAGGGCTTCCTAATGGCTTCAGAGTCAGCCTTTGTAATATTAATTTTTAAGGGGTTTAATTAATGTGAAATTCTTTGAAACGCAAAAAAATAATTTGGTTTCAATATTATGGTTTTTTTTTTTGTTTTGTGTCATTGAAGTTGTAAAAAACCCCTTTTTTTAAGGAAATAATTTAAAAATAAGGTCGATCTTAAGGTCCAGTATACCTTAGTAGCTTTCGGACAGTTTTTAAACTGCTGTAAAAAGCTGTTTTTGTGAAGGACGTAATAATACACTGAGCTGATTCAAAATATGGCCACAAAATATGACAGACCTGTTTTGTTTTAAAACTTTTTCAGCAAATGTTTTTTTTTTTTCGGTAGGGGCAAAAGTTAAGGGTTCGCGTCACCGACATGCTGATGTAACATATCACGTCACGAGCCGGTGAGAAGTTATAAGTTTTCTGTCAGCCGTCAGTAGTCCCCATGAATGCTAGTTTAATTTTTTTAACAGAATAAAAATGCTTCGTGATGTCACATTAGCATGCTCACGACTCACTATGTTGCGAACATGATAATGTGACATCTTACTTCACAAGTCCTTCAATTTTCACTTCTGTCTGCTGTCCGCAGTACCCATGACTGCCTATTTAATAAAAAATAAAAAATAAAAGTTAAAAAATATCATCTATTAGGTATGTGGTCAATATTACACGATCTATAAAGTCAAGTGGATTTTCATTAAACTATGTATATCTCCTTAAATCTCTCAGTAAATTTAACTGATAAACTGATTAAGATATAATTCTGCTGTCCCATGACATACTGTGTTCACATCATATATCTGCACTTTATTTCATTCAAGCCTGCAATATGCAGCTACCGTCTGTACCATTGTCCTTTGAGCTTTATTTTTTTACAAAGCAGGTTAAAATACAACACCTAGGATGCTTTATTTAGCTCTAAGTATCGAGACTGTCAGCAAAAGTAGTTCACATCAATCAGAGTTATTCTGGAAATTCATTTTAACTACAAAACTACTGAGTGAGTGACGAGGTGAGAGGACAAATCGTGAACGGAGATGAACTGCCTACCAGAAGGGTGTCCAGTTCGACCGCGCGGCCATAGCGTTTTTTTTTAAAAAAAACCATGTCAATTTTTTGTAAAAATTTGTCAAAGTTGATTCCCAAAACCATAAATTTGTCAAAGATACGGTTAAAAAGTTATAAGGGTTTGAACATGGCCGCGCCATTGAAACGCGGCGAACCGCGCGGCCACTGAGATCTTTAAAACTAAGCCTTGTAGAGACCTGAAATTTACGCAAATGCAAGATTTAATTTGTAAAAAATTTGTAAAAATATAAAAAAAATACTCAGGTTTATAGTTTAAGAGCTATAACACTAAAACCGAATGGCCGCGCCATTGAAACGGTGGAGAAAACGCTATCGCCTGTATCTCGCTGAAAAAAAATCGCAGAGGTGTGTAGTTTATTGTAATTACCCAGATTTGAATTTGTCGAAACTAGGAAAAATACAACAAAAATTCCTAGGTTTATATTTCAGGAGCTATAAGACTAAAACGATATGGCCACGCCATCGAAACGGTGAATAAAACGTTATTTCGCCTGTATCTCGCTGAAAAAGCATCGCAGAGGTCTGGAGTTTTTTGTAATACCTAGATTTTAATTTGTCAAAACTAGTAAAAATACAATAAAAATTCTTAAGGTTATATTTCAGAAGCTGTAGAACATTATCAGTATGTGGTGCGATAGGGTGACCATGTCTTATTGTTTACAGAATACTTTCTACTTATTGTTACAGAAATTATAATTCAAGGATTCTAAATAAAATTAAAATGAAACCATAAATATAAAAACAATTATGTTTATTGGTTTAAAAGTCACATAAATCACAGAATGTTACAAATTAAAAAAAAAAACTCAAAAATCACAAATTGTTTACTTACACTAAGATATAATCAAAAATCACAAATTGTTTACTTACACTAAAATATAATAAAAAATCACAGATATTTTACTTACACTAAGATATAATCAAAAATCACAGATTATTTACTTACACTAAAATATAATCAAAAATCACAGATTGTTTACTTACACCAAGATATAATCAGAAATCACAGATTGTTTACTTACACTAAGATATAATCAAAAATCACAGATTTACTTACACTAAGATATAATCAAAAATCACAGATTGTTTACTTACACTAAGTCAGATATAAAATGAAAAATAGAAAAAATATAAACATCATTTACTTATAATTTAGTTGCGCTATCATTAAATATAAAGTGTTTTAGTCATCATCTATTAAACCATACATTAAATTATGAATTGTAAGAGGTTGTGCAGAACTTTCATGTGTTTCAGTTTTATTGTCGTCGTAGCAAATAAATTTAGAATTATTTATTAGACAATGACACTTGTAATGCCCAATAATACCTACAACCGGGGGAACATATTCCACGGCACCTATGAATCGATATTTTTTTTGCCTTAATTGTATATATTGTGGTATTTCTTCGAGCTTAATTTTTCATCGACTCGACTTCGACGAAATCGACTTTTAAACCAATAAACATAATTGTTTTTATATTTATGGTTTCATTTTAATTTTATTTAGAATCCTTGAATTATAATTTCTGTAACAATAAGTAGAAAGTATTCTGTAAACAATAAGACATGGTCACCCTATCGCACCACATACTGATAATGTTCTACAGCTTCTGAAATATAACCTTAAGAATTTTTATTGTATTTTTACTAGTTTTGACAAATTAAAATCTAGGTATTACAAAAAACTCCAGACCTCTGCGATGCTTTTTCAGCGAGATACAGGCGAAATAACGTTTTATTCACCGTTTCGATGGCGTGGCCATATCGTTTTAGTCTTATAGCTCCTGAAATATAAACCTAGGAATTTTTGTTGTATTTTTCCTAGTTTCGACAAATTCAAATCTGGGTAATTACAATAAACTACACACCTCTGCGATTTTTTTTCAGCGAGATACAGGCGATAGCGTTTTCTCCACCGTTTCAATGGCGCGGCCATTCGGTTTTAGTGTTATAGCTCTTAAACTATAAACCTGAGTATTTTTTTTATATTTTTACAAATTTTTTACAAATTAAATCTTGCATTTGCGTAAATTTCAGGTCTCTACAAGGCTTAGTTTTAAAGATCTCAGTGGCCGCGCGGTTCGCCGCGTTTCAATGGCGCGGCCATGTTCAAACCCTTATAACTTTTTAACCGTATCTTTGACAAATTTATGGTTTTGGGAATCAACTTTGACAAATTTTTACAAAAAATTGACATGGTTTTTTTTAAAAAAAAACGCTATGGCCGCGCGGTCGAACTGGACACCCAGAAGGCAGCATCCTAGGGCTGACGTTATTTTTCTTTACATAAGTTAACATAACATGGCGGCTGTATTCCCCGAAGGGTTAGGCAGACCTGTATCTACCGTACGTCAACATTTCCCCAGAAATAAAAAGAAAGAAAGATAAATAATTATTTGGGGGACAAACAGGAACGAATTATTTTTATATGCCTATAATAAGCTGATCATAGCGCATATTAACCTAACATATGTCCAACCACTGTACCTATGTATCACAAATAAAATATTGACTGACAGTACCAGCCTATTACTGTCCCACTGCAGAGCAAAGGCCTTTTCTCATATAGAGAAGGCACGAGAATTAATCACCACGCTTGCTCAAGACGGGTTGGCGATTTCAGACTTATATTAATTATATAAGTCCAGGTTTCCTCACGATGTAGTTCCTTCACCGATGTCAGTTATGTCCAAGATAAACTTAGAAAGTACATATGAATTGTAAAATTCACATTGGTACTTGCCCAGGTTTGAACCCACAACCTCGTGCACAAGAGGCGAGGCCTAAACCACTGGGCCATCATGACATATAAAATATTGACTGATTCTGACAAAAACTAACAAAATTAAAAAACAAGAAATTGTGCTAGAACAAAAAGACGCCTATCTCAAAAGACTAGATTACAATATTACTCACTCATTACAAGATTACAATGTAACGAAAATATTACTTGCGAATTTCGCAATATAATATTTTCGTTTATCTAGTTTCGTTATCTAGTCTGGAAATCAGAATATAATATATGTAAACGTGATGATTGGCACAAAATGTAATTGCACTACACTACCGCGTGCTACTAATATTATCTAAATACCGTTGGGATTTCTACAAACATACCTACAACACTTACTTACCATCACTAGTGGTAAAGATTAGAAAAAATATCGATTTTTAGGAACCCGTACCTACAGTGGAAAAACGGGTAGTCTATACACAGGGTGCTTTGTGTGTGTTTAATAAGGAATTATTCACACCGCCTATTCGATGATGTTCCTAATTCTATATCATGCAAACCTAACCCAAAGTAAGCCAGAACAGCCCTAGGTAACCCTTATATTTATAGTATTTTTTAAATACAAAATATTTCAACAAAGTAGAAGAAACTTACGTTCTTAGGTTTGAATGTAAGTGAATTACTAGTTTTTATCAATGAAACTTACATACCTACACATATCGAGAGTCATATTTATTTATTTATTTATTTGGTTCACCAACAATTGTTTACACAGGTTCTATACTAAGGGTAACATGCGAATGTATGTATGCAATAGTGCAACAATCACTTACATGCAAACTCCGCATGCATAAAGAAGTTGTACAAAATTTTTAGAAAATAAGTAGGTATTAGTCTTAAATTACTTAGGTATCTAAAAGTGTAAATAATGAACACATCGCTCCAGAAATGCAAAAAACATAGGTAACTTATTATATTTAAACAAACAAATCTTTTTATGAAGGTAGGTTTTTACATATATGATATCTCCGAACCTATGCTGTTTTGAACCACATATTCTAGGACTTTTTGTATTATTTTCACTATAGAATATAATCCTAGAATTATGGGATGAAACAAAACACTTTTTAGATACCTTGGTTGGTGCACTGCTGCCCTGCATGTCGTGGGTTCGATTCCCGCACGGATCAAATATTTGTTTAACCTACAGATACTTGTTCCGCTACAGATACTGGCTGTTTGTGTACGTGAATTTGTGTGTTTGTAAACGCACCCACGATACATGATGAATTCCTAGTGTGGGGCAACATTTTTTTAAGAAAAAAAATCTACTATTACAAGTATGTACGCTACAAATAAAAATCAAAAATCGACCTTATTGCACCCGAACGGGTTCAAGATGTAAGTACTTAAAGTACTGGTACTTTTCAGGTACTTTTTCTACAGGTATGCAACATATTTGGCCTATTAAAATTAAATTAAATAAAACTTTATTTTCTGACTGCATTCCATAATTTAGTTAGTATTTTGGTGTTAGTAACAATGGTGCTTATGGACGGTCCGGTTTTCAGGATTTCTATGAGAAAGCTGATGTGTGATGAGATGAGTCAAATTTAAAATCTAGAAACAAGCAAGAATTAACAGGCAGCTTCTAAGCACGCTCGTTCCATCTTAGATCTCATCTATCGCTTTCCATCAGGTGGGATCGTGATCCAAAGCTTGATCCTTAAACAAAACTGGATCAACTCTAAAATATAATCAATACTCGTACAATCTACCGCTCAGTAAATTTTTATTCGCATGACCAGACAAAATTAAGAAACAGATTGATTTTCTTTTCATGATTTCAGGTTTGCTCTCGAAAGTGGTTCATAGTAACGAGTAATTATTTTCAACCCGTGAATGAATATCATCCTGCATAGTAGCCGAGGAAAGGAAAGAAAAGAGAAAGGAAAGAAAGAAGAGATACGTCAGTCGCAAGACACGCGTTGATGTTGTTCTCAGAATGTCTGAAGTTCTTGTTACTTTTGAAGGCACTTACGTTAAGCTAGACTTATGGACCCCCTTCAGGTGCGACGGATTTGGGGACATCTGTAGTCCCTCACACATCAGGACGCGCCTCTCTTATACGTCACGGGGGGAGTCAGACACGTCACCCGAGGACGCGGGCCGGCTCTAGCCGGTTGCGGAAGGATCGTAGGTTCCCGCGACCCCCAGCGTAGGTGTGAGATGGAACACCGGGGTGGTTTCACAATCAGTAAGAGTCTGACAAACCCCCAGGGCTTAGGACGTCCATGAGGATTTTCCCGGAAAGGAACCAAAAAAAAGACTTTTGACCTTGCTCTTTATTGAAACATAATTTTGGTGGCGTTAAAAAAAAGCCTACATTCTCCTACCGACGCGACTCTTTGGCTCTAGCTGAAATAGTTTTCGTTCGTTTCTATACAAGATTCGCGCAACTCAAGACGACACAGTTTCCGATAACATATGTAGGTAGCTCCGCACCGCACACATGACTGTACAATTCCGTGCACATAGGTATTTAAGCGCCGCGCCGGACTTGTGTATTATCATTCCAACAATAATAACAATCAGAACAAGTGAGCCATTGACACACAATGTACCTCTATCTTGCAATAACGTTGTGTGCCTTTGTATTGTGGCTGTACATAAAATGGATTGGAATGAAGACCTTTTGGACCAATCTTGGGGTACCCCAAGGTCCAGTTCATCCCTTATTTGGAAGCATGTCGTTTTTGCAGAAAAAGAATCCGGTAAGTGAGATGTCTTTCGTTTCTTTTTAACTGACTAGGGATTTCGCGTGTTCCTAAACGCCGGGGGTCCAACATGACTCATGGCATCAGATTGGGACTCGATGTCCCTTCCACGCTATATATTTGTAATATTCTTGATTATCGCGCTTAAACCACCTGAACGGGTCACTGGGAAGGTATCGTAAGATTTTAGCAACCCAGGTGTCCTGGGGTAGGTGACGTCACTTTTTTTTAATACGATTTTTTTTAAACAACAAAACTAAACACACGCTATCCTACGATGGTGTGTGACGAAGCACATTTGATGTTTTATTCCAAACTAATTGAGTAGGGTATCAAAACAAGGGATTTCATAGGTAATTACAAAATATACGCAACTTGTATGTTTAAAAAATAATACTATTAAATATAAATATTTTTTTCGAATTTTCGATGCATGAAAAAATAAAATAAATAATCACAGGATTATTTATTTTATTTTATTTTTTCATGTATGTATTGCATCATGGTTAAAGAAATAAAATTGTAAAAAAAAAATGATAAAACGTTATTCTTTTAAAAATCCCAGAAGTTATGGCAAACATTATGGTCCTTTAGGATTTTTATTAAAAACCCGACGGCCAAAATACTTCTTGAAAAGTCATCTTGTTTTTCATACAGTTTGTTTAATTTTTATTTGTTTTTTTGCTGTCGGTTTTTTGATATCTTATTTTTTATTTATTTTTGACGTTTGTGACGGCTGAATAACAAATTATGAGCAAAGAGAATATCAATATGTAAAATATTTTGGGTACGTTAGATGTGATTGTCAAATTCCCTCGCATCCTACTCTCCACATATCTTGCGTGTCCTTTTCATCATCTGTTCCTAGTTGCACTTGATGAGGCTACAAAAAAATAGGAAATCTATTTCACTCTCCATTCAAAACTACATAAAACAATAAAACTTTATGTAAGTAAGTTAGTTAATACTCAAAGTTATAAAAAACATAAAAAAAATAAAACAATGTAGGGTCCTAATTCTTTTCTTCCATAAAAGTAGCGTCAGCCAGCGAACTTAAAATTTTCATAGGTTTTTTTGCAATTTGTTGCTAAGTATTACATTGTATGTTATTTATGTGTATATCACGAAGTATTAATACTTAAAATCAGTAACACCTTAACTGCCAGACAACGAAACATAGTAGAAAATGTATTGTTTGTCGGTCACCTGGCGTTTAAGGTGTTAATACTTTTAAACTAATCGAAACGAACGATTGAATGTATTTTTCAATAAGTATCAATAATTCAAATTCATTGAAAATAAGTGTCAACGTTACGGAGATTAGCCGAAACAAACAAACCGACGAAACTTTTATTTTTTTGGTATAACTATCGTTTACACTTTCAAAATCAAAATCAAATTAATTTATTCAAATTAGGCTGAGAATCAGCACTTTTTGAAGGTCAAAACGTTTACAAAAGACAGTCCCTCAAAACGCCCACCCTTCACCTTTCAAATGCATTTAGTTAAAAGCTGTTATTTTGACATTAACAAACAAACACTTAAATTTTATTTATTTTCCCAACCAAGTATGCAGCGCTTAGTTAGAAACTACACTGGTGTGGTGGAAACAATATCAAAAACCAATCAATCAAAGTATTGCAATTAAGTAGGTACCTAAATATGTTGTGCAAGTACTTTATTTTGATTGTAGAGATGTCACATAATAGTGACAATCTTGGAGGAAGTGACGTAATCTGACCGATAAACTTATCGCGGTACAACCTATCTTATTGCATCTTTTTTTATCGTCGCCCAAATATTGACATTGACTGAATATCTTGATTGATCGTAGCATTATAAAAATAAATAAAACAATGTAACACACAGGTGTTATATAATTAGCAATAGACTGGTCAGGTGCGTACCTAGTACTCGCAAACTTTAACGATGTTAGTGATGTCTAAGATAAACTTAGAAAGTAATCCATCATAATCTGCCTAGCCGTTACCCATCTATGTTGGGGTCGGCTTCCAGTCTAACCGGATGCAGTTGAATACCAGTATTTAACATGGAACAACTGCCTATCTGACCTCCACAATCCAGTTATTGGGCAACGCGATATCCCTTGGTCAGACTGGATGCCAGACTTTCGAGCTTCTGACTACCCGTAACGACTGTCAAGAATCAAGATCTTTGTGCCGATCTAGGGCCCAGCTGTCATTTGTTGGACCAACGGCTTGGAGTGCTTTCCGAAGCATGGAGGAGTCTTGATGTGTTACGAACGGTCACCTATTCAGAGACTGACCTCGGCAAGCGTGGCTTAACGTTCTATTTAGCGTTTTTATTTAGCCACGAGCTCCTTAGAAAGTACTTATGCATGGTAATATTGATATTGATCTTTAGCTTTATAACTTCTTAAATGTTATTTCGCCAGGAGTATTTTGTTCTTTTTTTTAATTATTTTTCTATCTCATTAGGTTCGTGCATAAAATAATTATCGGCTAACCCTGACCCCCAAAATACTCGGTGTTCCAAAGTTCCAAACTTAGTGTCAGGGTGCCTTAGGTTATCTAATAAGAATCGTTAAAACTTCAATAAAACGTGTCGTAGGATTTGTCTCGATTCAAATTGATATCTCAAATAATCCATGTCTTTTTATGGTTTCGGTCCAGAGGGTGCCGACGGAACCATATTATAAACTTACGCTGTCCGTTTGTCTGTCAGCGAGCTCATTTTCGGTTTTACAGAGTATATATTACTATTGCCGCTATAAAAACAACTAATAATAATTATGTAAATACAATTGACCGCATGAGACTCGATTCGATTCCCAGTTCAGGCAAAGCGTTATTGAGTTTTTCCAATAGGAATTTTCTCATTATCAGCCCGGAGTCTAGATTTGTGCGGTTGATAGGCTCGTCCCCGATTACATGGGACTTAAACATAATTGACGAAATGTGGGTGTTACTATGAGTGCACTTCTGCCCAACCCGATGGGGAAGAGAGGCGTGCTGCTATGTAAATGAAATTAAAAATAAACGAGCTTCATACAAAAAACGGGATTTTTTTGGCGTGTATTGCTCGACCGTTACTCTTTCTAGAGATAAGATTAAAATCTTAAATTATTTATTATGTTTCATTAATAAAATCAAAATCAAAATTCACTTATTCAAATTAGGCTAAGAATCAGCACTTTTTGAACGTCAAAACGTTTACAAAAGACAGTCCCCCAAAACGCCCACCCTTCACCACTTCCTAGTGTTTTTGCTGGGAAGAAGAAGTGGTGGAACAAATTCCCCAGCAACAAATACAGCAAGACATCCATTAAAATAAAATTAAGTAAATCGTACCATTCCGTCGGCTCATTCCATTCATTCCTGCTGTCGTGGGTGCGTTTACAAAAATTTAAAGTCACATACACGAACAGCCAGACCCGGAATAACTACGTATGGGCCACACAAATATTTGTCCCGTGCGGGAATCGAACCCACGACACGCGACGCAGCAGCTGATCGCTCAGCCACTGCGCCAACCGTGTCGTCGATACGGTTGGCGCGGTTACATTGAACCGCAAACGTTCTAACCACGCACGGAACCGTTCGTGTGAGTCCGACTAGCACTTGACCAGATTTTTTTAACATACCAGATAATATGACACAAATATTTCCGAAGACATCTTCAGCCTTCCCTGATAAACTATCAGCCGCGATAAAGTAACCGTTTGTAAATAAATTGTGTGAAGTGTCTTGTCATTGTGATTTGTTTCGTGATTGACACAGAATTTGATGTAAATACACACATTAGTACATCATCATACCTACTGCCTAGATAACTTCACAGACGTGCGTGGTAGTAATAAGTCATTATGTATAATGATTACTTAGTCTTGTAGTAATCAGTAGTTATACCTATTTGTGTATTATTTGTTTTTTTTCGTGTCATTGTTTTGGATTTCCTCTACAAGAGCACCGTAAGCCACGATAGATAGATTGTGTAAAAGATGATTAATGGCTAGAAAGGAGGTGAATATTAAGATGACAGCAAATAGGCATCGTATGGCAGAAGATGCTGAGCCGACTCCAAACAAATTGGGATAACAGCTAGAGAATGATGATGTTGGCTAACTAAAAACAGCCGCATGGGTTGATCGAACGTTAAGCTACGCTTGCCGAGGTCAGTGTGTGTATGGACTGTATGGGTGACCGTTTGTAACATTTCGAGACTCCTCCGTGCCTCGGAAAGTATGTGAAGCCGTTGATATCAGCAGACATTTGTAGACCTTTGACAGTCGTTACGGGTAGTCAGAACGTACGTGTTGCCCAGTAACTGGGTTGTGGAGGTCAAATAGGCACTCGCTCCATGTAAAATACTCGTATTCAGCTGTTTTCGGTTAGATTGGAAACCGACCCCAAAATAGTTGGGAAAAGGCTAGTCAGATGAATATAATTCATACAGTCATCTCAAAACCTAAACGACATGTAAGCACGGAACATTTTATCATACAGTCGTCCCCATCCGTATCGTAAAAAATCACCCTGTACGAAATATGATAAATGTACATATTTTGAATACATTTACCTGCTCCGAATGCTGCGTTGTTCCCTCACAACAGATTCATCTCTGTCATCTGTGGGAGTCATTAGTCTTCCTATGCCCTAGTCTGCTAGAAGTCATGTTATTAGATCAGTTTGTGGCTACATCTGGTATTTATTAAAGTCTATCTTATATATAAAATTACAATGTTTGTTACCAAACTCCTCCAAAATGGCAGGACCGATTTGTATGATATTTTGTGTGCATATCGGGTAGATCGGTCTTAGAATCGGCCATCATCTATTTTTCATACCCCTAAGTGATAAGGGTTGTCCACCCCTAACATTTTATATGGCAAAACATCGTTTACTGGGTCAGCTAGTACTAATATAATAAAGCAGAGTTTGTTTGTTTTTGTTTAAAAGTGATAATCTCTGGAACTACCAGTCGCAATAAGAAAACTTTTTACTAATCCCGCTTCAAGAATCGTTAAGGACGGTAGGCTATTTAACATAACTTAGACCTTAAGGCTTCCTGTCCAGTAAGATTGCATAAAATCTCCGCTCCGCTCTAGTAGACAGGGATCATTAGTTAATATTCCTCCGTTTCTCCGCTCATATCGCTTCAATGAACAGGCAGCCTTAGGAGCGAATGACATCGCGGGGCACAGCTAGTGTTACGAGTAACACAGGCTATATTTTATTTTCAAAACTACGTTTAAGGGAGGATGGAGGGGATGTTAAAGTACCAGGGGGAAGTACGAAATCAACGCGGACGAAGTCGCGGGCGAAGTTAGAGTTATAGTCGCCGGCACGCAAGTTGGCAAGGTTTTGGCGTAGTGGGGGTAAGTTCGCGCATCGTGCACTTAGTGGAACAAAAAAGTGGTGACTTTTATTGATCGTCATTATTTTATGGTTATTGCCATCATTTATATTTAATAATATCTGATTAGAAGAAAGTTGAAGAAGGGAGTGGAATTCGTAAAGTTTATTGGGAGTTATAAATAATATGCATACGAGGAAAGTATGCTCAAAAAGTATGCGAAAAAAAGCATACCTTTTTTTGCCTTAATTTTTTTAATTTAAAACAACAACAATAATATCAACTCGTAAGAAAAACTAAATTTAAAAACAATAACAATAAGTCTTTAACATAAACACAACAAAAACAAAGGGTACAAATTTCGTGCACGCAAGTGTAATCGGGAGTTCGGGAGGCAACTGTCGACTGTTGCACCAATCGCGCGCTCGGATTGACGTACCTCATACCCCGCGTCCCGCTTGACTACCAAAGAGACCTAAAAAACGACTTGTGCGCATCTAACGACTCTTGCCAAGTTACATGCCGATAATTATACTCGTGGACAAAGTGGCGAAATTCAGGCATTTTTAATCTTGTATCGTATCTAGAAGGATAGAAGGATACTACTGCACTTTATGTATATTTTTGCTCTGTTTAGTGTGGTGTGCCTGAGCTTGTGTTAAATTAATGTTTTTCTTTCTTCATTTCTTTTAATATGTATTCTGTCACGTCCACTGTTATTTGTGCGAAGTGGAACATTGCAATTGGCTATCACTCACCGGCCCCCTAAATTACATTTTAAAAAGATCTCAGTATTATTATGTCACAAGTACGTTTAGACTGCCTCGTCTAGTGACACACTTATGTTGAGCATGAGGTCCTGGGTTCGATTCCTACGTCAGGCAAAGAGATATTGGAATTTTCCATCTCAACTTTCTCAGTAGCAGTCCGGAGTCTGCATTCATGTCCCGGTGTACCTACATGTGACTTAAACATAACTGGCGAAATGTGGGTGAATCTATCGGTACACCTCTGCTTCACCATTCAAGGATTACAGGCGTGATGTTATATTATTTAAATAGTAAAGCTTTTCTTGTTATTCCCAGGGTGTATGGTTATCTGAGTTATACCAGAAGCACAAGCCGGCTCCCTACGTGGGTATATGGGTATTCTGGCGCCGCGGCCTGGTCATCAACTGTCCCGAGTTGGCCCGTCAGATCCTCGTGAAGGATGGTGATATCTTCAGGAACAGAAACCTGGCCTCGGGCCACTCTGACCCCATGGGAGCCCTGAACTTGTTCACTGTCGATGTAAGTAACTTTAGTCATATCCTCATCATCATCCTCCTGCCCTTATTCCAATTTATTTGGGGTGGGCGCAGCATGTCTTCTTTTTCTATACATTTAAGTTAGTAACTTTAAATAAACAATAAATTCCAATAAATTATTTTTTGGAAGTCGGTTAAAACCATTCATTATAGATGTTGTTTATGTACCTATACCTGTTTATTTTGACTGTCTCGTTGGCCTGTGGTCGCAAGCGCTACTGCTGAGCCTGAGGTCTTGGGTTCGATTCCCGGGTAGGGCAATGTGTAATTGGGTTTTCCTATCTGGAATTCTTTAGTAAGCCCGTAGTCTGAATTTGTGTCTAGTCAGTGGCAATAGGCTCTCCCCCTATTACATGGGACCTAGCGAAATATGGTTTTACTATGTAGATACACCTCTGCATAACCATTCCTGGAATACAGGAGTGATATTATATATTCCTGTTAATTTATTTAACTTAGAAACTATTCTTGAGACAATAAGATATATGTATTTATGGCATCTCTTCCAGGATCCGTTGTGGAGTTCCATCCGAAGGCGCTTGACACTGGTATTCACTGGCTCCAAACTGAGAGGCTGGCAGCCATTGTACCAGAGCAAGGTCGCTGATCTGGTGTACCGCATCGACTCAGATAACGAGAAAGGAATCACTATCGATTTGAGGGTAATTGGGATTTTTAATTTAAGTTATTTACAACCGGGTTCCTGGGAAACATGATTCTCCTTCCCTTATACCGATTGATTTGGGATCGGCGCTTCTGCCTTCTGTTTTTGAGAAGAGACCTTGGTCTCGCAGTGGATCATCAACAAAAACAAAGTCATCTTTGTCTGCGTGGAATTTAACAAAACAGTTTTTCATTTTTGATGCGCGGTACTCTAATTCCTTTTCTAAAAATATAAGTAGGTACTTACTCCTTATAATATTAGCTATCTACCAGTGTAAGTCCCGTCAGAATTGGTTCATCGGTTTTGGAGATTAGCACAACCAAACCTACATATAATATAACCTAATATTGACATTTTGGAATTTCTATCATAATTCAGATCATTCCATAACAGCAGACACTTCAATTTTATTTATTTATGGAAATTATTAATTTCAATGCACTATAAACACTACTGCCCAACTGTTCGAGGAATATAGGCGTGACGTTATCTCTAAATGTATGTTTGTTTGCAGACCATATTTGCGGACTTCGCGACAGACATAATTGGGGAGTCATCTTTCGGCATTCAGTGCCAAGCCACTCGGAACAACACCGGACCACTGAGGGAAATGACCAAGGAGTTCGAGAAATACAGCACCTGGAGAGGCCTGGCCTGGTCCTCCATATTCTTCTTGCCAGAAGCGACGGATATATTTAGGTATGAGGATTGTTTTATGGTTAGGTACGGTATGTGACTGAATGAATCGCAAAAGAAGAAAGGTTTGAGAAACGTGGTCTTCCATTTTCAATGTTGAAGATTTTTATGTTAAAATATGTTTTTTAAGTATTTTTAAAAAGCTGAGCTACTTAGGGATATCTATTTTATTTTCACCTCAGTATTAATATGAACTTTCACTTACAAAAAATATTCTAGATTTTTCACGAATTAATGAATATTATTTAGAATGACATTTCCTCTGTATTTTTTTTATTATGAGTCAAAACTGAATCCAAAATTTGAGTCAAAATTTAATTATTTGACTTAAAATGTGTCTTTCATTTATGATACACCACTTGACTAAGTATCCCTCCAAAAAATCAACCCCCATTTCGATTCCAATTATAATGAAAGTAACAATATTTTTTTTAGATTATTTCACTATCTATTTAACATTATAAAAAGCCAATAGCATCAATAGTCCACGAAATACGTAGCTGTGACAGACAGACAGACGCATCATAAGAGTAAATATTTTAACATTTTAGTACGGAACTATAAAATTGTACGAAATTTGCAGGTTTTCCTTTTGGCCCAAGCATACTGTGGAGTACTTTAGAAAGGTCTTCCAAATGGTGGTAGCCGAGAGAGGGGGCTATGACCGGGAGATGGATGGCAAGAGAGACCTGCTCGACGCGCTGCTGAAGATGAAGCAGGATGCTAAGAAAGAAAACCAAGGTAAAGTAAAATAGCAATTGTGCACTGAGGCGAAAGTAGTGTCTTATGTGACGGCCGCCATATTGCAATATGGCGGCCGTACGTAACGACGGATCCTAGAGTTAACTAGAGTTTTTGGTTAGCTAGGATCATGAATGCAGTGAGGGATTGAAGCAAGGCTCTCTCTGGAAATATAATTCTCTAGTAGTAGTTGTTGTAAGTAGTAAGTACTACTTTTCACACCTTTTGCGAGATAATTGAAAGTAATACGATAAGAAACAAAGTATTTTACTAGTTTTAATTTGTTAGAAAATACTTTTTGCTCGATTCATTTTTTTTACGAATCTTTAGTTGACGTTACAAAATCAAATCACTATCTTACACTTAGACTGAGTGTTGGTGTATATTAAATGTTAGTAAATAAAATGTTAGTGCATGTCGAACGCCGCATAAATTTTTTTCTCGAAGACATGCAAGAGTTAAGAAGATTAAAGGTTTTTGCATTCCATTTGTGTTAGAGCTGTTTACGAGCAAGTGCAGTTTGGTTAAGCTGGTTTCCTACAAGTTGAACCAGTTTATTATGTAACCAATATTACAAGGTTGTTTTTATGTTTTAATCACAAGCACAACAGGTCTCCTTAGAGTAGCGATCACTGTCAATTTTTACTGTTCTATTTTTAAAGTAAAAATATCCTTCCTACATTTTTTTTTATTTTTTATTCCAGATATGAATTTGGATATTTTAATATCAAATGCAATGATCTTCCTCCAAGGAGGATACGACACATCGTCAAGTGTTCTCCTTTATGCCGTTTATGAGTTGGCGCATCATCCTGAAAAGCAGGTAACGTACATCGACCTATTTACTGTACCAGGGCGTTAATATCATACGTCGACCCATAGAAAGAGACAAATACAATGGTATGAGTAGCAAAGATGATTCATTCCAAATCCGAATTGTGTGACATATTTTTCCCGACTCGGGAATCGTACCTAGATCCTCATGCTCAGTAGTTATGCTTGCGACTACTAGACGAATGAGGTAGTATGGGGCATCTTTGTTGGGTATACAAGTGTAACATTATTTGTGAGCTTTTAATACATACATGTATCTATCTCCTAACTTATTTCTTTGTTACAGCAAATCCTATACGAGGAACTTGTGCAAGCGAAAGAAGCCCTGGGAGACAAAGAGTTTGACGCTGAAAGTTTGGCTCAACTGCCTTATTTGGATGCTGTTATCAAAGGTAGAATCTTTACTTATTAACTTATTATCGAAATCAGATCTCACAGGTTCAGTATTAGACATCAAGCTTAAGATAGAGACTATCACATCGTATATGAGACTCTACTGTCGTTATGGCCAAGAGCTTACGGCTTCGACTCTCCTGCACGAGGTTGTGGGTTCAAATCCAGCCACCAATATGACTTTGACAATTCATATACAACTTTCTAAGTTTACCCTGGACTTCACGTACACCTATGAAGGAAAATATCGTAATTAAACCTGGACTTGTATTTTACTTAAGACCGCAATCCCCAACCCGTCTTGAGCAAGCGTGGTAATTAATACATGTGCCTTCTCGGTTTGAGAAGAGGTTTTAACCCTGCAGTGGGTCAGTAACATGCTGGTATAATTATTATGATTGGTCAATATGCAAAGATATGTCACACATCACTGATTGTCTGTTACAGAAGCCCTAAGGAAGTACCCTATCATGGGCTGGTTAGACCGTGTCACACAAAAAGACTACAAGGTGGATGAACATCTGACTATCCCTGCCAAGACTGTGGTCTACGTGAACGCTATAGGGATGCACAAGGACTCCACGTACTTCCCCGAGCCTGAAGCGTTCAAACCTGAAAGATTTTTGCCTGAAAACTCGAAGAATATCGTCCCTTACAGTTACATGCCTTTTGGAGAAGGACCCAGAATATGCATAGGTATGTTGATTAACAAGTTTCCTTTAAACCATCATCATCTGCTTAGCCTTTTTCTGACTCTGAATTTGTACCCAAATGATGCTCATAGGCTCACCCCCTTTTAAATAGGACTTAAACATAACTGGCGAAATATGGATGTCCTACAAGTACTCCTCTGCCCAAATGATCGTGGAATACAGGCGTAATGTTACGTCTACCAAAAGACAACTTTTGACACGACCGGGCAACCATGGAAATAATTCGATTCACTAATTGTTAATTAAATTGATCATTAATTGTTACGGTTGATAAATTGACAGATTGGAGGGATCACAAGTCATTATTTCTTGTCATATTAAGGCCATTGATAAAGGTTTAGGGTTGAATTCAAAGTGATTGAGACATTAATATTCCGCATTTGGAAACTCCTAATTAATTGGTTATTTGTCTTCGGGACAAACCCCTTGGGGAATATAGGCGTGATGTTATGTGTGCCAAACACAGGTTACCTGTTTTGTTGTACCAAATGTTGTGATATTCTGGTCTCAACCGCAATTTTGAAACCAATTCCTCGAGCCGTCGGTTTCAAAATGGCGCCCGACGTATGAACGTTAGGCTGCACGGCAGTAGTAAAAGTAGTGGCAGTAGTAAGCTGATCTCTTTCTATAGAAACTCGTTACGACAGCTAAAGGTGTTGCCATAGGCGTGTGGCATACAGTAGCCACTTAAATTGACCACTCGTAGTAGGCGCTTCTTTGTCATATCTAGGTAGGCACACTTGGTAGGTTAAGCATATGTATGTTTAACAGACATTGCTGTTGGCTATCAACTGGTAACAATCCCAAGTCGGCTTGCAACCAAACAAGAGTCTCACGTTATGGACAGGATAATAACATTTGTATCTAAAAAAAATACTTGAAACTAAAAACCTTTTTTACAAATAAAATCCACTGTCTCCAAAAACATCACTAAAAGTATTTTGTTTTGTCCACAGGCAAACGCATAGGACAGAACACAGTTCGCTACGGCTTGGCGGCTGTGCTGCTGAATTTCGAGCTCCGGAAGCTGCCCGGATATCCGCTCCCCAACGACATTCCCATAGAGACGAAAGGCCTGTTCTACCTTGCTGCCATACCACTCTCCGTGGAATTTAAGCGCAGGAAGTAAGACCTTTATGGTTTTATGCTCATTTTTTTAGCGCGAAAATTCTTAGCGCGGTTATGGTAAGGTGAGACGTGTCAGAAGACCTGGCCGAGATACCGTGTATTCTTACTGACAAGGCTGCTTGTCCATTTACGCCGAGCAAGGTTGCGGATAAACGTAGAAATTAACCAATAAAATCTCTGTCCACATGCGCAAAGCGTAGATTTTATGCAATCCTATTGGTTAGAATTTCTCCGTTTCTCCGCTCCGCTGCCTCGCTCTGCCTCAATGGAAAAACAAATCAAATCAAATCAAAAATGTTTATTTGCTAGAAAATACATACAAATTCAAGGATAGATCTTACGTCCTAAAAGTCTTTGTATTCTGCCTGCAAGCAAGCGTGCAAATTATTTACTTATGTCTATTTATGTAATTATTATCATGCAATTAATATGATTACAAATATTCTAAACTCAATTATTCATTTTCATTCAATAGTACATACCTAACATTAATTTTTAAATTCCATAAATTCCTTAATGCTATAGAAACAACTCTCTTGTAGCCAAACGGTCAATTTTTTTTTAAATAGATTACCCTGCAACAATTTTAAATCGTTTGGAATGTCATTATAAATCAGTATACACATATTAAACACATTTTTTTATAAATATCTTTATGACTTGGTGGTTGATACAATAAGTTGTGAAACTTAGCCCTTTTTTGTCTTGGTAGAACCTCACTACGTTGCTTAAAGTAATGCGAACAACAGCCTAAGGGGGATGCGCCAAGGTCTAGTTGAAAACCAGCATCTGCAAATATGTAGTTGTCTGGCATTTAACTAAACCTGGTCATATGTAGTGCAGCCGCGAGGCACATAGCTATTGTTGAATTTTTTGTTATTTTTTTTTAAACATAGATAATAATTGTTGACTTTTTATTTTATTTGTTGAATTTTCTTTATTTAGTATTGTGTGCCTGTACTAAATAAATTATTTTTCTAAATTTATTTTTTACTTTCTGACGTTTTTTTGCAATATGCATGGGTAGTATGGTAAGATAGGAAAATGTATTCACGACCGTAACAAATATGCATTATAACTCTCTAAAATTCAAGGAAAAAATCACACTAATTCAGACCTCCTTCCATTCTTGAATTCAAACTATTTCTACTCAAACTATTTCAAACTATTTCTACTCAAACTATTTCTCCTACCAAGGCACGAAACCCTTGTGACTCTGTTTTGCTATTTGTCAGTTTTTTGTTATGGCCATACTGCGCATACGCACTATCTCCCTGAAGATTGGATCGGGCGATATAGTTGCTTAATAGGTTATCGCAATGTCTCTAGACAACACCACACAAATGATTGTAGCCAAACTTCCAACACAGTTACTAGGATGCCTGAACATAACGCGTCCATAGCTTACAAAAGATAATTTTAAAAGATTGCTGGGGGTTACGATTACAAGGTTACATAATCGTTATTGTTAACGAAAAATATGTAATTATGATAGCCATTCCTATCTTTATGACATTTGTTCATTAGGTAATGCAGTTTTTATAATCACTTGTGATAACCAAGTGCGTAGGTACTTAGTGTGTACCGATACAAATAAATATCTATTGATTTTAATAGACACAGTTGAAATGCAAAATCCCTATGATTCAATTAAATTATACACTTTGTGCCATTTGAGAACCTAGTAACTCAAAGACTATGGATGTACCTATATAGGTTTTATATCCTTAAATTCCTTAGAACGATTAAGAAAAACATCTTGGGGAAACTCTTGAACTCAAAACATAAAGATGTGATCCACCAATCCGGAGTGGGCCCACGAGCCGAAATCAGCCCACTCGACACTCGTACCACAAAGACAAAACAACATATTGCTATAACCTACCCGTGCCCCGCGCTTTCGCCCATGCGTTGTGGTCGTCGCCTGAGGTCAAGTAGCTTCAAACCTTCCTCAAATGCAAAATGTTTTTTTAAATCCGACTGGTAGTTCTAGAGACTTGCGCGTTCAAAAATAAACACACAAACTCTTCGGCGTTATTGAATTATAAAAGAAAAGAAAAAAAGATATAAAATAATTTATTAGCCACAGGTTAAAACACGCACGGTAAATAGATGTTAAAATTACAACAACAAAATAATCAGAAATAGTATGTCTCCCGCTTGCGCCAAAAGGTCCATATCAGAGGCAATGCCAAACAGGTGCTGTCTGACGCTGGCTTTAAAACCAACTTTTAGGGACAAGCGACGTGTAAAACGCTATAAAACACACAATGTAACACACACACAGAATAATTGTCCTCATAAATACAATTTAGCCTAATCATGTTCTGATAAAAATAAAGTGAGTACACATTATTGAGTAGAATGATTGTGTAAAATATATACGTAATTAGGTATCTATATGTATGAAGTGATACATATTACAGAAGATAATAAACAAGTTAAAATGACCATACAAATCAACACACTAGCTTCACCAAGACTTCTTAGAAGCGTTTAACAATACATAGTTTAGATTGACATCTTGTAAAAAACAAAAGCCAACTAACCTGAGGAGCTCTTCCCGCATTTTCAAGAACGTTAGCATTCTAGTCTCAGTTACATCATCATCCTCCTGCCCTTATCCCAATTTATTTGGGGTCAGCGCAGCATGTTTTCTTCTTCCATACATCTCTACTTGCCGTCATCTCAATAGTCACCTCTTTTCTAGCCATATCATCTTTCACACAATCCATCCATCTTTTCTTTGGTCTCCCTCTACTCTTGTAACCGTGCACATTCATACTCAAAACTTTCCTCACAACATGGTCCTCATTCCTTCGCATTACATGCCCATACCATGACAACCGATTTCCACGCAACTTCTCGGTGACAGGCACCACTTTCAGACTTCCTCTTACATACTCATTTCTTATTCTATCCATTCGCGTAACACCACACATCCCCTTCAACATTCTCATCTCAGCTGCGTGTAACTGCCTTTCATTCATCCCTTTTGCGGCCCAACATTCTGATCCATACAAGACAGCAGGTCTCACAATTAAAGTTTTGTAAATCTTCCCCTTAAGTTTCTTATACGGGGGTAATCTAGTCTCAGTTACAATCTACGACGTCTACATTTTTGACAAGTTTTTGACATCGATTGTCGCTGAGATAAGTTTGCGATTAGATTTTGAACGTTTTTAATTACGGGAGCTGGCCTTCACCTGTTTTACATGACAAAACTCATGAGACAATGTACGAGTATTATCAGTAATTAGGAATATTATCTGAATGAGACAGAACAATTTGGGTACGTTAAGTGCGAACCAATATCTTACAAATACGATAAAGAAACGCAATTCATGCGTAATTTATCAGAATGTAACACAACAATATAAGTGAAGTAACGATTGAAATTATCATATACGTCCGCTGCTCGGGTGTTGTGGAAGTCCCCTTCGTCATTATAAGACAAGAGGTAGACCAAACAAAAGACGGTTGGATTGGGTGCAAGATGATATGGCTAGGCAGGGACTGAATACTGAGACAACGGCTGACAGATGGGGAACAGAAAAGGATGCAAAATGTACAAATAAAGTAAGATAAGGACAGGAGACTGATATGGTAAGCTGTTTGGAACGTTTTAGTATCTTGTTTTATATTTGTCCCTGGACATTCTTCTGAAATGAATTGCATTTTCCAGGTAACAGTCGTGTCTCGACTTCCCAAAAGCTCAGCGAGGGTATTCTAGGTGGAAATTGTTATAGTGGATGTTATACCTAAGGTAAATAAATACGTCTAACCTTTATCTAATAGAAATTATTGATACATTGATGGGGCACAGTCTGAAATTGGCGTCGGTAACTGACAAGTTGTGTGGAAATCGGTTTTCATGGTATGGGTAAGGAATAGTACATCATGTTGTGAGGAAAGTTTTGAGTATGAATCTGGAGTGTTACATCAGTAGAGGAATACCAAAGAAACTATGGATGGATTGTGTGAAAGATGATACGGCTAGAAAACAGGTGACTTTTGAAATGGCAGCAAAAAGCGTTGTATGGACAAGACACCAAATATATTGGTATATGGGCAGGAGAAAGGGGAGAAGTGGGCCTGGCTAGTAGGTCTATGCCCAGCAAATGGCTGGAGCAAGGTAAATATGACAGAATATTAACATAAAAATTAGCGGGAACTAAATATAAGAATGAACCGTTGATTACTTACCTCTATCGGGGGTTGGGTCTAAATGATTCGCATAATTCGCAGACAAAAAACACGTCAACTTTAGATAAACACTATCAGTATCATTATGAAGCGATTTTTTTTTAAATTGTTTTGTTTGTGTTGATGACATCACGTCAATGAAAATGATAGTTAATTATTACAAAGCGCTTTTTAGTAGATCATGCTTTGTTTTAATGACATGTGACACATAATAATAGGTAGTGACATGCGCAATTGTAAGGAAATGTGCAAACAAATTATAAAAGGAAGATATCGATCTAAATATAGTTATAAAAAATTCAATATATAAAAAAATAAAAAACCGACTTCAAAAATAGCACTAAAAAGTGAGACAATGTTTTATTTTTCGACTCACTTAATAATTCATTTAAGTTACATTAGTCTTATCTCTACTGCTCATCACCTTATACAAACGGTGGAGTAGGATTCAGGAGGTGTAAATCAGTAAACCCGTATTTTCTATACTTAGGGGTGGACTTCTTTTTTAAAATTTCATTGGGACCAACTTTGAGGTATACTTTATCCAGTAAAAAAATCTTAATCGGACTACTCTGTAAAAAGATCTACGAGATCATTCATAAGAAAAACATCCTTTTTTGAAATGCGATTAGGTATAGAAACGATTTTAATGCCAATCACACAACAAAACATGAAATTTTATGACGTATTTTTCATAACTTTACGTTTATTTCTGATGTTATGTTTAAGTTCCATTCAACTGTTAAAAAATCGTTATCGTAAACGTACGTACGTACTGTAACAAAAGGCATGAATTAATTACAAATTATAATAAGAAAGCTATATTGTTACGTTTCACATACCAATTTTGAATTCTATTTTTATATTTAGATTATTTTTCTTTTTTTTATCTTTTAAAAAACTTTACCCCACACTAGGTATTTCTCCTGCGTCATGTGTGCAGTCACAAACATTTAAAGTCACATGCACAAACAGCCAGACCCGGAACAAGTACATGTAGGCAATACAAGTATTTGTTCCGTGCGGGAATCGAACCCACGACACGCGACGCGGCAGTCAATCGCTCAGCCACTGCGCCAACCGTGCCGTCAGATTAAAATTGAACCCTTAATGAGAAGTGCAATATTCATACAGTTTTGCTCTTAGGTGGGTGGAGAGGAACGACAAATAAGGATGAATATAATTGGACGGCATCACTATTTCCATCAGATATTTATTATTTATATTTAGCCCCAGGTAGGTTTAACCCAGAGGTTTTAACAGTAGTTGTGGACGTCAGTTAAGCAGTTGCCCCAAGTAAAATATTGCAATCCAGTTAGAGTGGATGCCGACCCCAACATAGTTGGGAAAAGGCTATGCAAATGATTTAGGTAAGGCGTAAACCTATTGCCAACCGGGCACAAACTCTACATTTCGTAAGTCAAACTCCTAGTGAAAAGCTCAACATAGTAGTCACTTCGTTGAGCTTTTCACTGGTTATAGTCATCAGCTGTCGCGACTATTTACATAATGATATAATTATAATATTATTTGTAAGTTTTTATGGCGTTCTGAGTATTCTATTCTATCATTTTATTTCACTAAGCAAACCAGGTAAGCTCGCAAATCGTGATGACATAACACTCTATAAGCCAATGGTTAATAAGGCAAAATAAAACAGGAAAGCGAAGCCGAGGGCAGAGCTAGTTATAAAAATAATAAGATTAAACTGATCCATTCCATAATCAGATCCATGTGTCCAGTTCATGATATTTTTATTTAAACAAATATCAACTTTATAAATGTGTAAATTAAGTTGATTACATAATGACCACTTAGTACTATCACCGATGTCATAACAAAGTTATTGAAGTTGTAGCGCAAACTAAACTTTATCTGTGGGTGTTAAAGTATTTTTTCCAAAAACACATTATGTGTTTACATGACTGATAGCTAATTCACAAACGCATGTAAGGTACTAATGTATGACAAGCATTTTTCCCGTTAAATTAACTTCGGGTCGGCAAGCGCTGATAAACTATAGGATATGAAAATCTGTATAAATAGTTCTCAGTGTTGATCTTATGTTATACGAGGAAACACACGTGGTTTTGTGATTACAAAATGATTCTAATACTCTTGTTTTTAGTGACGTTTTTCGTTTGTACGTGGTTGTTTATACGATGGAGTAAGGTTAAAAGGTACTGGCTTGAAAGGGGCGTCCCTCATTATCCACCGCATCCCATACTGGGCAGTCTTACCTTTTTGCAGAGAGAAAATCCTGTAAGTATATTTTTTATTTTATTTTTGTAACTTGGGTATGTTTTTTTAATGTTTGCTTAACATAACATATCCTGATTATCTACAAAACATAAAAAAGGGTAATGTAGTATCCATTAGGATTTTTTTCAAAAGTAGCTCGAAGGCTGGATTTGTGCCCGGTTGATTTCAATAGGCTCGCCCCGTATTAAGTACATGGTACTTAAACAGAAATGGCGAAACGGGGGTGTTAGATAAATGTGCCTCTGGCCAACCCTTGGAGGAATACAGGCTTGATGATATATTTTTTTTTTTAATATTACGTGAGTAAAATCATGTTTTCTTACCTTAAATGAATAAATAATTATTTCAAGTGTATTAAACACTTACATTACTTTTTTATTTCATTATAAAAGGCCAAGATCCTCAGAGTGGAAGCTGTAGGCCGTAAATTATTTCATTACGGCACTAAAGCAGCTCCAAAATTAACCTTATTTTAAAAGCATTTTAATAATAAACTAAAATATTGTATTATTTTTTAAGATAGTAATATTTAATTAACGTGTATCTTTGAAATTATAGTAGGTACATATTTTTGCGAGTTTCAAAACGCAAATAATATATTTAGAAATCACAACAAGGGGGTGAACAGAAGAGCTTGTTATGTGCTAATACAGCAAACTAAATATAGTTAACCATAATAATGGGGAATCAGGCAAATTTTCATATTTTATAACGTAACTGTAAATAGACTGATTTAAAATGTTTTGATAAGTAGTCAGATAAATGACGTCATCTGTCATTATTCCTTTTTTCACAGTACAAGAAAATGAACTGAATAGTAAGGTAATACTCATTTTAGTACCCCATCAAAACTTGAAAATAATTACTTGACGAGCTACGAGTACATAGAGCGTTACACAAAACCTGTGAAACCACCTTTTCGCGAGACAATAGATGTGTGAAATATAAATAGGATAACTATAACTACGTGAGGTCGGTGTTTCCCCGGTGACTAAAATACCAAAACCATTGATCTAACCTTGGCTAACACTGGTATTCACAGGAAATTGTTTCACACAACGATTTATACAAAAATATAACACAGCATTTCGCGTGTATAAATAAAACGAAATTTCCCAAAAATCTGTGAGGATAACGAATATACATTACTCGTATATTGTCTATAACCATAATATTTAATCAACGTGTATATTCACATTATCGTGTTGTTTTTTTTTTAATTTTCATCTTAAACATAATCTAGTAGTTCAATATTGATCACGCTATTTCCGCATAAAAAACCTCATACATGTTAATCAACATACAAGACTTGTTTACTCAACATTTTAAAGTCATAAGACTACAAGACATGTACCTACTAATAAATCAAGTTTTGTCCCACTCTGCATCTCTGTACTGTATTAAGTATATCAGTCATCTAGTACCCATAACACAAGCTCTGCTTAGCTTGGGGCTAGATGATGCTGTGTGGATTGTCCAGCATTATTTATTATTTATTTTATTTAATATTATAGCTAATACCAACGCCTATCAAGCGGACTGATGACCACCAGATAGGCAAAAAGATCTTCACATAAACTTCAAAGCGAATTCTTTGCTGCAACCCAATTTCTAGAGTTTAATCTTTTTGTTTTCAGTCAATATGGATGCGAAAACTGTACAAAGACTTCCCGGCTCCGTACGTGGGCATGTGGCAGTTCTGGAGACCAGCCCTGGTGATCAACAGCCCAGAGATCGCGCGGAGAGTGCTGGTGAAAGACGCTGATATGTTCAGGAACAGGTTCCTGAGTTCCGGCAAGACTGACCCGATTGGAGCCTTGAATATATTTACAGTTAATGTAAGTGTGGTTGTCCAGGGAATTTTCTGCAGTTGATTTGACTCCGCATTATAAAAAGCCTTTTTTTGCCGATTTGGAAAATCCTCATCCAATCCTCCCCTCCGCTCTGGGGCGGGCGGAGGGGTCTCTCACGCGTTTACTGACTTAAAACCACCCCGGTGTTCCCATCTAACACTTGAACCGGGGATCAAGGGAACTAGTGCGATCATAAAAAGCCTGCGCTAAGCACCTCAACACTATTGTGTTTATGGCGTGACGGTCACGTCACTGACCTTATTGGTGGTGTGTAGTTATAGCAACCGGCGTGCGTGTATGACCAGATGTATGAACGTAGACCAAGCAAAAAGGAGTACGTAAGGATCGTAGCAGGTGGTTTTCTGTAGTTTCTGGTGACTTTATGTATGTAAAAACTTTTGTTAACACGACTTAACTCGTAGTCTGACACGTACCGTGTTTAGTATACCGATTCTCAGTCTGGAACTTGTTTTCTTTTTTCATCAAGCAATTAATAAAGGTCAGTCAATATCAAGGAGAGACCAAATTAAGTGTTACATAACTAAATGATTGCCTGATAAAAACCTGCAACATATCATACGTCTAGACGTATGATATGCTACTCGTATGTTGTTTTTCTTTTTAACTTTATAACAGCTTGAAGGTTAAACAAACTTAAGAACTATCCTACATATATTTACGATGTATTTTAAAACGTGTTATACATGTTTTTAAAACTTATTTACATCAAGTCAACATGTAGATACTTCCTGATTTAAAAACAGAGAGCAAAAAATCCGACATTTTCATATTAATGCTCTTCGAAAAATCGTGTTAAACTTTTTCAAAATAAACTATTTCGGACCCCTATAACTTCTTGCTCTTTATTTTTGGGCTCGCTAATATGGACTATTAGTGTTTTGGTCCAGCTCGTACCTTCAAATCCTACATGTTTATGGAAAGACCGACTCGTCGCTGATCCGATTAATAACCCTATACTGTATTCTGCTAAGTTTTTCTTACTTTTCCGCCTTTTTTATGATTATTTTTGTTGCGGAATCCAGGACAGTTGATTTATCCTATAAACTTATATAAGCCAACTCCTCCAAAATGCCCTTCACCTAAACACTAAGTGGTAAAAGGCGACCGTTTTGAGAGACTCTCTTATTTAATTTTTGACATTCAAAAAGTGCTGACTTTTAGCATAATTTGAACAAAAGAAGATTTTGATTTTTAATCAGTTCTCCGAAACTCGTTGATCTTCATTACCTCGACACTTTTCTTGTGGTCGCCACCATTGATTCTGGCTTTTAGGAGTTGCAGTGGTTGAGAATAGTATGGCAGACTTGTACTGATTGTTCGTCAGAAGTTCCCAATAATCACTATACGGCCGTATACAAACGTGTAGAAACTATTCCATCATTTGACTAAATGCATTTATTTTTACTTCCAGGACCCTCTCTGGTCGTCGCTGAGACGACGTCTGACGTCAGTATTCACGGCTGCCAAACTTAGAAGTCTTAACGGCATCACAGTTTCCAAGTCTAAGGCTTTTATAGACCGCATAGGCGTTGACTCTAAGAAGGATGACCCAATAGATTTGAGAGTAAGTTTCTTCAGTCCGCACTATATTTAACATTATCCTCTTCTCTCGTATCGGCATGACTTAACTGAAGAGAGCTCATGGGTTCAATAACCCGAGTCGGGCAACGTGCTATTGTTTTCCATCTGAGAATTCTCAGTAGAAGCCCGGAGTTTGGATTTGTGCCCAGTTGATCGCAATAGGCTCGCCCCCTATTGCATGGGACGTTAACATAATTGAAGAAATGTGGGTGTACTGTAAGCACCCCTCATCCCAATCCTCCAGGGACTACAGACGGGATGTTCAGTTTTATGATGTGTGAAAGTAATTAAAGACTGAAGAAAACAGCTGTTCCCACGTCATTATGGTCAGGGAACATAAATCGTGATTGGATAAATGTCCTATTGACAAAGTTGTTCATAGCGATAAATAAAATAGTCATTTTTAACTAAGCAAACCTTTTATATGAAATTATTTACCTACCAGTGAAGTCAATCGAATAATAACAAATCTTCTTTCTAGAAAATATGTACAGACTTCACAACAGATGTGATTGGAGAAGCAGCTTTTGGTGTGACCAGCAACTGCCTGTCAGAGGGTGACAGCATCATGAGGAGGGTGACTAGAGAGTTCATGGAGTTCGACTTGCAACGAGGTCTATCTTGGTCTAGTATCTTCTTCTTCCCTGAGCTCGTGGATATATTTAGGTATGTCTTATCTTGAGAAAGAGGTTTTTTCATCGTTCACTTCAGTGTAAAATAAACTGTAACCTCTTTATTCGTAAAATAAATTTTAAATATCTCGTACCTCAAAATATGCAACGGGAGCAGCCGTTGCATCTTTTGAAACTAAGAAAAGTATTTAGGTGGTTAGGTAGCAACCTAACCACCTAAATACTTTTCTTAGTTTTGTCTTTACGAGACCCACTCAAGAGGTCTGGCTAAAGTTTAAGAAGGCTGTTGGTACTCAATCACGCAAAAACGGCTGAACCAGAAACGATATCCTAAATTAACTAACAGAAATGTATTTATCAACGGACATAAAGTACCTTGTTTCAAAATGATACCAATGAAATTATAAGAAACTATTAGCATCATCAGATTTCTACCAAGCCATTTTCTGTTCTTCCAGATTCTCGTTTTTCCCCAAGAAGACTATGAAGCTGTTACGCAAGATATTCCGCTCCGTGATTGAACAGAGAGGAGGATACGAGAAGGAGATCAAGGATGCGCGGGATCTCCTTGATGCGCTGCTGAAGATGAAGCAGGAAGCTGTCAAAGATAATGAAGGTAAGCTCAGCCAGACAGTCCACATGATTTCGAATTTCAACCAGTCTGGTAAGGGGATTGATCTTCAGAGGTTTTAATATACATAGATGTCTGAGAGGGATACCTTTTCCTTGTGGTCATGAATTTCGAAATATTACATTGTAAGTGCGTTCGCGCATCGTTTCTGTGTTTCATTCTACAAGTCTGTGATAGAATGTTGTGTGTTTTAACATATAGTTAAGTGCTTACTACCTGTTTAGACCCAATTCTAGTTGGCCTTATCTTGACATTAAATTGAACTAATGTCATTTCAATAACTCCAAAATCACCAGACTACCTAAAGACGGTTTCCAGATTGGTCTTGTCTTCCAAACAAAAACTCAATCAGATTTTTTTTTCTCCAGAAATCAGCGAAGACTTACTATTGGCGCAAGCAGCTGTGTTCTTATTGGGTGGTTTCGACACTTCCGGAACCACATTAAGCTGGGTGCTTTATGAGTTGGCTTGGAATCCGCAGTATCAGGTAGAAATCCAACATATTTCAGACATCATCACGACTATAAAGATCCATTATATCATCTTAATCGCCTTGTTTCTGAAAAGACTGGTGACTTCTTTCCCAACCCGACATTGTATAACCTTTTGAATTTCTTACAAAATATTGACCTGCCATTGTTATTTTAGGAACGGCTTTACCAAGATGTCTTAGCACTCAAAAGAAAGATTGGAGGAGACCGAGGCTTCGATTCGGCTGTGCTTACTGATGTGAGCTACATTGACTGTGTCATCAAAGGTAATTTTGCTTCTGAAACATTTATTTTTTAAACTTATTATTATGTTTAAGGACTAAAATCAGGTTACCGTACAGAGTTACAGACATTTTAGGCAGTTAGTTTCATCTAATATCATGTAATAATATTTATCATCATCAGCATCCTCTTGTCACTTATCCGAGTTTTCTTGGGCTCGAAGTCGTCGTCTTTTATATATTTTCCGTCAACAAGCACCTCCTTTCAAGCCATATCATTATCCATTTATCGTTTCTTTTGTCTTTATCTACTTATATTCATACTCAAAGCCCGCATATAATGTGTCAATGAATAATAAACATCTCACTTATATAACAGACATAAGCCGACAGGATATCGGCATTATTTATTAACATCACAATGTTAAGTAAAGAATGATGTTTGTGACCTTCAGATGTTTTAACCCGTGCTCATAAGGAGTGATTCAGCAAAGCACATGTACTGTGTTAATCCTGTTTGCACTATTACTAAGTAACTCTGAAATGTTATGCCTAAGCATTGTAGTTCTGTTGCGCAGTGCAATAAAGTTCTAATTTATCCTACCATCGCTCACACATTCCGTGCATCGTTTCTTCGGTCTTCATCATTCCAAACAACATATGTATCAGGTACCTACTCTCTGTGCAAATAAATACCTATTTTATTTTGTTCTATTCCAGAGACACTCAGAATCTACCCTCCAATGGGCTGGCTGGATCGCATCGCCGCGAAAGACTACAAGATCGACGACAAGTTGACCATAACTGCCGGCACCGCGGTTTATGTGAACGGCGTCAGCATACAGATGGATCCCCAGTACTTCCCCGACCCTGAGGTGTTCAACCCTGATCGGTTCCTGCCTGAAAACGAGAGGACCATTACTCCGTATACTTTCATGCCTTTCGGAGAGGGACCTAGGAGTTGTATTGGTGAGTAGCAGTGAATTTGCATAACTGTTTTAAATAGTAAATTCTGTCCAACTAGTGTTGGGATCCTGAAAACGATACTCACCCATTTTCTATAACACCTTAAACGCCAAGTGACCGACAAGCAATATATTTTTTATGAGCCTCGTCGTCTGGCTGTTAAGGTGTTAATACACTTGAGTAACAATTAGCACAAGCATATATTCAAGCATTCCTATGTATAATAAAAATATCTATCTATGTAATGTATTGTATTAAGTATATCAGTCATCTAGTACCCATAACACAAGCTCTGCTTAGCTTGGGGCTAGATGATGCTGTGTGGATTGTCCAGCATTATTTATTTATTTATTTATTTATTATATTATTGACATTTAGTTAATCCTTAAAAACTAAATGCAGAGTATAGTTATACTTCCATCGTGAAAGCAGTTCCCAAATAACTCTGGATGTGAGGAGAGAAATAGGGAGGTCTTTGCCCTGAAGTAGGAATATCCAGGCTACAAATATATGTAGTTGTTCCATAACGTCTGAAATTAATACTGGTTCTAACTTTGCTCCGCATTTAAGAATACGGATATGTTTATGTAGATAAAGAAGAAAGAACTCCCGAAGATAATTTGGGTTAAGTTTCGATAACTTGTTAATCAATAGAACATTAAAATTCCTGTTGAGAGTTCAAATTCTCTCTTCTTGACATGACTGTTAGTATGTACAATATATTGATACTTGATAGTAAAACATAATATTACGCCTACATTCCCTGAGGATACAGTTGGTGGTGTACGTGTATTAACCTACAGTAGTAAAGTCCCAAGTAATAGGGAGTTCCCGGTATATTGCCATCACCCGGGCTTAAAGTCAAGTCCCAGAGTCATCCATCAGCAGTAGTGATTGATACATATCAACGATGCGAGATTATTATTATATTTTTTTACTAATTTATACCTTTCCTAGGCATGCGGTTCGCCTACCAGACTCTTCGGCAAGGATTGGCTGACCTCCTGCTGAACTACGAGTTCAAGGTGCTCCCGGGTACCCCAAAACCATACCAGGTCACAATTGAGAAGCAGGGAATGTTCCTCATGCCTGATGAGAAGATGTCCATACAATTTGTGAAAAGGGTTAATGAATTTGTTTAATAAATTCTTAAATATAATTTACATATAGTGTTTCCTTTTTTTGTGCCATTCTATTTAAAATCGTATTTTTTACCCCATACCATGGGATAGACGAGAATAAAATACATCTCAAATAAAAACATACATCTTTTAAGTGCACACGTTAGGACAAGAAGCCCACTGCACTGTTTGTAGAAAGTTATTTAAAACCTCAAACGGCGAAAATATAACAAGCTAATTAGGAATTATAATTATGTTTGAGCCGTTTGGGCTTGAAACACTAGGGCCATGGGGTCCGTGTACCCATTATATTTTTCCGGACATTGCGAAGTGTTTGATCGACCTTTCACGTGGCCAAGCCTTTTTTTGCAAAAAAAAAATCAGCATTGACATTCAACGTGGCAATGCTGCCAGCCTTCTGGGCACTTTTCCCGTTGACAGTGATGCGGGTGAATTTATGACGCCCGATTTTTTTTTTTCTTTTTATGTAGGTATTAAAATATACGGTTTTAATTAAATGGCTCCTCGAGTTCCAGTAATTTACCACCTCAGTCAACCCTGGGTAGCAAATACGTGCAAGTTATAAATGTTTACATATTATATCCTCCATCAAAAAAAACATGCCTGAACTGAACGTGGTTTAAAGGGTAAAAAAGCCAGACAGTAATGCGTTCGCACACTGGCTTGAGGAAAACCAATTTAACCACAACAAGTTTCTAACAAATAACACTTTTGTTAGTTCTATCATACTGTAATCATCATATATTATCATAGCACCATAATTTTGATTGGCAAATCTGAGGTTTTACTGCTACACCGGGATTTACCGACATGAGTTTAAATGTAAGGATTTTATAAATAAAGAGACTTTTCGGGCGTTCACCATTAGAGTTTAGTACATGATGGTTGGTAAATGTTGGTATGAGATTGCCTCAATAAGTCATACAAACCTTACATATTTTTAATTATGATCACCATCATCTCAAATCTGACAGCCAGTCTTACCAAGGGGTATCGTGTTGCCCAGTAAATGGGATGTGGAGGTCATATAAGCAGTCGCTCCATGTAAAGTACTGATATTCAGCTGCATCCATTCATTGGGAAATGTCGAGTCTAACTAAAATCAGCACTTCAAAACCTAATATACCACAGACGGATCCCTGAACTGAAAAATGATTTACCCATACCCGCAATCATTTTGAAGTACCTACCTATAAAACGACACCCCACACTCACTCTTCACTATGGGGGAGGTACCCATAATAATGTTATGCCAAATTACAGTTTTTTAGTAAAAACAGTCTCGGACTGACATGGCGGAACTTTATAGGTTCCTTGTTGACTACGGTACCCCCAAAAAACGAAACAACATTTTCGTATCCCTCCCCCTTTATCCTCGTTCTGCTTGGCTCACAGTCCCCTCCCCTCCTCGCAATAGATTAACACCCTTCCAGTTTATATATCATTACTGGCTATCGATGTCGCCACCTATTCTCATTAACGATAGTGTTGCGACCGTTGCCGATAACCGTTATTTATAGTCGTTATTCAAAGGGTTATTTTTTCGTTCAGATTATTGGTGGTGATAAGGTTTCCAATCGATTTTTGCTGAAAAAGTAGTCCCTACATTTCTAATAAAAACTAGAAATGTGAATTTGACTACACCGTACAGACGTTTATACTAGAGCGGTATAAAATCTATTAATCTTTGGGGAGGCTCGTCTTATAAATATTATAAAGAGGAAAGATTTGATTGTTTGTTAGTAACGGATAGACTCAAAAACGACTAAAATGTTTTCAAAAATTCTTTCACCTATAGAACGTTACATTATCCGCGATAATTCTTCGGGCTTCTGTTGAAACGGGTAAGTGTGAATACTTTCCAAGGGGCCCTTGAACTGATGGCGCAGTAAAAATATAAAAAATAACGTTTTAATACCGTAAAGAGTGTCCCATGCCTAACATTGCCCTTACAGCTTACTCGTTAAGATAAAGGGATAGCTTCTTTTTATGATCCCGCGCGGGTATATGTGTTAGGGTGTGTACACACTCTTAAATTTTGTTACGTTAGAACATAACAGTATTCGCGTCTTCTTCTTTGCGGGTCGAAGGTAATCTAAATAGAATCGGCCCAGAATAAAGCTACGAGGCAACATCAGTCTATTAAATTCTGCAGCGTGCAAGTCTCAGGGCATGCAGGACACGTTATTAGGTGACCCTTACTTTGTAGAGTAGCACCACACATGCACATCAGGCTGGAGTCGTCTATAAATTGTCGGCACGGTTGGCGCAGAGGCTGAGCGATCGACTGCTGCGCCGCGTGTCGTGGGTTCGATTCCCACACGGAACAAATATTTGTATGGCCTACAGGTAATTGTTCCGGGTCTGGCTGTTCGTGTATGTGAATTTAAATGTTTGTAAACGCACCCACGACATAGCCGAAATTCATAAAGTGGGGCAACGTTTTGTTAAAAAAAAAGGTAAAAAAAAAGACACTTAGGTTCGCAAAGGCAACTCATGGCCAGGGGGAGATGTTCAGCTGGTGGTACGAATGGGATGGGTAGGGAAGCACTATTTCGCCACAGCTTTAGCCTCTCCTCAAACCAGTCTTATTATATTTTCGTGTCCAAACATGAAATAACACGACATACGTGTATGGAGCTTGTTTAAGCCCCAAACATTGATAATGAAAATTGGGAATTTCTCTTCGAATGAGAGCTATTTTGTGTGGTTGTGTGTATGGGCGAAAATGAAAACAAACAATGTGAATCATAAGAAACCTAAAATACTACCGGAACCGAAATAGTTGGTCGTGCCAGAATAGTGCCATCTACTAGGTTCAATTGTAAATCTAAACCATCCATGGCCTAATTCCAACACACTTAATTTTTTTTATTAAAATCATCCCAGCCGTGTAGGAGCTCAGTGACACACACATGTAAAGAATAATTGAATAAACAAATATACAATAAATGCCGAAAGGCGATTTGTTACAGAACATACTAAACTAAAAAATTGCAAAACTAATTTTGATACCCACATTCCTGATCCAATTTAGATTACCACGCTAAGAATGTTTCTGCTCCGTCATGTGTTCACGCCTTAAGATAATGATCCCCTTTCAATCTATTAACGTAAGGTCAGGTCACTATATTATGGCTATTGATAACTGAGGGTTTCTATCATAACGTATCTTTTCTTTGGGGATTACTGTCCTTATTAACTATACCTCCTACTAGTAGTATAGGCTTACCTACTCAAAAAACTGTATGCTTGACAAAATAAAACAATCTAAGATAAAAATTGGGTCTCATTAAAATAGATCGTTCAAGATTTTGTGCAAAACGAAGTGGCTAGGAGAAACTTCAAGTTTTTGATCTTGTTTAGAACAGGTCATCTAAACAAAGAGTTTCTAAGTGATTCATTTATAGGATAAATAAATATAGATTATTCACTTTGTACCTAGACTCAACTATGTACTAGTATAATTATTAAGGAATCTATAAAAAAAAAGGTGGAGCGAGAAACTTCGGAGTGTAATATTTGGTACAGTTATAGCTTACATGGAGAATAAGTGCGAAAAGCTAAAACAAATATTGTAATTAAGTCCTCAAAAATTAATTATGACATACGGCCCCCGGAGAAAATATAGTAGGTCGCGTGTCGGAGCTGACTCGCGCAGTTTTTTTTTAAAGAAAAAAAAATAAACAAAATGTTTAGTAGCACAGGCTCACACACGACAAGAATATCATAAGCAAAGATAATATCTAGAAATAAAATAATAGGTCTTTACCTATGAAATTGCCGTTTTGTATGAAAAAATTTAAATGAATTTTTTTCATGTATTTTTTATTTGTATTAATCGAAGTAATCACCCATGCAATCAATGCATCTTTGCCAACGCAGTGGCAGTTTATTGATGCCCTTCTTAAAGAAATCAGCTGGACGGGAGGCAACAAATTCTTCAAAGGCATTTTGTACTGCCTCTCGGGTATTGAATTTTTTTCCCGCCAAGAAGTTATCCAAATTCTGGAAAAAGTAGTAGTCTGTAGGCGCAAGGTCTGGTGAGTAGGGCGGATGACGGAGAGCTTCCAACCCCAGTTCTTGCAACTTGGAGACCGTCTGCTGTGCAGTATGAGGTCGCGCGTTGTCGTGCAGGAGCAGCGGAGACGAGCGATTGACCAATGCTGGTTGGAGATGTGCCAGCTTCTCCATCATTGTGTTCAATTCTTCACAGTACACATCTGCAGTAATGCTCACCCCGTTTGGTAAGAAGCTGTGTTGAATCACACCGGCGCTAGACCACCAAACAGTGACCATCACTTTTCTTGGGGTAAGTTTTCGTTTAGGGCATTGTTTAGGTGCTGAACCAGGATCCAACCAACTTGCTGAGCGCTTGCGGTTATCAAACAGAATCCATTTTTCATCGCAGGTAACAATGCGGTTCAAAATTTCTTCATTTGTGTGTCTGTTGAGCAGTGCAAGGCACGTCTCGACGCGTACTTCGCGCTGGCGATCATTGAGTTCGTGGGGCACCCATTTGTCAAGCTTTTTTACCTTGCCAATTTGACGCAAATGGACCAATATTGTTTTGACGCTAACGTCGAAAGCTGCTGCTAATGCAGCCGTAGATTGTGTATCATCAGCTTCCACAATCGCCTTTAATTCGTCATTGTCGACCAAAGTCTTCGGACGACCGCGAGGTTCATTTTTCAGGTCGAAATTTCCAGAACGGAAGCGAGCAAACCAATAACAGGTAGTGCGTTGGTTTGTAGTGTTAGCTCCGTAAACGTCGTTGATGTTGCGTGCCGCTTGTGCCGCGTTGCTGCCACGACGGTACTCATATTCCATAATTACTCGAATTTTTAACGTATCCATGATGACGAAAAAGATTTAAATGCGATGAAAATGTAACACTAATCAATAAACAAATGACTACTTTTGGAAAAAAAAATCCATGTTTTTAAAATAAAATTAATTTGAAATTAGAATTCTTAGCCAAACAAAAAATATTTTGATTTGAAATGGCCAGTACTGCAGAACGGCAATTTCATAGGTAAAGACCTAATATTAATTATGTGCCATACGACTACGACGGCTGCACTGGGTCTAATTCAGCAAAAATGTCAGACGACTAGTATCTGACTGATGTCACGGACGTAAATCAGTTATATCAGTAAGATGTATGTTTGAGAAATAAATAATAATTATGTAATAAATACGAAGGTATAGTGTGTTGTCAGTATAAATGCTAGTGGTAATGAATTACGGTCTAATTTCGAAACCTGTAAACCACTAGTAAAAGTAATTTCCCATGACTTAAACTTTGACAACGTACTACAAATTCCATGAATAACTTCTTAATAAAGTTACCACCGATAACTCCCCAATTCCGTACCCCATAATGAGGACCCCTTCTCCTTTACAGCCAGGTAAGCCTTTATCCACTAATGACCTCTAAGCCTCTAAATAATCACCGCTTGGTCTCCCAAGTCCTCGCGATGGAAGGCTTCCGAGGATTATCAGACTAATTGCCAATCATGACACAACTCTCCTCAGAGAATTTGAAAGGACAGGAGCTGGGGCAAAGTTCTATTGCTTTGATTTAGCCAATTAACTTTGGGGCATTGTGATGCATTATTTAAGAGGGTGAAATTGTCAAGGTTGATTTTGTTCCGAGGGACACGAGTTTCTTTGACTTAGTGTCCGTGTTTGCTTTGAGTTATAACTTGTTTTTGTTGATGCTAAATCTGAGTTTTTATAGATTAAGCAGATATTTACAAACCCTTTTGGAAATATGTGAGCACCATGTGGGTATCTATCAACACATTTTTTTATGTTTGCTGCATTGTTTAATTGCAATTTTTGTGTAGCAGTTCATTTGTAAGAGCATCGTCTTCACATATAATTATCTAACTGTACAAAATATTGGAATAAAAAACTATTTTAAAAGAGTAGGTAAGTGAGGAGTTTCTAGTTGATTCCTCTCCACACGAAACTACCTTTTAAAATGGTAAAAGTAGTTTTTAGCGCAGCCGTATTTAAGGCACATATGTACTTCATATTTTTTTACTGATAACTTATTCTGTTTCATATTATATTATTTATATTTTCTACGTTTAGTATTGACGTTCTGTTCTGAACAAATTTTTTTATTCTTTTTTTTCTTTCTTTTGGAACTTGAATAATTTTGTCTTTTATTTTAATTTAAAGTTAAGGTTCTAAACTTAGTATTGAATGATACATAATTATGCTGGTTATAATTGAAATAAATTACCTTGACCTTGACTTAGACCTGTACATTGGAAATTGTTAGTATGGAAAGGGAAAATTAGAAATAATAATCACATAAGATATTTCCAGAGATAAGTCAACGATTCTATTAAAGTTGAAGAGTTAATTTGTTTGTTCGCGCTAATCTCCGCAACTGGCAGTCGCATTAAAAACATATAGCGATAGCCAAATTCTTGAGAAAACTACTTAACACCACCCTTAGACTAGTATTATATAGCTGGAAGCATTTAGCTAGTTATTTGAATCTAATTATAAGGAAAAGAGTTCATTTATACCCAGCAATAATCAACAACTGGGTCATATTTCAATATTTCTAACCAGAAAACTCAACAAAAATAACTCAAAGAAACCACCATGAAATCCCAAGACACGTGGTTTAGCGCGACGCCAGTGAAAAAAATCCTCTTACAGTTAATCTGACAGGGAACGGTCCGGCCCGGCGCGGCGCTCCGGTTTGCATCCGCACGAGAAATATGGAGGATAAAGGTTCAAATGTTATGTCGGTGGCGTTTTTGAATCGATAATATTGTTTGTTTTGGGGTAAAGTTGGTTTAATATATGTAGGGATAGGTAATTGATGTATTATGGGTTACAAGAAGAAAATAAAACAGCAGTTTCAATATTTTTGATTGACCGGACCTGGCCCAGACAAGCATCGAACATGATAGTGCCTCAAAGTGTATACTGCTGTATAACGAGAAAATCATTAAGGAATTTAACACCTACGCTGCGAACCTTAGGAACGGGTGGAACACCGGGGGACACCTATTACAAAAATATGTTCAAATCATCCCTCGTCAGTCAGTCAGAATCCTAAAATCTTGATCCCTAGTCTATAACAGAATATTGACGTTAGGCAGTAATTGTAGTAGTATTCATGGGAGAACTATCACTCGGTCACGGTGTATTAATATTAAAATACACATAAAACATAACAGCACGCCTGTATTCCCCAAAGGGTTAGGCAGATATACTTACAGTACACCCACATTTCGCCAGTTATGTTTAAGGCGATTGTCAAACTGAACCGCATCACGCAGCGGGGTGCGCGACGACGAACGACGAACACTGCGCATGAATGCGTTTTCTGTGTGTTGCACTATGCGTATTTTCTATACAAACACAGATAACGTAAAACACGCTCTCCCGCGCTACGCTGCGTGATGCTGTGCAGTGTGCGAATCGCCTCAGTCCCATACAATAGGGGGCGAGCCTATTGCCATCAACCGGGCACAAATAAACATAAATTTTATATTTCCAAAAAAATATACAAACTTTAACTGGTTTTTCTATGTTGCTGAGTCACCGAAATAATATCTCAATCAAAAAGAATAAATGCTGCCACCCTTCTGGGCACTTTACCTGCTGACAGCGATGCGGATTAATTTTTCGATGACCTGTGACTCTATTTTTTCTTCCTTCATGTACATAATACAGTTTTATTGCTTTATTGAGTAAATTGAAAATCTGGTAACAAACATTATACGGTGAAATTACAGCGACCACCTACAAGCTACGCAATGAAATATTAACGAGCGAATACCGGTGACCGAGCTAGGCGTTCGGTAAACAACTAAGTGGTGAAGGCCTGTGTTTAATATACCGATTATTCCTTTGAGGGTGAATAAAATAAAATAAATATTGCTGGACAATTCACATAGCATCATCTAGCCCCAAGCTTAGCAGAGCTTGTGTTATGGGTACTAGATGACTGATATACTTAATACAGTACATTACATAGATAGATATTTTTTTATTATACTTACATAGCAAATACCCAGAACACCTGGAACAAATCTTTGTAGATCGTACAAACATTCGTCCCAAGGCGGGAACCGAACACGCAACCTCCTGCGTCGCAGGCCAATTAGACCAAACTTTCACACATAGCTAAGGATTTTCATACTTATCAAGTTTTACCATACGATAACACAAAAAAAAAACATATCACGGATTACGGGCATCTGAATTTGGTTTATAAACCGGCTCTGAAAATGAATGAAATGTTCACAGATTCTAAGAAATGTTTTTTCAGTTTATATTTCATGTTTTTGATTCAGGGTGCAAGTGACATTGACGCACAACCTCAATTATAAGGGTTTACTACGTGATCCTGGGTTGAAATATTACGTCGAATTTCTTTTAATTTTTATACGTTTGTGATGGTTTTTTTTATTTTTATTTAAGCTTTAAAATATATAGTTGATTGAATTTGATGATATATAATTATGGAGTTAGACTGAAATACATAGTTTAGTTAACTTAAACCATTTTATAGTAACTACACTACAGCGGTTCCAATTCCAAAGTTACCAAAAAGGTTTACCTACCAAAATACATGGATAACAAATCACTTGAATTGGTAACACTGATACAGCGATAACAGTTTGTCCCCGGCCACTAGTTCCGAGAGCTTTGTCCGCACCTTCCACGGACTTCCACCTAACTTAGTGGAGTTTTGTGCAAAGCCCTTTGCGACACATTACTTGTAAGCTCTTACCTGTGAACTATAGAACAAGTTGTTCTTTGTTACATTTATTTTATAGTGTTAGTGGAAGTTGTAATCAAATGCTAATACTATATGTAGTTTGAAACATTTTCGAGACATAGTGAAACGTTTGGTCCACTCTTCACGTGACCTTTTTTTGGAGGGTTGGCCTTTTTTTGCTAAAGATCAGCATTGCCATTCAACGTGGCAATGCTGCCAGCCTTCTGGGCACTTTTCCCGTTGCGGTGATGTGGATAAATTTTTTTATGTCCTGTGAGTTGTATCGTTGTTAAGGATATACATGATTTCTATCGAACCCAATGAGATTTAAAATGTAAAAAAATAATTATTTACTTTTAATTTAAAATCTCATTGGATTAGAGAGAAGTTACTTATGATTTTAACAGTCTATTGAAGGGAAAAATCAACATAAAATAACGGAAAAATTAAGGAGAAACCGACGAAAACTTTAAATGCTGGGGGTCCAGGATCGTGTACTGAACTCTTGGTAACTGGTTGTGTTTCTCTTCCACCCTGTGAATATATTATATATTTATTTTTTAATAAAACGTTGCCCCACACCAATAAAAATAAACACAAAATTAATGGATCTGTCCAGTCAATGCAAGCATTTGTCATAACAGAGATAGGCAGTGTCGTATACTTCCCTGCACGAACTCTTCAACGAACAGTTGACGATGCCACGGTTGGCACAGTGGTTAAGCGATCGACTGCTGCGTCGTGTGTCGTGGGTTCGTTTCCCGTACGGAACAAATATTTGTATGGCCTAAAGGTAGTTCCGGGTCTGGTTGTTTGTGTATGTGACTTTAAATATTTGTAATCGCACTCACGATACAGGAGATATTCCTAGTGTGAGGCAACGTTTAAAATAAAAGAAAGTTACACTGCTCCACGCCTTTATTCACACCATACACAATTCCTATAAATGCTGCAGTGCACGTCACACAACAACATCAAGTAAACACACGAACAGGTTCATAATTCCCGTGAAGGCAGGTAGTTCTGAACTCTGTCACCGCCGGCAGCGCCCCCGGCAGCCGGCAGCGCCCCGGGCAGCCGGCGACGGCGACGGATTGAATAAACATCCACTGTTTGACATCAAACGAGCTATTGAGTGTCGGTTGTGCTTGTAAATATATGCTCTATTAATTCTTGAAGGTTGTCGGTTGTTCTCAGAATATTTTGGTGTGTGTTTATATGGATATGTGGAACTGACTAGACAAAGCAGTCTAGATAAACAGAATTAGTTGTCTCTATATTCTACAATCGTATTGCTTAAAATGACCAATATTTTGACATTTTCGGATGTTCATATATTTTAAATAAGTATCTTAGTCCTACCCTTAATTCACAATTTAAAATAAATGAATAACACAGTGTTCTTTGCCGGAATACACAGCAAAACACGGTGTTACAATATTGTAACTGCGTGTAGGTAGGTGTTACGAAAAAATCTATATGAAAACGAAACAATAAATCATGTGGAACTGTGGAACACGGTGTATCGAGCGAGTGGGCACGTGAGGTCGCCGTAAGAACGATAAAATTTACTTTCCGACTGCGCCTACTGCGGGAATATGAAAATTTCCTCCGTGGGGACTCGTGGCAGACGGGCGATACCGCTGTTCCTTTGAAGCTTTCGTTCACTGGCATCAGCCTTTTATATTTTTATTCCTCCATTTCTCTTGAGGTAAAAGTAAGGAAGTACTTAAATATGGCAAAATGGTAATCTTTTTGACACTGTGAAAGAAAGAACATGCCTAAGGCCTCGTATTAAAATGCTATCCTGTTGCCCGTACCCCTGAACTGGTGACCCGACGTGATCGTCAGTGCAGTCTGCGTGCAAATCTACGTCATTGCGACGCGATTATAGCGACATCTATTCCACTACATACGAATTAAATCTGACGTATCCCACATCGCGATATTATCCGAGCGACTGAACAACGTCAACAACCGTTGGGCAGAAGCCCACCAGACACAACACCCGTCTCTCTGAGAAGAAACACCAATACAAACTCATAGATCACAGTCTCTTTAAAAAAACAGACATGATCTTGGTCAAATCATGTGAGCACCACACAGATTAGTGTCTGCAAGGTTTTTTGAGGAATGAACCACACAGTATGAGTGGACCTGACCAGTCAGTGCACGCATTGCCAGTAATCGTAGAGCTCAACTCAGAACTAAAGAAGCTCAACGACTGTCCCCCTGTCCCCCATACCCCCACAAACGTGTTAACCGCCAGCCTGCTCCTCCATTACCCAACTGGTCCGGTTTAATTGGAACACAGTAATTTATCGTAGGATCTCTGTTATCCGATTACGAACCTATCGAAATTGTATTTGAACTGCGGAATTAATTTAACTATGCACATACGATCGTTGGTTAGTTGTAGTGTCTGATTGGGACAGTCTTGTGCCTCGATCAGATCTAAAACGAGCTTAGCAAAGCAAATTCTTGGAATCGGCACTAAATGTCATTGTACACAAGTACGATATAGTAATTGATAGCTTGAAAGATACGGTTTAGAATTTACAACTGCGGTACTGTGGCGCCTTCCTTCATGTACATATATTAAGTGACTTATGGCATGTTACGTAATAATCACTAATAAATAAATAAACCTAGCGCTTCGCTCGCGACTTTATCCACGTGGATGACGTAATTCTATTTGATTTTCAACATCCCCTCCGCTGTCGTGTTGCTCGCCACTACTCTCATGCACACCATGTTACCGGTGATAGCGTACCTTGCTATAAGTTTTAAAAATAATTTCGTAAATTGGTTCAGAAGTTTTTGAGTTAATCCATTATAAATAAACATGCAAACAATCACAATATCAGTTTAGATAAGAAAAGACAGACAGGTGTTGACTGACAAAGGGTTTTCGCAGATATGAAAGTAAACTATTATAGGTAAAAATTTTAATTTACATTTTACAAGAATTTTTATTCACATATATACAATTATACTATAAAACTAACTAGGTATATACATATTTACAAAAACAAAAAAAAAAAACAAAAAACAAAAAAAAAAAAGCCGACAAGGACACTCAGGCGTCAAAGTATTCCTCCGCATCGCTGTCATCTGGAAACGTGCCCAAAAGACTGGCAGCATTGCCACGTTGGATGGCAATACTAATTCTTTGGGCAAAGAATGAGCCAGCCCTCTGGTCACGCGAAGTGTCGATCAGACGTCGAGAAATTTCTTTATAAAGATGACGTGCACTCGGACCCCATGACCCGAGCGTTTCAACCCCAAACGGCTCAAAACTGTAGTTACCAATAAGGTTACAGTATTTGCGCCGTTTGAGGGTCTCAGCACCCGCCGCGGCAGCGCCAGCACAGCCTGCCGTGCTTGAAACATGAGATGGCGCAAGGGTATCGACGCAGGTTGCGTCCCACACCAAAGGCCTACCCATCTTCCAAGGCAACAAAGTCATGCCGTCTGGTCTCTTACCATCGTCTCGTACCAAGCCGTTAGGTTCTAATACAGCTGGTACGCCGGCGGTACCAAGAGCTCGACGAATAATATCATTGATGCTGGCGTGCCGTGCTATGCGTCCTGCGCTCCTGTAACAGGACAGGCCCGAATGGTGCCCGAAGCTGTCGACCGCTTCACCACAGTGACACCGATGCGGAGCAACACAAGGGGCACCCAAGCGAAGACAAGTAGCGAGCCGAAACGATGTGTCATCCATCATAGTACCTATGGTGGCTGACGGGAGTGCCTGAAGCCAGAGGCCCGACTCCCATTCTCCCACGGCCAACAGACGGGCACGCTCAGCAGTACTAGGTGACGTGTTCAACAGAGAATTCCGTATAGTACTGCAGAGCGGCACGTCCCATCGCGCCTGGGAAGACAGGTTGTCGGGCAAATCCGTATTGGGACAAGCCATTTTCCAGGCGTTCAACGCATCGGTCAAACACGGTACTTCAAAATCAACCAGTGAGAAAGCTAAAATATTCCTGGTTAATCTATCGGTACTATGGACCGAGGAGAGGAATGCCGGTAAACTTATACTGGAAATTTTGCGGACGCCGAGACCACCCAGGCGAATGGGAAGTGTGGCTTGCTGCCATGCTCGGTCGTCCAAGGCCACATTTAGGATCGAAGAAAGAGTGTTTCTAATAATTTGGTCTACTTTTTCTAAAAGTTGTGGATGCTTCCAAAGATGGGAAGAGCGTAGGCTATATGTAAATTTTGGTCCAAAACAACAGTATCGAATAAGTGTGAAAGCCGAATGTATGTTAATTTTGTAAAGTCTTTCCGAAACATCATTAAAATTTTGTATTTTCTCCTCAATAAAAGTGGGAAAGGATTCGTCAAAAATTGGGGACCCCAGGAGGTGGAGAGAATTTTTCTCCATGATTTTGATGTTAGGTGCTACTGTGTTAAATTTTGCTATGATAGTCTGCCTGTCAGTGGCTTGGGGAAGATAAATTTCGCATTTCGAAAGATTAAGGTCTAGTCCAATGGAACTGAATTTTTCCTTTAAAAAAGCTAAATCAGTCAAAACTGTGTCCACATGACCTCCTAGGGTTCCGTCATCTAAATACCATACGTTGAATTTAGAATTTAGTTGTTGAATTATTGGATTTATTGCTAAACTAAAAATGACCGGCCCAAGAGGGTCACCCTGTTGACATCCAACAGCTGATTCTAAAATGTTGTCCTTGTAAAGTAATTTAGAAGGGTGCCTGTAGCATTGATAAAGAAAACTGTAAATTTTGGGTATTTCCTTTTGAACTTCTGTCAATAAGGTGTCCCTATTTACGGAATTAAAAGCATTCTTAATGTCAACCTTAAGGATGACCTCACCTTCATTGCTATGGACGTATGATGAGAGTGCATGTACCGCAGCCTCACAGCCCCCTTTAGATCCGAAGCCTAGCTGTAGGGGCTGGAATTTGCTGGCCAAAGTTTCGCTGTAGAAAGCACAGCAAATTTTAGCTGCGGTACGACGGTAAGTGGACCCTACGGCAATGGGACGAATACCGCCATCCTTCTTGCGCAGGGCGCAAAGATTTGCCCCGTACAAAATATCAATGACGTCTTCGTTCACATTGCCGGAGAGCATGAGGTTGATGAGGGCCGTCAACTCCTTCAAAAGGAACTCACCAGCTTCCCCGGCGCTTGAACTCATCAGGTCCTTAAAGTGTTGTGGAGTTAAGCCGTCGAGTCCGCCAGCGGAGCCACTCCGAAAAGAGCCCACGGCCGCACTCACTTGTTGAGCTGTAATTACAAGTGAGTTGGATACTGGATCGGGGGGGGCAGGGAAGATGAGGTCATCGGCTGGCGCGGGGTGTTTGCTCTCCAGAGCTGTAAGTGTCTCTGGAGAGTACGGCGCAACCACATCGCTACTGAAAATTATCCTTGCTGCACCTCTAATGTCACCTTCGCCTAGTTTAGACTCGACATAAAAAAATAAAAATACTATAATGAATACTTATGAAAATACGGAACATAAGCTGCATAGAGCACTGAATTATATTATTCTGTTTAACTTTTAAATAAGTACCCGCAAACGCACAACAACTAAGAAAAACAAACTAAAAGCTACATATTCACGAAAAGTTTTAGCCAATTTTAACACGACGCATTAGCTGAGACAAAACATAACGCCTGTATTTCCCGAAGAGTTGGGCAGAGGTGTACGGTGTATCTACAGTACACCCAAATATCACCAATTATGTTTTTAAATCCTATGTGCACATATCAAGATTCCTAATGAAAATTCCTAGTAACGCTAACCTTTATTTGGATTTTTTCTCATGCAATCATCCGAAAAAAAAAACAAATAAAGGTTTAAACTCGCAGGTGTAAACAAAACCATCCAAAAATCAAAACACACAATCCGGCGGCGTTACTTTTTCAGTGAGTTCAGCCCAGTTGAGCTGCGTTGAGCTGAACTCACGATAACAAAGACAAACATGGCGGCGAGCAAACAGCTGTTCGCTTGTTTTGTTTCACTTACTGATGACGAACACTAACTCTGTTGGCTCTGTTCATTTGTTGTTTACCCAAGCGTTTTGTCTGGGGTTAGTAGCCTTAAATATACAAGGGTGAAATTTAGGGAAAAACTAAACTAAAATATTACAAGGTGTTAATAACTTCTCGTGACGTCAGCTGATTATAAATTGTTGAATGTATTTATCGTTAAGAGGTTAACGGAGGCACCGTTATGTGCTGATGGTGATCACCGGGGTGATTTTAGTGAGGTAAGAATCCCACACTCCCTGGTCTTTTCCCCAAAAGGCCAGGCGCGAAGGTTTCCCCCATTGACAAAAAAAAAAGGTTATGATGAAGACACACGGATGTGAAATAAAATATTTCACAAGCTAAGTAAATGAAACTAGTGTTTTCTCGATAATTCCCAGTCCGTGCAGCAAAGGACTAATAGAAAATTTGCATTTTCTCCCTCAACGTATGAGCAAGCGGAATCTGCATGGCTTAATGATTTGTGATTGAATCCCTGGCGCGCTCCCAGCTGGCCGGGCGGCCGATAGCGGTAACATGACCAGGGAACCTATCACTGTCATACTTTTGGATAAAGAAATATGGGGGGAGATATACACATAAGATATTCTTAAGTCTGTTTAGTCCTGGTCTTAGGTGTTATACACACACATCACACATGCTATGTAAAAAAACATTTTAAAAAATTGTGCAGGATACTTACCCCAATTAAAACATGAAATTGACAGTTGCGTCTTTGAATTTGAGTTCCTGTTTCACCATTCAAGACTGACAATATTATTAAGCAACCTAAATATACTATTTCGGCGAACCCACCAACTAAATGAACGTCTTCCGGCTACGACATTTCCTCCAAAAATAATATCCCTTTTTAGTATTTTACCAAACCTTATGCCCGGGTTACACGAGGTTTGACTCGACTCAACTTCAGGATAGCAAGAAAGTAACGACAATACGAGCGCCAGTAGCGAGTTTGATTAATTCTCAAGTAACAATAGACCCATAATACTCGTAGCAAGAATTAAACGCGTTATACATTAAAGTTTCTAATTGGCATTGAACAGGAGCATGCCTTTAATTTTTTTTTATTCGGGGTGGTAAATCCTCATGTATGTCCTCCGCCCTGGGCGAAGGGGTCCGACTCTTACTGACTAAAAACCACCCCGGTGTTCCATCTCACACATACGCTGAGGGTCGCGGGAAGGTACGATCCTTCCGCAACCCCCATCTAACAGGAGCATGCCTGCCACAGCCACGCCGGACATAAGGGCAGTCCAGCCTGGCGGCGATCAGTGCCAGGATGGCATTGAGGCTAGCCTTCACGCGAAAAACCCTATGATGCCACCGCGAAAAACCCTGATGATGCAATGGTAGTGGATTAACAAATCCTAGCATCGTGTTAACAACACTAGCATGTGCCAAACCAGGATACGACTTGTTTACTTTCCAAGCTTGTAGTCCTGGCCTCGTGTACCCCGGGCATTACTCAGCTATACACATAAAGTTACTGAGCATACCTTTTAATTTTTCGCCTTCAGCACAAGAATCCCGTGGAGCGGCGGGTCTTAATTAAATAATTAACATTTTTGTACTAAAGTGAAGTTTTTGAGAAATATTCCTTAATTAATAACATCTTGTGATAAATAACTGAGATTTTTTTGCGTTCAACTTAATTGAGTTGTTTTTGTTACAAAACTTGCGTTCCTTAAAAAATTAAAAAGTTACCTAACACAACGCCCGTATTCCCCGAAGGGTTAGGCAGAGGTGTAACTATAGAACACCTATATTTCGCCTATTGCCACTAACCGGGCATAAATCCAGATTCCAGTTGCCACATAAAAATTCAAGATGGAAAAACCCAATAACACTTTACCCGACCTGAGTATTGAACCCAGAAGCGCATGTTATGACGGGGCCCACTAGGGGTTGAAGGCTGCCAGGGTTGCGGGATGTTCGAAAGAGTTACCATGACCGTGGAATGTAAAGGGCAATTATGGAACACGGATGAGTTTTAGTCAGTAAAAGTCTGACACGCCCTCCCGTTTCACCCAGAATGGGAGAATTAATTGGACGATATCCAATCCTTAAAAAATAAATAAAAAGAGGACCTCATGCTCAGCCATAGTGTTTGCAACCACCGGACGAGGCAGGAATAATTCGCAAGAAGCGCTGATATTATTTTTTCCCCATATTCAGTCTAAAAGCCGATTAAAATTGGGTATATCTTTAAAAAAAATTGAAACGACCTTCCACAATAGGTCTATTTAGTCCGTCAGTAAGATTACCACAACAAATTGGACACGTATTTTTTGCTTACCCAAATCAATAAAAAGTGACGATGATATAGCATAACAAAGTTCAGGAGAAGGGGCTTGTGACGTCACTGTTACGTTAAAAGTGTAGCACGGAGTGACGTCACGCGCAATTTCAAAGCACTATATCGATTATTACACGTATTTTTTCTTTTCTCACATTATGTGACAAAAGAAAAAATACGTGTCCAGTATTTTTGTGTAATCCAACTTTCGGACCAATCAGAATTGTTAAGGACACTACCCTATTCATAACGTTAAAGTTCCCTTAACAATGAATTCATTAATATAACATCGGTAAATGAAGATTATAGTTGTTGGTTTAGAAACTGATTCCCCGTGTTCCCCGTACTAGTACAAACTATATCACGATATCTCAATGTTTAATACTAATAGTGAAGTCGTATTATTGATTAACTATTCACTGCAGGGCGCTATGGTGCTATTAAGAGCTAGTTATTTATTTACAGCGCAAATTGTTAGAGATAAGCGATTTTGAAACCCATTGAAGAGCGGGAATATAGCAGCTGTGGGTGCCAAGTAGGTCAGCGAACAACCCGTCAACGTATTGTTTCATAAAAATTGACCTTAAAAAATATGTTGGAACAAGTTGAAAATACGTAGAACTCGCTATTTCTATTCGCTTGAGCCATCAATAAAGTCAGAAAGCTGAGCTGCCTAGCAAAGTAAACAGTGCTAAACTAATGAATTGCCCGGAACCGGTGTATTTTATTACGAGCGGGTACATACTATGTGCAAACTGCACATTTTCTATCGCTTTTTAGGGTACCGTATCTCGAAGGTGGAAAAACGGAATTCTCATAGGATCGTTGTCGGTCTGTAAATACCCTTTTTCTCAAGAGCGCGAGGAGGTATAAAATTGAAATAAGAAATACGTAAGACACACTACAGCCACTTGAAGCTCGATCTGAGATCTGATGAAAGTCAATCATCTGAGACAACGCAATAAAAAAATACGTAAATAATATACCTGTACTAATATTATGGAGGTAAAAGCTAATTATCCAATTTTAAAAACGTTTTCAATTAAAAAAAAATGATATTTATTTTTATTATTAATTTCTAAACTACGCCTTAAAAGCGGTGGAGGGGATGTTACATTTTGTAGGAAAATTACGAAATTCACGCGGACGTAGTCGCGGGCGAAATGCTAGTGCGATATATTTTGGAACTCGTATGTAAATGAAAACCTATAGGTAGGGTACTTCCCGTTGACTTGGAATCATGAAATTTAGGCAAGGGCTAAGGTCTAAACATTAATTTGTAGTTATTCGCTAAATACTTTTTTTTTGTACAAACTAACATTTGAGGACAACAATATAAGTTGGGGAATTGACGTCGACGATGGAGTAATGTTCGGTGTTTTTATAGCTTATGAACTTCAGTAACTTTGACGACACTGTTGGCGCGGTGGTTGAGCCATCGGCTGCTGCGCCGCGTGTTGTGGGTTCGATCCCCACACGGAACAAATATTTGTATGGCCTACAGGTAGTTGTTCCGGGTCTGGCTGTTTGTGTATGTGAGTTTAAATGTTTGTAAACGCACCCACGATACAGGAGAAATTCCTAGTGTGGGGCAACGTTTTTTAAAAAAAAAGAAAAAAAAAAAAAAAAAAAAAAGTAGGTAATATGAAATATTTTGGTGAAATCTGTACAGTTACCTAACGTTTGTACGGAACCCTTGGTACGTGAGTCCGGCTCGCACTAGACCGATTTTTATACAGGGTGTACTTTCAATTTGGGAATGAGTCCGATGGATGAATTCATATTTAGAATAATAAGTGCACAGACAGACAGGCGGTTGCATTTAATATAAAAACAAAAAAAAATATCACGCCAGTAAATATCCGAAGGGTTAGGCAGAGGTATAGCTCTGCTGAGACAATGTTTGGCCGAGGTGTCCCTATCTGTACGGATACACATGTTTTTCATGTAGTATAGAGCACATCCACATGAAAAAAAAAATATGGGAGTAGATCGTTAATATCTAAATACACCTTTGATTAATACCCAGTTCAAGTGGACTTAATTTGTAAATATCTTTGGAAATAGCTGTAATAATTGATAGCTGGCCTAATATACCAATTATTCAAATTAAGGTTCTTCAAATCCGTAGGGAAATAAAACTAAAAACAGTCGACCTTAATTCAAATAAGTAGGTACTGTTTTGACTTATTTATTCTCATACCCTGACCTCCTAACTAACTGGTCTTATTTATGCGAAGGGTGAAATCAAAATGGCGGCATTTTGACATTTTCAGTTGTTTCAGTGAAAGGTGTTATTCTAGAGAAAGATGTACATAGGTACTGTTGAATTGCTTGCCATAGTTTTATTATTCATGAAAGCCTGATACAACTCTGAACTTAATTTTAATAAATGTGAATTATTCGCAGAACTATTCATCATACCACTGGAAACATTTTTCTTCCTATTGGTCATCTATCCGCCAGTAGGTGCCTTAAAGGATATACCTACTTAAAGTTTCTTCTTCCAAGCAAAGTTAAAGCTAGCTGGGTAGGAAGCCTTTTCCCTAGTAAGGTCTCCTTCGCCAAAGAGATCAGACAGCAAAAATTTGACGTCTATGTCAATTCGAAGCCGGAACTTAATTTTTGTAAAGTTTTACACATTTCAACATATTCGCATCGCCATCCTCCTCATAACGCCTCAGAAACACACTAACGAGCCGCCACGCCATAAACGCTAAACTTTCCACTAGGAAAAACATCAAAAGAGTCAAAATTATGAAACGTCATTAAGCTCTGCCAGAAAAAAATAATATAAAAATCCCTTTGAAAGGGCGGAAAAATATATTGAATATTCATGACACTCTTATATACCCTTAGGCTGACTGCGGGTTGAAAAAAAAGTTAATTGAATTTCCACAGAATATTTGGAAGTCTATTTAGATTTTGAGCGAACACCTTTTTTTACCGAATTGGGAAGGAGACTGCTGTTTTACTGGCTGAGTTATTTCAGTTTAATTTATGAATAACCTTGAGCTATTTGTGTCTTCCATGTTCTAAATTAAAAAAAGATCCCGTGAGACACGATTTTGATATGCCAATCGCCAACCAAATTTATCTTAAATCGAGACACCGTCTTTTCACTATTCGTCTTGATCAATCGAATGAAAAATCGGGTACACCGGGGTCAGAACACATTCGTGGTTAACGTCAATGATGATAAAGTTCTTCAAGCACTCCAAGAGGACGAATGGAGCCAATAAAATAGATTACTTCTCATCAAAATAAACGTATTAGATTCCAATAAAACAGGGACGTCGCGACACCGACGTCCAGAGGTCGGAATAAAATTAAATTAATGGACACTACCGGTACTGAGCCCCTTTATATGGATGCAGAAGGCTCACTCCCTTCAAACAATAAACATATGGTCGTTGTGTAATACTGTTGATCAGTTGAACAGAGAGTCAAGAGGTGTATCTGCTTTCACTCCAATAAAATGTCGTGTCAAATGTATAACCTCTGGTAACAACGCAGCTCCCCCGGCGCAAACATGCGTCACTGTCCTGACTTGACGCGTCCTCATCTCCCATCTGTTCTATCTGGCTTCCCCATTAGGGCTCTCTGAAGGCAGATAGTAGCTCTACGACCCTCTCAGTCACACCCTTGTACTGCTCATATTTTATCATGGTAATGTTAATACTGGCTAGTCAAGTCACCCAGGTGTTAGCTGGTTAACTGATGCCCAGGCTTCACGTGCGGAAGGACGTACAGTATATCACTTTTGGTAGAGCTTATTTTTGTACCGCTCTGTGTTTGACTATTCAAGTTTGTTTTATACATTTAATTATATTGATCGCATTTGGCGTCAATAAATTTCATCTTCTCAGCTCTAGTTTTTCTTAAATAGAAAGATGGATTTTGCATTTCTGACCTGATCCAACCTGTCCTTTCCTGCCCTCCCACCAGCCATGCCCTTAGCCGAGGTCTGTACCCCACAGAACCAGAAGACTACCTCTAAGGTTGATCTTCATTTATTTATTATTTAGGTTCACCAACAATTGTTCACACTGAATATAGTTACATAACAAATACTTAAAATTAAGTTCCAGCGCAACAATAACTTATAGGTAAACACCACATGCACAATAAAAAACATAGAAAAATAGGCTACTTAACTTAATTTGTAATAAGCGCCAAAGGGATTTAAGTCTACATAACTATACATACTAAGAGTGTAAGACTATATAAGAATTATTTTAGTTCCTAACCCTCCTGAATCTTCTTGTGTAGTGACTCAACTAGAGAGTACAGCGACAGGGGAAAGTGGAATTATTCAATTTCCGTAGAAAGCAAACCAAAATCCAATTGGCACAGGTTTAAATCGGTTTTATTTGAATCAGACGTTGGTGGGCTAGTAGCAGTAGTAATATCCATATTTGGGTTGTAGACTGGATGAGAAGGAAAATAATGTAATGGGATTACATTACTTAAGTACATTTAACTTATTGTGTTTGAATCGATATCGTGTTGCACAGGAAACACGCTTCATGTATTTGTGGAAAATATTTTAATGGGAACGTGTAAATTTAACGACGTTGGAATGATTTGATAATACCTAATGCTGAACGGATAAAGCTAGGCTTGTGCTTGGAATGAGCCTGATACGCTACAACTTATACCTGTTAGAACAAAAAAAAAAAAGATCAATGGACCCAATACCACTGTTGTCACCCAAACTATATCACGAAAGCAACACAAAGTTGTTGTTTGAAGTTTCTTCCGGAATTCAAATCTACTAATAGAGGTGCCTTATTGATTTCCAAGGTATAGACTTCACATGTCGCTAAGGTCACATCCTGTGGGGTCCGGTTAGTCCCTAGTTCAGGCAAAGCCTTATTAGGTAACAGTCTGAAGTTACCGTTGGGAAATACATCATGTTTTGATTCATTCCCAAAAATGAAACCAATTTTATAATTGTATCCCATTCACAGACTACACAGCTTTTTCGGTACAAAATTCATTTATTTATCTCAATTTACTTGTTATAATTTAGCGGAACTTAAGCCAGGACTCAGATGTTAATGAATAGAGTTATTTATGCTAAAATATTAAAGTCTTTCAGGGAAGACCGGCTCGTAATGCGGATGGCGAATATTAAACAGTTGCTTGATAATGTTGCTGAATCTACGCTTTATCAAGTGGTTGGAATAAGCTTATACATATCTTTGTGAGAAAATAATCACTTATCTCCCTCGTTTGTGAACTGGTTGCAAGCGCTACTGCTGAAATTAAGGTTCTGGGTTGGATTAACGGATCGTGCAAAGTGTTTTTCTTTCTGTTCTTTATTAGTAGCAGCCCGAAGTATGGATTTAGCTCGCCCCCTCTTTCATGGGACTATAATATAACAGGTGAAGTCTGCTCAAATAAAAAATGGGCCCTGTCTAACCCTTTAGGGAATAGGTACAGGCATGATGTTATGACGTAAGTCAGTTATCACTTAAGACGTATACCATTTTCCGTCACAAAAAGCAAGCTGGAAAAGGAATAAGATTCAAAGATTAATATTCATAGGTAATAGTGTAATAAACATTTCTATATCCGAAGAGTGTCGTAAAAAACGTTAGCATCGGGGCGTGCGACCGTCCGTGGGTAAGTTGTAGGTCGCTGTGGGTCGCTGCGGGTCGCGGAGGGTCGCCTAGGGTGCTCGCGGGTCGCGGTCACCAGGAAATTGGACGCCAGCGCGAACTATCGCGGGTCACATCGAGATGTATCGAATAAAAATAAAATGAATGGCGATGTGTTGATTAAACGTGAGTTTATAATATGGTATAGCATACTTTAGTTATCTTTGCTAGACCAAATAAATGCGTTTTGAATAGGTTTTTGAAACTACAACGTTGTGAGATTTCTTGGTGTAGCTTTTCCAATTATTTTCTAATCTACATCTACATAAACGCACGCCTTTTTCCCTTTGGGGTAGGCAGAAACCACACCACAGAATGCCAGCCGCTACGATATTACAAACTTCTTTCGCTTCGCTCACGATACATCTGGTCATGCACGCATTTTCTAATCTATATTATATATCACGCCTGTATTCCCTGAAGGGTTAGGCAGGATTAAGGTTGAGGAGCTCGTAGCTAAATAAAAATGGCCGCACGGGTTAAGCTACGCTTGCTGAGGTCAATCTGTGGATGGATGACCGTTCGTAACATTTCGAAATTCCTCCGTTCCTCGGAAAGCACGTTTAACCGTTGGTCCCAGGTGTCATTTGTAGATCTTTGACATTCGTTACGTATAGTCAAAAGCCCGATAGTCTGACAACCAGTCTTACCAAGGGGTATCGTGTTGCCTAGTGACTGGGTTGTGGAGGTCAGATAGGCAGTCGCTCCATGTAAAATACTGGTATTCAGCTGCATCCGGTTAGACTGGAAGCCAACCCCAACATAATTGGGAAAAGTATAGGCAGATGATGATGATCTAAGTAATTTTTAACCGACTTCAAATTAAAAGGAGGTTCTATATTCCACTGTATGTATGTTTTTTTGTATGTTAACCGGTGGTCCCGTAAGTCAAGAATTGATGCTAGGATCCTACAGAAATCTCTCTTCAAAAATTATAGGCACACCCATAGGATTTTTTATAGAAACTCGTGCATTTGCTCTCGGACAGCATGATTTAGTAAAGTAGAACTGATGATGAATACCACAGATGGTCACTAGAAATTTGGGCGAATGAGGCGAGTTTTATTTCAGGCATAGGTACGAAGAAAGAGCCGTGCCAAAAAAACTTCTGCATAGGCAAAGAACCCCAACATCCACCTCCAAGATTCGTCGCACAAACTTTAATATCGATTGTCGGTTCCTGAAGACGCCGCCATCTTTGTCAGCAAGTCAAAGGGCGTCGTGAACCGTACGATGTTGTAGATAAACGCTGCTTTGAACTTCATTCACTGTCATGAAAGATCCGTATAATGAGTCCCTCTGATTGTCTGACTGCTGATATTTTAGTATTTTACTTTGAAGTTTAAAATCTTTTGTAGTCTTAATGTCGAATACAATTTCACTGGCCCTCTGTACAGAATTTTGTTGAGTCCGTAAAAATATTATAGCGTCGCTGTTTTGGTACCTACTCATAACTAAAGTGACTTTTCAAAGCGAGATGGACATACTTTTGTCTGACCGCAAATTCAAAGTTATTAGTGTTAACTTTAAATTTGCTTTGTTTACACACTTGACTATCAGATAATTAATTTAACACACTATCTAAGTATCATATAGTATGAAGATAGCCGGTATATTTATGATGATAGATAGTAATTGAGGTATAATTATGAACATGTAGCGACATCTATCTAACGAAATTCCAACTATATGTGAAGAATCCTACACCGCGATATTAAAGTTATCCGCGCGAATGAACAGACAACAACCGTAGTCTACCAGACACGACAAACACTGAGACAGACACTGGTCGTAAGGTCCTCAGTTCAGTCCTTTTCTGTGGTGAATGAGGAACTTTACACCCTGTTCTTCATACCCCCAAAATCCATGATCCGAGAACCCGCATACGTTACGTATTTTCTGACTAACAAAATGTGTGGTTTTGTGTGTGTACTTCGAACGTATAATGCATAACTGCAAGATTTCCCCGATAGCTAGGAAAAACACCATCACTCAGTTTTCTTTATATTATTTGATTACATTTTTATACATACTTTCATATGACTAGCTGTGCCCAGGGCTGGGCAAAATACGTGCTTTGCTTTAATTGAAATACATATTACAAAAATCTCGCAAGTATTTAAAATACAAAATATCTTTAACTAATGTATTTGAAATATAAAAAACACAGTATTTTAGCAATTTTTATTTGAAATACAAAATACTATTCAGAATAAAAATAAATCTAGACTAGCATGGGCTAAAGGCAGAGACAAAGAAGACTAATCAGTAAAACCAGAGTTTCCTTTCATGAATACTAGATTTTTAAATGTACTGTCAGACAAACAGCCTCTTCTTGGAGAGAGAATAAAAGAATGTTAAATGTATTTATGTTAAAATGTATTTTGAAGTACTAACTAAAAAATACCTCGGCGTCAGTTATTTGAAATACGAATTACAAATTAAATTTTAAGCAAGAAATTGAAATAAAAATACCAAATACATATTTGTATTTCAATTACAAGTAATTCAAATACTGCCTTACCCCGGCTGTGCCCAAGACGCGTTCGCGTGGATGTCGGAAGACAACGAAAGGTCGCTTACAGAAGATGTACCACAATTGAAACCTAAATGGATGATCCTCCTACATTTTAGGCGAAACCCTAGTGCCTATGTTACTTCTTATAACATCAACAATCTGACATTGAAAGTCTCGTAGAAATTGGTCCAGCAGTTTCGGAAAAAAGCCTCAACCATCTGACAGACAGACACACAGACAAAACATTGAAAAACTTTCATAAGCATTTAGTAAAAAGATTTCATGTGTACATTACATACAGAAATTTTAATTTATCAGTATGTTTACATATTGAGGGAACTATTTCAATTGTTTTTGTAAGCAGCTAGGCCGATATAAGCCCAAACATACCCCAGACACAATTAAAATATCGCTGTAAATATGACTGTGACTAAAATAATTAGATAGCTTTCTAAAACAGCTTCTTTTTTCTTTTTTGTTTTTTAATGTAAAACGTTGCCCCACACTAGGAATTTCTCCTTTATCGTGGGTGCGTTTACAAACATTTAAACTCACATACACAAACAGCCAGACCCGGAACAACCACCTGTAGGTCATACAAATATTTGTTCCGTGCGGGGATCGAACCCACAACACGCGGCGTAGCAGCCGATGGCTCAACCACTGCGCCAACCGTGTCGTCTTCTATAATGGTAGTATTCAATTTTCTCAATCTTCAATAATTTATTACACAGTATTTTACTGCCTAATTATAGTAGAAGGAATTGAAGTAACTACCTACTTACAATAGAAGCCTTACTGAAATATTTAACACACACTGGTCGATTAAAGAAGGAAAAGTTTTCACTGAATATTAAAAACGCTGATGGTTTACACCCGTCATTTATTTATTTAGTCATTATTTTTTACTTGTTTCAGCCCCGTAGTAGGTATACTAATCAAGTACTAAATTGAGTGCAACTTTATTTGTGTATTCGTAACAGGGACTGCTATTTGCGCCGATTAATTCCCCTACGACTACTATTCTGTTCCATTTTTATTTACAGCCCTGACGTAATCTGACGGCACGGTTGGCGCAGTGGCTGCGCGATTGGCTGCTGCGTTGCGTGTCGCGGGTTCGATCCCCACGGGTTTGTGTATGTTAGTTGAAATGTTTGTAAACGCACCGGCTTTTACAGATACAGGAGCAATTCACTGTGTGGAAAGAAATAAAAAAAAACAAAAACCTATTACTACACTGATATCCAGCATTTAAAACAACATTAGAAGCCAAAGGCGCGGGCAGTAGATACCTGTAGGTACCCATTACGACTTTCTATCATACACCCATTCTAAATGGGGCCAAATCCATCAATACAGCGACATAGGGACATAGAGAATACAACCACAGAATATATTTATATTGGACATAAAGGCCGTGTAAATAATCCCATAAGAAGGGTTGCGGAGAGGCCAAACCAAGTAGGTAATAGTTGTATATTTGACCAAACACGCGTGTTGATCTTTTTTCGAGGACATCAGTGCTGCAATGGGGACTGAGGTTGTGTTGGCTGAAAATGATGATGTAATTGATTGTATAACACAAGAATCGAATCGCGTCGATCGTCTTTTCTAATCGCGACACCAACAAATAATTACATTTTAAATTAAATTAATTCACAGATAGGTCCTTGCTTCATTAGCATAACGACCCGAACAAAGTAATAAATAGGTATCCAAGGATATATATTACACATGCAATTCATTTAGATGTAAACAAACATACCTACTTACGAAAAATGTAAACAAAACCATAGACTTCAAATGCGAGAGGGTCATTAATCCATGTCAATGAAACTCCGAATTTGTAATTAAGTCCGGTAAAATGAAAAAAATAAAGCGTTTGACAGCCAAGCGACCTAAATATCTGGAGGTCGGGAGCGAAAGCGAAGCCAAGCGGAGCGGAGCGGGACGGAGCGAGGGATGTAGATAAACAAAAATATCGTTGTTTTATAATCGTTTGTGTTCCGTTTGAGTATGTGGATTGGCATTTGGAATCCCTATGAGACCCCTTGCATGGGTAATCCCTTTCAGAGGGTGTCGTGAAATAATTGAACCAATCAATCGAATCATGGCACGAAGTGGCGTGGAAGAAGAGTTCTTGGAAGGAATTGGGAAGGCTTTTGCCCAGCTGTCGGACGGCATAGGCTAGTATAATAAAAAAAAGTAAAATCAGTCTCTATGATCGCAATTTGCCATAAACCTAGGCTGTCTTTCACATTTATTTTGTTCTAAGATTCTCTAATGGTCAGGATTTCCGTGGTGATGAATACTATAAATATTAGGTGAAAAGAATATTAGGAAAACGGAGATTTATAATTTTTACCCTTACGTTTGTAGACTATTAGCATTCGGAAGTGTTCATTAAATAAATAAAAATCAGCGATTCCGACCCATAGAACATCTGTACTATATCGCCATTGTACCATTTCGCCATTTATTTACTAATGAAATATTATTTTTTTCGCTCAACTCAACTAACTTTTAACCCGCCAACAATAGGACCTCGCCCCATCTACGTAATGTTATTTTGATTTGGTCTGTTGTCTGGAAAATATATTTTTTTGCTAAACTTAGTTAATAATACTTAAAATAGAGAGCATCCTAACTCGAATAATGATAAATTAAGAAGGCAATATAACTAAATTAAGTCAATATTCATTCATACAGGCCTCAAAACAGTGTGAATTTGTGATTGTAGATAACATTTTACGAATTTGCTTTCACACATCGGGTATAGTTCGCTAGTAGAAAGCTAGCCTTTCTACTAGCGAACTATACCCGATGCCTATAATAATTATATTGCCTAGGCAAATGATGACCCATCGGATATAGTTCAAAGGCCTATCCCGCCGAATACAGCTATGGCGCAGAAGCAATGTCGCTGAAGAAATTGAATTTACTCATTTAACAGCACGAATCAACTTATAATGGTGAATATTTCAATAATAAACGACCTCTAAAAACATATGACACCCAAACATGCGAGATTTGGAACATTTGTAAGATATGTAAGGAATGAGTGGATTCGGGCTATAAATAAACATAAATAACTATGTGTTCTCTACATGCGTATACTCTATCCAGATCAACGTAACACAGAGCGGGAAAACGAGTATCTAAGTTAGCTTTGAACGAAAGTATTTTTACTTTCGCTTGCAACACTAATAAACTTAGTCTGTGGTGAGTCAACTAAACTGTCAGTGTCAACCTATCAGGTGTCAGTAAATATTTAACCTAACTTGTGGATGGAATTCATATTTACTTTTTAGATCTTGTATGAATTATGTAATAATATTAAAAACAGAGAAGAAAGCTTCACAATGAACTCTTTTCACAACACCATCAAACGTACGTATAAAATATTTTGAGGTTATGACTTACGTTATATTTATTTTTTCACTTCTTATTAAATTTCCAGAATTTCGCCTGCTCAACCTCAACACGGCGCTAAAAACCATATCGGAATGCAAGCCTATCGTCCCTAACATTATCAAAGCTAAGAATGACGGGGTTTGTAATTCTAAAATCCTCTCATTTGCACCAAGGAGTATTGGTGTAGAAATTATAGATAAGCAGAGACCTAATGGAATAAAACAGGACCCGATACCTTACATACCTATCGTCAACCCTCGTTCTATCTTCCCACTGCTGGACAAAGAGTGGAGAAAGGATGAGATTGGTCTACCATCAATCAACCAAGAGGAGATTCAGGCTGCAAGGTTGATTGTGATTAGGAGGAAGAAGATGAAGAAGCATCAGAGAAGGAAGCTGTGGAAAAAGATGCGTTACACCTGGGCTAGGGTTAGTATACTTATAAGCAACAAATAAGTTTGTTTTGATAACATAAAACAATAATAGGTAGTACTTTTATTTTGATATCGCCTGGTGGTTAGGTCCTCACCTATCATGTGCAGGGGTTTTTGCTCAGATCTGGGCAATGTGAGTTTTTCAATTCATTCTTTCTAAGCCAATCCCATAGTTGGGAAAAGGCTATGCAGATGATGACATACTTTATAAGTTTATCTAAGACAAGAGTGCCTTGGTGAATGAAAACATTGTGAGGAAACCTGGTTTATATAAATTGCCAACCCACCTTGAACCCAATTAATTCTCATGCCTTCCCCGTATGAGACTTAGAGAGCAAATTGGCCTTTGCCCTGCAATCGGTCAGTCGGAGGCTAGTATAAGTATTATTCACCTACTAAGCCATGTTATGATGTTATAACAATAAACAAAGGCATTTTGTTGTATAAATCCAACTTGGGCAGTTAATGAGTTAACACCCTGTAGCATTATTTAAATTTCAATATTTCATAATCATAAAAAGCAACTAAATTACAGGTAAAGCAGCACCGCCGTCAAACAAAAGAGAAGAGATTCCAGAATACATTGATAGCTATGGTAAAGGATGCCAACGAGTTCCAAGCGGAACAGTACGTGGCTGACAAACTGCAGAAAGCCAATCACACTCCACTACCAACATGGAAGCACAAGCACTTACCCGAGTTCATCCTCAGACAACTACTGGGGATAGATAAAAAGATTAACTACAAACATTCAGATGTATATAAAGCTTGAGTAGTTGGATTGATTAAGAATTAAAGTAGATTTAAATTAGATGTGGGTTTGGTTTTTATTAAGGAAAGATTGAAACACCTATTTTCCTTTGGGTGTGGTGGAAATGGTGACAGAGAACATGTGCATAGTTAAAGCCTATAGTAAGACTGGTATACACCGGTCTCCAGATAATTGTAAAAACCGTAAGGTTAGGGAGAAATTATCAACTCGCGATAAAATGGGATCAAAACATTTATAATGTGCAATATTTTAAAAGCTTGCAGGGAACAGAATATTAAGTAAAAAACAGTGGTATTTTCACAATTTAACAGGTGGATAGTGTAACGGTAAAATGGGTACATAGAAACTACACCGATTGGTCGTCAGTTCATTTCCATTATCAATATTTTGGCAAGACCCGGATATGATTATTGTAAGACAAAAATTCTGTTCACAATTTATCAACAGCTTGACTCATAAACTTTGAATTAAGTTATCCAATGAGGAAGATAGTAAAGTCCACATTTACACATAGTTCAATAACACAACAAAAAGTATGGCGGAAACCTGGATGTGAAACATGTGGATAGGCAAAAGGGAGGGAACATGATAAGAGGGCGACAAGCCGTCTGACGTCACGGCATTGTCCAGCATTATTTATTTATTCATCATCAAAACACATTTTAGTTTCTGCTGTAATATAATTATTGAAAACCCGAAAAAACATTGAGGTATAAAAAAATAAAAATAAACATTTTTTCAAATTAGGCTGAGGATCAGCACTTTTTGAAAGTCAAAACGTTTACAAAAGACAGTCCCCAAGATGCCCACCCATCACCACTTCCTAGTGTTTTGGCTGGGAAGAAGTGGCGGAACAAACTCCCCAGCTACACGTCTGTCTGATAGTTTTGAAAAACTTGAAGCTATACAACATATGTCAAAAAAATAATAATTATGTCAATCATCTTTATACATCATTAAATTAAATAATTTGCTACATGTTAGCTAGCACACACCAATATGCCAAAATATATAAATAAAAACTATATACCAAAATCGACAATTACTAACTCGCGCAAAGCCTGCTAAACTGAATACATGAAAAGCCTCCAGGGCAGTTCAAGCGCGTGCCCGCTGACATGTGCAATGCTGGATTATATATATAGGGCAGTGACTAAAGTCACTAATCATGAACTTGTGATAAACTAGGGCCAACAAAGTTATGAAAGTAAACATTAAAGGGGTAACCCGATCCCCGACCCTGCCGCTAGCAGTGACATCTAAGTGAGCATGACGAACTTGCTGTCGATTGCTCAGATAAAATTAAATTAATTGCCCTGGTCGCTAGTTCACCACATAATGCAATACAACTCATTCACACAATGTAATGAGAGGATCATGTCAATAACATAAAATAAGGATAGTAAAAGAACATACTGATTTTACGAGCCAAATGATAAGCAGCGCCACTTGTTCATAGTTTTATGTTTTCTTCCCCATTTAATGGTAAAAGCGGAGCTCGTGGTTAAATAAAAAGAAATGTAGGTAATCTACGTTAACCAAGGTCAGTCTGCGGTAGGTGACCGCTCATTACATATTTTGACCCCTCCGTGCTTTGGAAAGCACGTTAGTCCCTGCTATCATTTGTAGATCTTTGTCAGTCGGAACCCCGAAAGTCTGACAACAAAAGGGATATCGTGTTGCCCAGAAACTGGGTTATGGAGGTTAGATAGGCAGTCAGTCGCTCCATGTAAAATACTGGTTTTCAGCTGCATCCGGTTATACTGGAACCAGAGCCAGACATCGTTGGAAAAAGACTAGGCAGATATATTGGTAAATGTAATGATGGTATTTTTACCTTTTGTATCGACAATTTTCTCATTGATCTCGTGGCTGTAAAAGCGACTGACGACCTGGTATCAATGTGTCATTGGGCTCTGGGATATATGCGAGCGTTATGATTTGCCATATAATACGTAACAGGTAATGAAAATGAAACTCAGTTTATTTAGAATCAGCAAAATATTGGAAATGAACGAGTAAATAACTCGTTCATTTCCAATATTTTAGTTTAATTTACGTTGACCCTACTGCTTGGCAAAGTACAGTGCAGCACATTAATTAGTATTTGACTGCCTCGTTGGGCTAGTGGTCGCAAGTGTTACTGCTGAGCATGATTTCCTGAGTTCGATTCCCAGGTCGGGCAGTGTTACTGGCTTTTCCTTCGGGAATTTCTTAGAGGCAGCCGGAGTTTGAATGTGTGCCTAGTAGATGGAAATAGACTCGCCTCTATTACATGGGACTAACACATAACTTGCAAAATGTGGGAGTACTATTAGGTGAACCTCTGCACAACCCTTCGGGGAAAACAGGCGTGATCTTATGTTATTAATGAATACCTTAACCCTTTCGCTGCCCAGTTCAAAAATACGATATAACTTGTAAGTCATAATGTTTGGCAAATTACATAATGCGTAGGTACATGGTAGGGGGTGATGGGCATGTTCACATCTCATCTATAGCTTTTTACATGTACGACTCGGGAAGCGAGTTCTGGGACATGAACAAACTCTTTTTCGACCCGGGAGCCGGGTGCTGCGCACTAAAAGTGTTAGTAACTATTACTGGAGCTCGAGCACTGGTGACAAGCATTGTGAAAGCGACTGCCATAAAATGTTTGCGGGTTCAGTGACTTACCCATGATATGATTCAATACATATTTAGGGTGCCTCCTGTTACATGCTCAGTTAACTTGCACTATGTACAAGCACCATGCGTGTGGTCACTCTATGCACAAGCTAGATATGTACTACAAATCAATGGTTTAACAAAATCAAAATTATCGACAATATTATACCAGGCAGGAGGATGATGATGATGATACCCAGGGCACATATTTAGAAAAAATCTCTAGTTTGTAGTGTGTCCTCTCTATCACTCCTAATTGTATGCCTCTTTCTAAACGACGATGATTTACAATTTACGCCTGGGTAATGTAAAAACAAAAACCATCCGCAATCAAGTTTCTTCCAAACTCAGTAATTCTTTAGTCCTGATAATGTTGGGCGCTTTCTTCCGTCTAATCCGATGAGTCGACATCCTTAACAGTTTGCTTGTACACCTCTGTGCGGAATTTTTCAAAATGTTTTTAACAAAAACGTGACAATCACACATGGAGAAGTTGCTATCAAAGTCATGTATGATCTCATGAAAAAAACTCAATGTACTTTTGTATGCTCTGAACGGAATTTTGCCCTCATCTCCTCTGGAACCACCACCCCAAGAGCATTGAGTCAAGAATTTTCTAGAAAACAGCGCGTCAATTAAAATATAAGCACAATTAAAACCACCACATCTCCCATTAAAAAGTATTTTGTACTTGTTCCGTAGAATTTGCCTCTTTTCTACATCATTAAGATCATTTTCGAACTCATCCAATTGTTTCTTATTCTCGATGAACGAAGTAACAGAGTCCACTGCGGCAGGTGACAACTTATAGCTAGCACGAGTTCTTAACATATCAGTTTTAGAGATACTCTGTAATCTGGTGGAGAAATCAGCTAGTTTGGTCATTATTGACTGTTGGTTGGTTATCATTAAGTTCTGGTTTTCTAAAATCTTTAAAGATATCTCTGACGATGAGTTAAATTCTTGGATTGAGTTAGCCATGTCAGGCAGCTAAAACGAAAAAAGATTCTCATTAATGATAATATTGATTTGAACCTAGGTTTGCATTAGATGGTAGAGCAGGTTACAGTCTCCGGCACGTAAGTTGGCAAGGTTTTGGCGTAGTGGTACCCCCACAGTTCGCGCATCGTAAACTTAGTGGAACAAAAAAGTGGTGACTTTTATTGATCGTCATTATTCTATGGTTATTGCCATCATTTATATTTAATCATGACTGTTTAGAACAAAGTTGAAGAAGGAAGAGGAATTCGTAAAGTTCATTAGGAGTTATAAATAATGTGCATTTAAAAAACAAAAGGTTTATTTTTTTTTAATATAAAAAAAAATACTATAAATTAGTCGTCGTCACTTTCGGTTACTAAAATTCCTACCCCTGGCATCACATTAAAAGTACCACCTGAGCTGGTGGAAGGAGATGGGTCCTCATCCTCGACAAGAATATTTTCACTCCCGGCGCTAGAGGAGAGTCTGGTCATAATCAGCGTAAATTATAAAACGTTCAGTGACTGTCGCTGTCGACTATATGGTCGCTTTTGACGTCAGCCTCATTTTTTTTTACTTTGCCACATAATTTTGACCATTCATCGGTGCCCATTAGTGAGACTTTCTCCTTTACTAACTCCATTAACCACATAACGCAAGAATACCACGTGGAATGTGACCAGTGTGGTCACATTCCACGTGGTATTCTTGCTGGCTACTTAACCTTTGATTGCCGCCCATGCCATTTCTATAGGTTTTAAGTCCGGATGGTAGGGCGGCAATCGCAGAACACTATGGTTGTGTTCTGCAAGTGTTTGGTCGATCTCTGTGATCGGCTTTGTTTTATTCCTCTTTTTTCCCGGTGTCGTAAAGACAGTGAGGAATTCGGAATTTCTACCTTCCTTAACAATACGTCTAATAGTTCTTTCTGACGTTTCAGTAGCTTCTGCAGTCCGTTTTACCGTCTCTTTTCCGTTTGAGCTTCTTTCTCCATAAAACAGTACACATCGTATACCATTTTTCTGGCATATCTGCGTACTACGGTATTTGGTCCTGGCATAGTAATGAACGTAATACAGACTAATCGGGAGCAAACGGGACATAGACGCGGTGCGGGAGGGGTCGACTGATGCACCAATCGCGCGCTCGGATACCTCATACCCCGCGTCCCGCTTGACCACCAAAGACACCTAATCAACGACTTGTGCGCATCTAACGACTCTTGCCAAGTTACGTGCCGGGGACTGTTCATGACAATTCTTCTTACCTCATAGTCCAAGTCATCAGCTTGTAAATATACTACTCTATTTGCATCTGCTTGATCCTAAAAAGAAATAAGTTAATTTACTATAATATTATAAATCACTGTTTATAAAATCAGTCAAATTAAGTGTAGTACTACTAAATAAGTGCAGTATGACCAATGCTTACTAAGGCTTTAGTCACACAGGTAAATAAAAGCCTGTGTTACTCAATCAAAAAGTCATGAAGGTACTTACTGATTGCTCTTGTTGATTTGTATGGAGTTTGAAAGAGCAAAACTTACTGTGAGTGTGTCTACATCAAAATCTTTGTTTCGTTTTTTTCTCATTTTGCTAGAAGATCCTCCTTTATCATTTTCAGTATTCAAGTGATACTTCCTCTTAGTGTGCTGCTTCTTGTTCATGGAATTGTCATTAACCTTAAATAAAATCATATAAGTATTTTGATAGCTCGTAATTCTACGTCTTGATAATATTACAGATTCTTTAGGGGTTGACATATTCATACACCATTCATATTCTTTTGAGTTCCAAAAAAATATTCAGATATTTTCAACCATTTTATTCTGCCAAGAAATATTGCTGTGTTTCAGCTTTAAAGTTGTAGGTCAAATTAGAGGCGTACATGAGACTCATGAACTTTATTTGTACAAAAGTATGTCCTTGGTGGATGTGGATATACAGTGATTGCTTAGCATGACATGTTTCTTTTCTAAAAAGATACCTACATGCTCTATTTGATTCACGGAATTCAAAGGAACATCATCCTCACTGCCACTGTCATTTGTTTTATCGTCTACTGTCATAAGCCGTACATCTTCAGTGGGGTCACATTCTGTTTTAATGTCTGTTACATACTGATCACTGTTGATATGAATTATTGACATGTTGGAGTTCAGCTTGGAGGCTTCTCTGTCTATGTTCTTTATTTCTTTCTCTGTGACCTGTAATAGATTTTAAAATTTGTGTATCACCCAACCGCTTAAAAAATGACTAACCGTAAAACAAGGTGAATTGAAATGCGGGGGTGAATCAAAACTAAACCTTTAATGAGATTTTAACGTTGATACAATATTATTTATTTTAGACAAGGTGCCGAGATGATTCATCATTGACGACCGTTGTGGCGTGGCGGTCGAAGGTCCGCCTGCGACGCAAGAGGTTGCGGGTTCGATTCCCGCCCTGGGACAAATGTTTGTATGATCTGCAAATATTGGTTCCGGGTGTTCTGGGTATTTCCTATGTATAATAAAAAATATCTATCTATGTAATGTATTGTATTAAGTATATCAGTCATCTAGTACCCATAACACAAGCTCTGCTTAGCTTGGGGCTAGATGATGCTGTGTGGATTGTCCAGCAATATTTATTTATTTTATTTATTTATTTATTTATCACAATTCCTTAAAAAAATATGAGTCCTTGTAGTAACAAACAATTTTAAACATATGCGAAAATCCCATAGAAATATGTTCAATCTCAGAAACTTTTAAGCTATTTTCTTTGTTAAGGCAATTAACCTCCAACAGAAAACAGAATATAATATTTCTTTTAATTTTATTATTTTTATTCAGGATGAATGTGGCGGGTTACAAGGGTATAGGAAGACCAAATAAACAATGGATGGATTGTGTGAAAGATGATATGCCTAGAAAGGAGGTGACAACAAATGGAGATGTATGTAAGAAGAAGAAATGCTGTGCCAACCCCAAATAAATTAGGATAAGGGCAGGACATACAATATTTTAAAACTGTTACCTTTTGTTATGCATTAGTATATTTCACTGATAACAGATAATAACAAAAGTCTAGCAATATTATCATTAACATTTTGGAGTGCCCAGCACCCGAAACATTGTTTGTTTGTGTACCCACAAGACGTGCATGTAAATAGCTATAGATGATCTGACTATATCCAGCATGCGCCAAAAAATACCTATGCATAATGTAAATTTATCCAAACATTATGGCATACAAGTAAATATGTAGTTTTAATCTGCGCAGCGAAAGTGTTGATAACAAGACTAGATACTCACCACACCATGGTTCTGTAGTATATTGAACAAGAGTGACTGGGCCATAAAATACTTTTTCTTGAACTTACTGAACTTGGTTATTAATGCTGAACATTCGTAACAGGAATAGTCTGGCATGTCTGAAGATAACAATACCTGAAATATTAAAAATATAATGTCAGTCTGATTTTTTAATTAGATCATCTAATTTGAACTTAAGCACTCTTTAACTTTTTTTCCCTCGAACTTTCACGAATCAAACAAACAGCTATTTTGTGCCAACGAAAACAGGAAAGGAGAAATAAATTTTTAATAGGTACTTACGTTGTGTCCAAAAACAGACTTCATATTCGTCTCTAAGGACCCTTGAATCCTTCCCATTTTAACATCAGTGATTAAACATATTCTACAAGCTTCTACTCTGCCCATCTTTAAAGTATATTTGTGAAATATTTTTGTCTACAGAACGTAGGTACCTAACGCGAAGGAAATAATAGTGTCACATTGTTTACTATCTGTTATTGGTTTAATATAGTTGCTATGTAAAGAACAAATTTATTTTTAGGTACATAGAATGCTCCTTATTCTAGTTACACTTAGTTTTAAGTTATAAATAATAGTTCTAATTCAACCCAACATAGTCACAAGTTCCAAGTCCTATTTGTTATTTCATGACTAAAATACATGACATGGTTGACAGTTGACATTGTTGACAATGACTTTTGTGGCAAAAGAAAATGACAATGATAGGACCTAAACCACAGGTTTTCTACGAATCTAAGAAAATGACCACAAAAATAGTACAAAACCAAACAATAATTAAGCTTATCTTACACCGTCATCTATTTAGTGCTCAATAATTAAGAATTGTGTTTCTTTTATCATTTATTTTGTTTAAATAAGTCAGTTACTCGAAAAGCAATAAAATAAACAATATTCTTGGAGTATTTGTTCAGGTTCGACAGAGAATTTCCTTATCGTGGGGTACACATCCAACGTCACCTACAACAGCAACGGCCATGCATCGGTGTGCTAAAATCAAAGTATTTGGAAGACAGTTAAAAGACATATATATGCGGTTATATTTGAGGATAATAAGTTTCCATAACTAGTAGTTTCAACTGACCCAATTCGAACAGGGGTTATTATAATTATTATAGTTTATTGTTATTTTAAAAACTTAGATACGAACTTTTCTGTGCCAGACTCATTGCAGTGTTTTTTATATCTTCGTTAGTAATACAATCAATCATTTGCATGGAAGCCGCTGCATTATCTATTTGATAGCCATTGGCTACCTGAAGAGCCAAACTCTCAGCCAGCCTCACACAATCATCGTCGTGGAGTGCTAAGCTTACTTCTGAAATAAATACATTATCAGCATTAAGTGGCGTGTCTTGGCCATTTTTAATATGAATTTGCTCACGCATTCGGGCCAGTTTCGATACTTACCTTCCATTTTTTTTTAAATGTTGGGAATTAAAATAGTAGTTGTGGCGTAATGTGTCATAGGACTCATATAATATATACGTGGAGTCACGTGTAATATTAGGTCTTTACCTATGAAATTGCCGTTCTGCAGTACTGGCCATTTCAAATCAAAATATTTTTTGTTTGGCTAAGAATTCTAATTTCAAATTAATTTTATTTTAAAAAAATGGATTTTTTTTTCCAAAAGTAGTCATTTGTTTATTGATTAGTGTTACATTTTCATCGCATTTAAATCTTTTTCGTCATCATAGATACGTTAAAAATTCGAGTAATTATGGAATATGAGTACCGTCGTGGCAGCAACGCGGCACAAGCGGCACGCAACATCAACGACGTTTACGGAGCTAACACTACAAACCAACGCACTACCTGTTATTGGTTTGCTCGCTTCCGTTCTGGAAATTTCGACCTGAAAAATGAACCTCGCGGTCGTCCGAAGACTTTGGTCGACAATGACGAATTAAAGGCGATTGTGGAAGCTGATGATACACAATCTACGTCTGAATTAGCAGCAGCTTTCGACGTTAGCGTCAAAACAATATTGGTCCATTTGCGTCAAATTGGCAAGGTAAAAAAGCTTGACAAATGGGTGCCCCACGAACTCAATGATCGCCAGCGCGAAGTACGCGTCGAGACGTGCCTTGCACTGCTCAACAGACACACAAATGAAGGAATTTTGAACCGCATTGTTACCTGCGATGAAAAATGGATTCTGTTTGATAACCGCAAGCGCTCAGCAAGTTGGTTGGATCCTGGTTCAGCACCTAAACAATGCCCTAAACGAAAACTTACCCCAAGAAAAGTGATGGTCACTGTTTGGTGGTCTAGCGCCGGTGTGATTCAACACAGCTTCTTACCAAACGGGGTGAGCATTACTGCAGATGTGTACTGTGAAGAATTGAACACAATGATGGAGAAGCTGGCACATCTCCAACCAGCATTGGTCAATCGCTCGTCTCCGCTGCTCCTGCACGACAACGCGCGACCTCATACTGCACAGCAGACGGTCTCCAAGTTGCAAGAACTGGGGTTGGAAGCTCTCCATCATCCGCCCTACTCACCAGACCTTGCGCCTACAGACTACTACTTTTTCCAGAATTTGGATAACTTCTTGGCGGGAAAAAAATTCAATACCCGAGAGGCAGTACAAAATGCCTTTGAAGAATTTGTTGCCTCCCGTCCAGCTGATTTCTTTAAGAAGGGCATCAATAAACTGCCACTGCGTTGGCAAAGATGCATTGATTGCATGGGTGCTTACTTCGATTAATACAAATAAAAAATACATGAAAAAAATTCATTTAAATTTTTTCATACAAAACGGCAATTTCATAGGTAAAGACCTATTATTATATAAATATCAGCGAGCTATCAAGTAGCAACACAACACAAACGAGGAATTATATCTGGCACCAGTCTAGTTCATCGCCCGTTGCAAGACATGCGTTAGGTTTAAATTAAGTTTACCTCATATTCTGTTGGTACTTTTAGAGTGTAACTGTAACCTTATCGTGTGTCACTAAATGAGTCAACTCACGACGATTTTATTTCTGCTAAAAAAAATGTTTGAAAAAGATAAAAATAAAAAAACAAACACGTGGTTATTTGAATTTTTCACATAAATTTGTAGATCTTTTTATTACCTACAACTTCGCCATTTAACTTTTGAGATCGAGATAAACCATTTGTACCCATAAAAACTCACCCCCTCTCACTTCCCGAACTCGGATCGACCGTAATTTATTTTTCCTTTCATTTTTATCATATTCCCCTCCTTTTCTAATGGGTTTCATCGTACTGTATTTTTTTTTGGTTTCAAAAATTATCGACTCTGGTCTAAGTTCGGTTTTGTTAAGAATAAATAAAAACATATATTTTGACTAGCGCCTCTAGCGGAGAATCTAAACTTTAGCCCTCATTGAACATGAACCATATTCTTTAGTAAGAAAGTTTCACACTAAATGTGCTGGCGTCTGTACCTAAAACCATCGATAGAATAGCGAACTACTTACTAAGCCTCTTCTTGCCAATTTCAATCTGATTTAAGTCAAGGTCTCCCACATTAAAAAGGAACTGAGCCGCAGCTTTCGCAACGTTCCAGGCTGTGATTGCACGAGTGTGTGCTACAATCCCTGAAAAAACAAATATTTATGGAAACACTAGAAGCGTCCCGCGGTTTTGCCTGCGGTTAACACCTTAAACGCCAAGTGGATATTGTTGTTGTTGTTGTTAGACGGGCCGATTTCCGCAACTCCACGACGTAGCGCGTATTTTGCGTAAAGAGCCAAGTGGCTAACAAACAATACTTTTTCTATGGTGTCGTCTTCTGGCAGTTAAGGTGTTAACGTATGTGTGTATGTGGAACGTATACTTCATGGATAAAAATAGAGTATATTGTGTTAATCCAGGTTATGATCTACCATCAAATTAAAATTGTTATAATTTTCATCAAAATCCCTTTAGCCGTTTCAGCGTGAAGGAGAAACAAACATAAACAAACTTTCGCGTTGATCGATAGTAATAGTGCGATTTACTATTTCCTACGTCGTGCCGCAAATTTCAGTAATTACTAAGGTTATTGGGGTTAGTAACGGCTGTGTAACATCCGGACGGGCAAACGGACTAAAGATGACGGTCAGAAGAGAGAAATAAACTTTTGTTATTCTTTATTACTCGATAGACCTTAAGGCTATTACAATTGGTACTTATCAAGTCACCTTCGCCGAGACCATGACGGGTCAATCATGTTTATTTTAACCGATTCCGGCCCACTTGTCATCCCGGTATGACATATACGATTGCATTGCGCGTCATATAACTCGACCGCGTACTGTAGCATTACATAATATGCCTCGACCAAATTAAACATTGCACATGACACACAAAGACGGCGCGCGGCAGCGGCACGTTCGCCGTAGTAATGTTCAAAAAGTGCTGATTCTCCGCCTAATATGAATAAATTAATTTTGATTTTGATTAGAGACTAGGGACTTACTAGGACTAGGGATTAGGTAGGCCAGAGTTGTAAAAATAAACTTTTTTTTTCGAAACAGTCCATTCAAATCTTGTTATAAAAATAACTGATCACAATCTTACCAAATACACCAGTTTCAAAATAGGATATGTTGAAAGCCTTAAATGAGGTGTACGGATCATCTCCCGCAATGGCGCCGAGTGGTTGCTCCGGCGTGCGGTCCATGGAGTGACTACCTTCTTGCATGTTGCCCGTTCCACAGGCGTGAGCCACTACTGAGTGCGCGATTAGGTCCCTGACACAACAGAAGCATTCAATTGAGATACAACACAAAATACAAGAAAGCAAAAACAGTATAAGAACCTGACATTCTTGGCGTTTTTTACTGTCATCAACAAAACGCTAAAGTGCATGTAATTGCATTGTATCGAAATCTATTCAATACTAGCTGCGCTCCGCGGTTAAAATTCACATAACCAAAAGTGCGAACTGTCATACGCGCAAAATTAAAATTTCCAACTGTCAAAAGACATTAATTTTCCAACTGTCTTTTTTACTTTCCGTAAGAACCTTCGACAATGTATTAGAAAACTTAAAAGGAAAAGACGAATGAAATCGGTAAAGTCGTTCTCATGTTATGGCGTGACCAAGGGAAACAGGGACATTTTATATACTTTGAAGAAGAAGATTAGGTACATATATACTATATTTCTTACTAGCTTTGCCCGCGACTTCATTCACGTGGAGTTTGACAAAATATCACGGGTTTAATTTTTTTGCGCGGAACCCTCATTATTTTGCGAAAATATAATATATATCTACTCCTTAACACAGCAGCTATCTGCCAGTGAAAGTCCAGGCAAAATGATTGGTCAAGCCATTTCGGAGATAGATTACTTCAAACAAACAGACAGGTAAACAGGCAGACTGATAATAGTTTTTTCTTCCGTATAAACTTTCGCATGCATTTCATATGAAAAATATAATCTATGAAATGTTGTCATATTCCACGTGGACGAAGTCGCGGGCACCGCTAGTTTGAAATAAGCCTAGTAGGGTAAGATACTGAGAAGAAACAGCATAGGTACGCTTTGACAAAAAACATTGGCATAATTTTAAGGATCGAATAAGTTTAGTAGTAGTACAAAGGTAGTTGTACCAAGGTGTTCTTGGACACTTACGTGATATTCTGAGTGCCGCAGCTAGGCACTACAACACATATCCACGTGTCGCTGTTACGTCCCAAGTCGTAGTATTCGAACCCTGCTCGCGGGCGAGAACACATATAACACCTTGGGTCTGGCTTTTCCTGGATATTTACTTAACATTAGTAAAACTAATAGCTATAGTTCCTAAATGATTTCAGTCACTTGTAACATTGTTGCCTTAAATTCTGAGGAATGTTAGCAATCAGTATTACCACAGGTTTTATTGAATACAGGTAATTGTCTAGTCTTTTGTCACTATCTTTTTACAAAAATGGAAATGTGCACTAACTCGTCTTGGCTCGATCGCTTCCGCAAACTTCAAAGTCTCTTCAAATGGCACACCTACACTGGCTACAGTACAATGATCAGCCTTAAAATTGTGATTGGCATATTTGTTGAGAAATTCTCCAGTCATGCTTGTTATCCTTGCTGGTTCGCAAAACATTGAGTTGGTGAGTGGGCCCGCCCAACAGGCTTTTTGGGCTAAGTCTATAACACGTTGTAATGGAGGGATGCGGTGCAGGTCGTCCTTTATCATGGGTTTTAAGTCGTCCATCTCCCATTCTCTGAAGCAGCATCTGGTAAGAATAATTATTAATGCGTATCCAATCCACCCAAGAACATCTTTATCCAGCAGCTTTCTGTGCGACCATAGATGGGTACATTAAATTGGTCCTACCTAAGAACTGTATCCAGCAAAAAGCATTTCAATTCTTGAAAAGCAGGGACCGGGCACCTGAGTGTGTATGCTATAGATTGCCTGTCACTGGTGCAGGTGATGGAGGCTCCTTGTTGCCCCATGTAGCGCATTTTAGTGAACCCGGAAAAGGCACAGCTGGTGGCAGTGGACGCTGCGCGGAGGAAGTGGGTCGCGCCGATGAAGTCATCTATTTCGTGGCGGGAGCCTGCCTGTGTGGCGTACGATGCGAGTGTCAGTACGAGCACACTACGATTGCTAACATAGTAGGTTAGGTGCTGAATTGATTACAAGGCATACCTCATCATTGAAACCAACAGAATGATCAACAACTAACATTCTGTATGTTTACTCAGTGAATTTACTACTTCAAATAAAAAAGAAAATGCATGAGGTTTCAGCTTTATTTCAGAATGTACGTTGATAGGAATAGGTATATTTGTTTACCTGGTACATGATAGTGCAAGCACCGATTTGATTCCCGAGTACCTTAGCTGCTGCTACCCCCATCCCATTGTACAGAGCAGAACGCTGCACTTCCACGGGACCATAATCTGGTACGATCCCGAATGGATTCCAGTTGTTGTGGCCAACCGATAGCATACATTTCGAAATAATATTAATTTTATTCATGATGCATAATTATCTTAAGTTGATAGTAATAAGAGGAAATAAACAATATAAATTGTAATTAAATGAGTTGTCAGTTCAATATAATAGTGAGCAAGAATAATAAACCCATAAACTTGACATTGGTAACTAAAAAGGTAGAATTGAAACTAAAATCAGAGCCATTCCCCTTTTTGTTGTCTGTGGTGAGCAAAGATGTATGCTGATGAAAGAGACTTTTTGGCGCGAAGTTCCGGTTTACTGTTCCATATTAGTTTAGTACCTACTATTTGATCTTGTTGGACCAAGTGATTTATTAATTGCTGTATTTTATTCACCAAAAATAATTTAAGTGTTTGAGCTGCTTTAAGATTCTGGAGTCCTCCGGTTGCGGTAACCGTAGCATTTGCAGCAAAATTACAATAGAGGTAGGTAGGTACCTACCTACATACTATGGGCGAGTCCTTCTACGGGTCAGTAAGATTACAAGTGACATACCGTATGAACGGCACACTTGGCGCAGTGGCTGATCAATTGGCTGTTGCGCTGAGTGTCGCGAGTTAGATTCTCGCACGGAAAAAATATTTGTAAGGCAAGTTGTTCCGGCTGGCTGTTTGTGTTTGTGAGTTGAATGTTTGTAAACGCACCCACTATACAAGAGAAAATCCTAGTGTGGGACAAAGTTTAAAAATAATACTTTAATGGGGTATATCATCATCAGGCTATACTAGTCCACTGCTGGACATAGCCCTCTCCTAATGAGCGCCATAGCGTCCTGTCTTCAGCTTGCCGCATCCAGCATCTGCCTGCAGTCTTTCGCAGATCGTCATCCCACCTGGTCAGAGGGCATAGATGATGATGATGATGATGGGGTATATCACTTCTATGGAATGTTCCGCTTTGAAGATAGAAGGGAAGGATAAGTTAACTGATTGATATTATCAATCGGCACGTAATCTGACATCGTAACTTAATTAATATATGGATAGATAAATTATTCGTAATCTCAATCAATTTCAACGCAGGTAGTAACCGTATTTAAATGCAGTCACGTGTTCCCTACAGATAATATTTTGGTTTCTATCAATAATTTAGGTGATTGATCTTTCCGTAGGTAGGTAGGTATTTAAAAACTAATGGAAACTTATGAGTATGTCTTTATCGAATAATAGAAGATATACAGTTTAATTAATCTTGATATTTATAAGGTTTTATTAGTCAGATTATCGTGACAAGGTCGAGGAGTGTTGTCAACAACTCAATGCCGAGGTTACAGGGTGTATTTTAACGCCGATTACGTATCTGCTGTTGACTTTTGCGAGGGAAAATTGGGGCTTACCGGTGTTTTGGTTGGACCGGACCGACCGCTTTACTCTAGCTGTACCTTTATACAATGAGAGGTCAGATTATGCTCGAATTGCATAGCTTGATATGTATCCGTGTGTACATTATTGTTTTTTTATATTTAAGATACATTGACCAAAGACTGCCTCGTTGGTCACTAGACCAACGAGGCAGTCTTGCTAACAATAGTTCGCAAGCGCCATGTTGAACATGAGGTCCTGGGTTCGATTCACAGGTAGGACGATGCGTTATTGGGTTTTTCCAGCTGGAATTTCTGAGTGGCAGTCCGGAGTCCTACCAAACGTACTGTAATTTTCAATAGATTGACACTTTGGACAATACTATGCAGAAATGCTATAGGTAATCAGGTATTACTATTATCGGTTTGTATTGTCACTCTCTAAGTACTCACATTTTACAGTTACAATTCCTTTCTTCTGTGGCTTTACCAAAGGAGTTCAGGCTCAAGGCGGATATAGTAAAATAATACCTATTTTATCATTTTCAGATATACCAACATAAGTTTTCAAAGTTATCAAGGAGCTGTAGCCGGCGCATTCTACTGAATGGCAGCGACTGTTGCCACTGGTCGAGCTTCGAAGGCAGCAGTGTAATCAGCATATCAGGTAAAGTATGACCAATATTTGTGCAGGCGGAAAATCATAGAACTAAATAATGCACTGATTTTTTCACTGTGTTGCATTTCTCTTTGACAAGCAGCGCCACTGGACTGCACACTTACAAGGTGCTGTACTTAGATATATGTGAGATAGGCACAGAGCTGGTTGAGTGCATTGACAATAGCAAGAGTATATAGTCGCCTTAACTCGTTAATGTTCCTTTAATCATTTGTAATATATATACATACCTAGGTACAGGTTTAGTTCCGGACAAGAAATTCTATTCTATTTTCAAAGTCAGAAATAAAAAAGATTTTATTGTTTCTCATACCTACATTGTTCTGTACTTATCTCAAAAATTGAGGCAGCCACGGTAAGTAACGAAAGCACTTGTACCTAGAAGAAGTATCTCTCAACTTCTCTTATATTTAGATTTACAATGTAAAGAGTAGTAGAGACGCAATACAAAATACCTACATTCCACAAGATATAAAATCCCACCCATTGACTATTTTCCCACGTTAGAACAATGCACAAATCAGTGATTTTCGGCAGTTCCAGTATCAACCTATCACTTTTATGATATAATCCGCACTTGTTATTGTTATCGTAGATAACGTTGTACTTTGCTATTGTGATCGTGTGACTATGATTTACGAAAGAGAAGAGATATTGTCGACTCAGGCTACTTAAGAATCGATGTATTCATAATACAGGACTAATCTACTAGTCCTATGCTGCTAAGCTCCCATTAGGTAAACACAGAAACAGTGACACTTTGCTTTACCACATTAATATCTGAGGAGGGGTAAAATTACCTAGGTACATAAATATTCTTACTAGCTGATCCGGCGGACTTCGTACCGCCGCCGCCGAAGAAGTTAAGTTACATTGCCATCAATTGGAAACTTATTATAGGCAAATAATTTGCTATAAAAAATATAGAGTTCAATAATCGAGACAAAAACTATACTATCTTTAAATTTGGACCAAATTACACACAGTGAGCTAAATTCCATAAAAGATGGAAAAATAGTACCGGAGTTTATCCCGGACAAACCACGTGACGCAAGATTTTCACATAAAGATTTGTTCCGGGTGGGGTGTTCTGGGTGTTTGCTATATATAATAAAACATCTCGATCTATGTGTATTGTATTAAGTATATCAGTCATCTAGTACCCATAACACAAGGTTTGCTTAGCTTGGGGCTAGATGATGCTGTGTGGATTGTCCAGCATTATTTATTTATTATTGATGTATAAATATAGCTTTTTTTTACCCGATCCCATTGCAGTAGTTATGAAGCCCTGAATTTACTAATTAGTTAATTAAGGTTTACTAATAAGTAAACCATATCTTGATGTCACTTTCATCAAAAAATTGGTCACACTACTAAAGCACAATGATCCTTCGATATTCGCATGCTTATAGCAATATAAAACCTGCTGTGGACTTAATGATAACTTATCATCGCTACAATAACAATAAAAGGTATCGAGTATATAAAAACCAATTAGTGATTCCTTGACAGTCAAAAATTGCATCGAGAACCTTGTGTTATATTAAACTCTCAAGTTAAATTTTCGGTGAGACATTGACAAGGCAGCCTTTGCGCCAATTACCGATTCATCTCAACTTTTCAAGGGAAGTGTATTTGGCACCTACGCTGTTAGCTCCATAAAGTGGTTTTCCCGTTTGATTGGAAAGCAGCTATTTATTTTTTGGACCAGACCATTTTTACAAGTGGAGCTATATCAACGAAGACCAGGAAGTAAAATGAAGGCAGAATATCAAGATGATTCTGAATATCCAAAATCATTGGACAACAATGATCCTCTGGGTCACTTTAGACAACGATTTTATCTGAAGAAAGACTACATCTACATGTGTGGGAACTCTCTAGGGCTCGCCACTAAGGACGCCGAAGAATGCGTGTTAGAAGTTATGGAACGATGGAAAGATGAGGGTATCAAAATATGGATGGTCGACGACAACAAGTATTACTTATATTCTAAGAACTTGTCTAAGCTTATGGCCCCTATAGTTGGAGCAGATCCCGACGAAATATGCATCTTCGGCGGCACCACAATCAACATCCATCAAGGTATTAGCACGTTTTATAAACCCACCAAAGACAAGTACAAAATATTGGTGGACGACATCAACTTTCCTACAGACCGTTACGCAGTGGATAGCCAAGTAAGATTACAAGGTTACGAACCAAAAGATGCTGTAAAAGTTGTCAAGAGTAATGGAAAGTTTATGGATGAAGACGAAATCATAAACGCAATGACGGACGATGTGGCGTTGGTGTTTCTTCCTACTGTTTACTACAGAAGTGCCCAAGTATTGGATATGGTGAAAATAACTAAAGCAGCCAAAGAAAGAGGCATTCTTATAGGATGGGATCTTTGTCACGGTGTTGGAGCTATAGAAATCAATTTAAAGAAAGTAGACGCTGATTTTGCTATATGGTGCACCTATAAATATTTGAACGGAGGTCCTGGTTCGTCTGCAGCTTTGTATATCAACAGAAGACATCACAAAAGGTTGCCGGGTTTAGCGGGATGGTATGGAAACAAAATTGAAAGTCAGTTTTTATTGAGACAAGATTTCGATCATCAGCAAGATGCAAATGGATGGCAGATTGGAACTCCTAACGTTTTATCCATGGCTTCCTTAGAAGGCGCTTTGAGAGTCATTAATGAAGCTGGGATACGGAACATGAGGAAAAAGTCCCTTCACATAACTGGTTATCTGACGTATCTTATTGAAAATAAACTCGCAGATTACGGGTTTACAGTTGGAAATTTAAGAGAAGATAGCAAGAGAGGTGGTCACGTATGCTTAGAACATGATGAGGGTTACAGAATAAGTATCGCGTTGAAGTTGAGAGGGATTGTGTCAGACTTTAGGGATCCTAACGTCATTCGATTGACGCCAACGGCTTTGTACACGAGTTATGAAGAGGTTTATAAAATAGTGGAGATTCTACTTGACATTGTGAAGACCGAGAGTTACAAGGAGATTGATAAGAAAAGGAATTTTGTCGTTTAACCTACTCGAGTTATTTATTTTAGAATTAGTGTACCCCTTTTTTCTTAAACGGCCTATTACTAGAAAGGAGTTGTATTCTTATATTTACTTCAGTAATATACAATACTACTGTTACTATTACTTTAAAAATGTTTCTAAATCATGAGCTGTTTAGAATAAGGGACTTGCCCATCGTATGTTTCTATTGTGTATAGATTTTATTTTTTACTCATTGTATTACTGATAAAGATAGGATAAGAAGGAGAGATTGTCTCCTTTGTGATGTGGGATTTCTTTTTATGGTTCGTACTTACCGCGAGCATTTGCTTCGGCGTCGCGAAATCATTTTGCAAACATTAATTGCGTGAGGTTTTTGTGTGCAACGAAAATCCAGTTCATTCAGACATTAAGTAAATGAAAACAAATCTTATAGATGTTTTCGAGAACGAATGTTCGTTTCATAATGAATGCTCGCCGTAGCTACTGACCATAACCAAAAAGAAATAATTAACTTTTTAAATAAAACAATCAGAATTTGGTTTTCTTTATATTTTAAATTGAAAATAGGCTTATACTATTTTACTCGAGTTGCAATGTGATTATATCAACATGCCATACAATTTATCCTATCACGAGTCCAGAATTATATTAGACACATCTTTTTGGAGGTTCTTAACAAAAAAATATTCACACTTTTACTATAATCACACCACAACGTTCCATTTATAAATAAAAAAATAATTATGTATAATAATTAACAAAATGTCAAAACGTCATTCCTTCTCAGTGTTGCCGGCCGAAATAAAAAATATCTATTTTTTTTACAAACAACATCTGTGTGTGACTTTTCGTACTTACAACTTATCTGGGATGTACAATAATGAACCCTATTTTTAATTTTTAATAAACCTTAATAATAACAGTTTTCTATTTATCATTATTATTTATTACTATTTACAGTAATTTACATCACAAGAGTATGTTGTATGGTGGTTGTGGACGATACAACATTTTTATTTTAATATTTTTCAACATTAACTAACGTAAGGAACTAATAGTCAGACCAGTACGGCTTGAAAGTAGGTTCAAACAAAACGTTTTATGAAAATTTACAAATACGAAGTTTAGTTTATATTTATGTTCTTGCTTGTCGTGTTTTTTTAGAAATCGTATTGAAAACTTTCAGTAATAAACGTTATGTTTTGCATGAAATTCTAGCTGGAACTATGCTTACTCGGGAGTCCGAATTAACATCCTTAAACTTATCGGTACTAATCAGTTGTTTGACATACAATTTTATTTGGCTGCTATATCGAAATGCTTCTCTAGTAGACATCCATTTATTAAGAAAACGGCAAAGTGCGATTTGGACACCGAGGGTTTCGTACCTTGGCGGGAAAAATGTTCCCAATTTCAAAGTTAAGTTTTCAACTCAGGTTAGTAAGTCAGTAAATTGGTTTTGTCAATTAAAAAGATAACTATTTTTGATCATAGACATCGTATCATTTTTCTGTAATATTTTAATATTCGCATCAACTTTCGTGTTTTTGAACAAAAAACAAAAATGTATTTTGTTATGGGCTAATGAAACCCTTTTATATAATTATTATTTTTAATGTTAAAACTTAACTTGAAATGCCCCCACACCCCCTGTACGTTGCTTGCACCAAAAGCATCACAAATGCAAGCACATTGCACTTTAAGCAATGCCACTTAGTTTGATGTAGAAAATACTATAATAAAGGCTTTGTGATGAGTCTTTTGCACCCTGAATCATTACAAGTATTATTTGAACTGTTCCTAAGTGCTTATTTTAGAAACTACTAACGCTATCGTTAGTAGTTTCTAAAATAAGCAGCAGTGACAGACTTACGGACAGACAAATTAGAACCATTTAGTACCATTTCGGTACGGAACCCTAAAAGCTACATTTGTATGCAACATCAATTATGCTGTTATGTCATCTACTAATGCCTTGTCGTTACTACCCTAACTTCGCAACAGGAGATCTGACCTTACGGAAGGTAAGTTCGAATGTTTTCTAGAAAAACAAGCAATCCGTATTATGAGTGAACTGAAACTCCTCAGAGAGTAATAAAGTGAGGCATGCTAAGACTTAAAACCGGACTCCCGAACGACACGTATAAAATTTCACAAAAAGAAAGCACTAAAACAAAACAGTTTATATATATTTTTTTTACATTTTTCAACATTAATGACCGCATTTTTTCTGTGGACCTAAATCAGTAACGAATAATTCTTACCTCGTTTGTATTCGTGAGCGTTGTTACTGGCGTCAAGTCACTATATGAACTACTTACTACGTATACAGTCAGAAGTACTAGGGGGTAGTCGAGGGTAAATCACTAGCACTTGACGAGTCCGTTCGTTTGTAACCACCATACATGTAACCGCTCACAGCGCACACGAATGAGTGACAGATGGTTGTGAAGCTGTCGCCTTGAGCCTCTGTAACGAATAAGAAACTTAGTTAAATATGGTACATAACAGTATTAAAATTGAGGCCAAGGAGAAGATATCTTTTTTAATTAATACTGCCGATTGATTTCATTTAAAGAAATACAAGATGTACACATTAAAGAAATACAGAGGTATCCATCGAAAATTTTAATATCTATATGCTGTTGCCATCAGCATATTTATAGGTGAGACACTACTACTAACTTTTACAGACTGCGCATGCCTATGTCTATGTAACGCGTACGCTGGTTCTCAAACTTTGGAATAATTTTAATAACTTCTGGGAGAATTCTAAATAATTTATAAAAAAATAATTTCGAAGTATTCAATAAATATATATATAATAATAATGCTGGACAATCCACACAGCATCATCTAGCCTCAAGCTAAGGTGAGCTTGTGTTATGGGTACTAGATGTCTGATATACTTAATATATACATAGATAGATGTTTTTTATTATACATAGCAAATACCCAGAACACCCGGAAAAATCTTTGTAGATCGTACAAATATTTATCCCAAGGCGGTAATCGAACCCGCAACCTCCTGCGTCAATGTATGTTATATGCAAAAAATGTGTGATTAAATAAAAAAAATACACTTGAATAATTAGCCAAACTTAGTACCATTTCACAGCCTATTATTGTCCCACTGCTGGGCAAAGGTCTTTTCTAATAAAATAATGCATGAACATTTCAATATAAAGAAATTAAATTAAGAATAGGAAAATAAAACCCACACAAATCACCCGTTTCGCTATCTTGGCCACACCGCAGTTGTAACAACATTCTGGAAAATAAGTCAAATGAAGTACTATTTTTGATACTATGTTTGTCACTAAGGCGGAAACGGAATAGTCCGATGATTCTGAATGTCATGTTTCGCATTTTAAATACCCAGAATTAGAACAGCTGTTCAGCTTATTGGACAACATTAATCAGGTTCTGCTAGGTCAGGAAAAAAAAATAATACTTAAAAAACAATATTAATTCGTATTGAACATTGTTCGAATTAATTAACATTGCCAACCAGTGCCAATAACTCGACGGCCTTAAAATTTTGGCAGCTTAGTCTTAAATGGCAATAATCCGTAATATTTACGAATCTTTGTTGAAGAAACAGTTCCTGTGGTCGGTTTTTGTTGGTTCGGTCATGTCGGCGAGTGGCCGCACATGGAGCTGCTGAGCTGCTGAGCTGCGGAGCTGCTGAGCTAGCTACGTACAGTTGTGCAGGCGCACCGAGGGCCAGTCGTCCAGGTCCTGCGCCGCCGGCCGCGCGTCGCTGTGCTCGCGGCGCCGCGACACCTGCGGCGGCTCGGCGCTGGCCACGCAGCCCTCGTGGATGTGCACCGTCGCGATGTCGGACCCGGGGATCTCGAACATTACTTCCAGGAGTAGGTTTTCCTGCAAACGAACGGACATGGAACCATGAAAAATATACATTCCATTTTCTATCAAACCAGGCTGATATAGCCTGATATTCTAAACGATGTTTGAACGTAGGCCTCCCACTCTTTACATAAAAGTCTGTTAGGAAATGTGCAAAGCCTGAAGTCCTTCCTATTTCAACTTCAGCGTAAAAACGGGGCGGTGTGAACTTCGGCTTACTTTGCATTTTGTATAGGATGCGTGATTATGAACATGGTGTCCCATAACAACCAAAAATGTAGAAACATTATCTCATAAGAAGTCTCTGAAGTCCCGGAAAAATAATCGTTACCATCCCACATATCCATTAAACCACTTCCAACTATTGACTTCATGCCGGCCAAGCAATTAATTGGTTTAATTTGGCGTTATAATCCATAATCATTTAGAGTTATAAAACGTAATAATTTGGCATTATAATACATAATCATTTGGCATTATAATACATAATCTTTTGGCATTATAATACATAAACATTTGGCGTTATAAAACGTAATAATTTGGCATTATAATACATAATCATTTGGCATTATAATACATAATCATTTGGCATTATAATACATAATCATTTGGCATTATAATACATAAACATTTGGCGTTATAAAACGTAATAATTTGGCATTATAATACATAATCATTTGGCATTATAATACATAATCTTTTGGCATTATAATACATAAACATTTGGCGTTATAAAACGTAATAATTTGGCATTATAATACATAATCATTTGGCATTATAATACATAATCATTTGGCATTATAATACATAATCATTTGGCATTATAATACATAATCATTTGGCATTATAATACATAATCATTTGGCATTATAATACATAAACATTTGGCGTTATTAAACGTAATAATTTGGCATTATAATACAAAATCATTTGGCGTTATAAAGCGTAATAATTTGGCGTTATAAAACGTAATAATTTGGCATTATAATACATAACCATTTGGCATTATAATACATAATCATTTGGCGTTATAAAGCGTAATAATTTGGCGTTATAAAACGTAATAAGTTGGCGTTATAACACATACCATAATAGCCCGCAGGCCTCTCGCGCCAGTCTTGCGCTCCATGGCGAGCCCGGCCACAGCCTTCAGAGCGTCCTCGCTGAACGTCAGCTCGCACTTGTCCATCGCGAACAGCAGTTTGTATTGCGATACCTACAACAAGGAAATGTGGGTGAGAAACAAAATGTCAATATGTAACAATTAAAGGAATTATGATCGATTATATGCGTTGCCTACATTATGGTCCATTCTGTAATTAATGGCATTAGACATGCGTCTTATCGAAGACGTGGCATTTAAAAAAATTCAATAATCTTAATATATATATTTCTTGTGTGCGTGTGTATGTGACTGAACTCCTCCTAAACGACTGGACCAATTTTGATGAAATTTTTTGTGTGTGTTCGTGGAGATTCGAGAATGGTTTAGATTTACAATTGGACCCGGTAGGTGGCGCTGTACGGGCAGGACGACGTCTGTTCGGTCCGCTAGTTGAAATATAAAAATTCAGTATTCTTTATCCTCGCTTTGATAATATAATCATGGGAAAGGTCTGATCCAACTGCGGTGATTCCCACGCGGTACGCGGGACGTGCAATTTTTCGCGCTAGTTTGGACACCTTCATACAAGCTAGTTGGCACAATGGGTGTGGGAAAAACTCGTCCTGCATCCCGTACGGAATTCACCTTAGTTTCACCTCCATTGCTTTTATTTCGTAATGGATTTTAAAACATTGATCCATACATTTGTTTATGGTTATGTATGTTTGATACAAAAAGTTAATAAAACAATTTTGAACTTACCATAGCATTTTTAGGTTCTGTTAGTATCCGTACGAGCAGATCTTGATTGAGACTATGGAAAGGTACTAGCACGGGGAATCTACCCACGAACTCCTGCGGGAAAAAAAAACGGTCAAATAAAAATTATTCCTTACTAAATTACGTTTACTAGACTGATCCGTTTGATATGCTAAATGATAGTACTTATTTATTTCTTATATGGTAATATTTTTGGTTGATGTTGCTAGCGAACTTGGAGGATAGTTTAAAATAAAAAAAAAAAACATAAAAATAAATTGATATTAGTAAAAAGATTATTCCTGAATGTGATTGAATTTAGCGATTCGAATTCGATTGCGAATCTAGCTAGGGCAAAGATCAAATTATTGAAACGAATATTGTCCCAAGATTCGTTTTTTTTATATGGTCGTTACTTCGTTGCAGTAAGAGAGGTTTTGGTAATTCAAGTGATTAAACTGAATATTAATGATTTATAGCAGTCGACAGTGTGAACTTACGCGTAGGACGGGTCGGGCACAGTAAAGAGGGAGAGGGAAAGAGGGCTCAGATATTTCACGCTAATAGATAAGTGAATGTGGCGTCACCCACCGGGATCATGCCGAAGTCGATGAGGTCCCTGGCCTGCACCTTGCGCAGCCAGGCGTCGCGCTCGTCGTTCTCGGCGCCGGCCGAGTCCAGCGGCGACGCGTCGCTCGCGGCCGCCGCCAGCGCGGCGCGGCGCCCCGAGCGCGGGTCCCACGCGCCGAAGCCGAGGTACTTCTCGTTGTTGCGCCGCTGCACCAGCCTGCGCACACACCGCCACACCGCCACATTACATACCGCGCGCAATACGCTCGACGTCTAACTTGTTAAGGGTGCACTAACCGTTTATTGTTTTCAAACTTTATATGTTTCAAACTTTAAACTTTATTTATTACGTATTTAAGGTGAAACTATTAGTATTAGAATGCGAATGAACCCGTGAAATACTTATTATTGAGTAGTTCTGGTGGCCTTGTGGTCTTCATCATCAGTTCCACTTCAACAAATGCACGAGTTATTATGAAAAATATCCAAATCGCTATGGGTGTGCCTACAATATTTGAAGAGTATCCTTGATTACTCCAAGATTCCATGGTTAGATCCTGACTTGGTGACAATAGGACTATTTCGAGAGCATATACCGCTTCAAACAATCAAATAATTTTCGAAATCGGTTCACAATTGACGGATTTTTTTTGTGGCGTGAGACTTTGCTTGCCAAATTTCATAATTCTAGGTCAAAGAGATCTTACTTAAATAGCTGATTTTTTAGTTGACTTATAAGCTTGATTGTTTTAGGAGTCCAGGGACCATAGACTTCCGTATTTGATATAAGTTTCAAAGACAGGTTGGGGTTTCGGTGTGATTTTAAAGCCGTTGCACGTCAAAAGACACGGTGTCAATATCTATGTTATTCATTTTATCAGTAAAGATTGATTAAATAACAGTTTTATTTTATTCCATAAATAGAAATAAAATAATGTTTGCTTTGCACAGCTATTCTAATAATTGAGTAGAAAACTGATAACCCTAGTAGAAAATGAGTATTTTTCGCCGGCGCCAATACACAAATATTTGTTCCGTCCGGGAATCGAACCCGCGACACGCAGCGCAGTAGCCAATAGCTCAGCTACTACACCAAGCGTGCTGTCAGACCGTCTTTGTTGTTATTAGCGACCCCGGAAAATACGAAAATGACACCCATGACGAAACGTTGGTTAATTGTGTCGGAGCCATCTTGGATTTCGATTTTTATCCCATAATCGTTATAAGCGACCCTGGGAACCGTGAAAATGACCCCTGACGTAACGTTGGTAAATTGCGTCAAGAGCCATCTTGGATTTCGGACACAATGCAAGGGTGAGACAACGTGATTTTTCAAACCCGCTGCTTGTTCATTCTTAATATCCTTAGCCCCGACCACCTGACAGGTATTTAACCGACACCTTTATCAAAATTGATTTCTTTGTTCTACTTTACATTCTACCCAAATTATAAATGTACTGTTGATTTATTAGTTGGGGAGCAACGTCATATGATATAAAATCAGGTGCAAACCAAAAAAGAGTAAAAACAGCAGAAGTAATAATCATAGTTGATGTTTGTCGTGAATAACGATAAGTAGGTATATAAAGTGTGACCTGTCGAGTCCGTTGTAAGCGCCGCTGGCCACGAACAGTATGTTGGTGGTGTCCACCTGCACGGCGTCGCCGCGCAGCTTGCGCGAGTTGCGCTCCGGCACCGACACCACGGCGCCCTCCAACATCTTCAGCATGCCTTGCTGGACGCCCTCGCCTGGAAACAATGGATAATAATGTTATTTGCTGTGGACTATTTTATCTAGTTGCTACTATGCAAAAATAAGTCAATCAGTGTCGGGATGAATGCAGTTTTAATATTATCGATTACAAAATAGTTCAGTTTTGTATTCCATGGTGTTTCTCAAAGAAACTATGGAAAACTAAATTAATTTTGAGATGGTAACCGAATATATATCATATATCAGCAACGTCCAGACGGACTGGTTGAAAACGTTCCGTAATTACCGTTTTACTACGGAATTCCAAAAATATTAATTTTGAATTACGAGTCAAATTGTCCCAAGTGATATTAGTAGTTAGTAGGTAGATAAACACACAGGGCCATTTTTAATTGATGATTCGAATAATGCAACCAACCAGACCGGGGTCGATCATTGCCTCAATACGTCACACCATTAAGTACTTGAATCAAAAACGAAACTTGACATATTGGTCACAATTACGTGGTTAAGTTAAAAAGTATTTATTTAAATTGTATTGATGTTTTTAATATATATTGAGCGTTCAATACATTCCCTTAAATTATAGATATAATTTTATATTTTTGGACAAACTTAATAAGTAATTTAATTTTTCAACAGATTTGAACTACAATCGATCGCATTAAAATATTACTAACACAACTAAACGACCGACAAACAATACATTTTATATTGTATCTCGTTGTTTGGCAGTTAGGTGTTAAGTGGAGTGAAAAATACATATACATCGATATTTAATTTTATTCAACAAGCGTATCGTCAATCGACCTCCGTCTGGTTGCTCTACTAGTAAACTAGCTGACATATTGGGTGCTTTTATTTTAAACTAGCTGACCAGACAGACGTCGTCCTGCCAATGGCACTAACTGTCAAACGCGCGAAGTTAAAATAATCGTTAAGTTTTCTGAAATTATCCATTTCTTTTTTATTTTTCTTTCCGTAAGACAAAAAATAAATCAGCGAAATTGGTCCAGCCGCTCCCGCATGATGCCGTGAATATGGATGCGCGAATAGCGATCCATTTGTATATAGAAGATAAGCAAAGTGAGAACGTGCTTACCTCCAACATCTCTCAGCTGATGTATCCCGGGCACGGCGCCGATCTTGTCCACCTCGTCTAGGAACACGATGCCCGTCTGTGCTCGCTCAACACTGCGAACAAAAACAATTTCATTTAACACTTATACATGATACTGACGCGGATACTCTTGTACACGAATTATACTAAAATTAGAGAATTGATATATCTATATCTCCGACATACAACTCAAGAAAATGACGGTGATACATAAAAATAATTTTGACATGTCAAATTAGTTTATGCATTGAACTTCCCCGTGTAAGGTCGACGTGATCTGTAATATGAACTGTCTTTGTACGGAAGCTTTTGAGTTTATCTATTACACACAAACACAGATTCAATCTTTGTTTATTATAGTCGTTTAGATACTTTCGCTAACTGACCGTTGGGTCTAGAAGCTTTAAGAGGTCTGTTTCCATTAACAGAACGTACTCCCGTAGTGCTCAAATAAAGGAGGGTTGTTAAATTCATCCACTCAAGAGTTATGGATTATTAAAGTTTGTATGGAAGATCGTATTTTTTGCCGATGGGAACAGCGCTTGTGTATGTATGTATATAACTTACTTAAAGTTGGCATCCTGCAGCAACTTAGCGATGACACTCTCGATATCCTCGCCGACGTAGCCGGCCTGCGTCAGCGTCGTGCAGTCACAGATCGCGAACGGCACGTCCAGGCATTGCGCTATCGTTTGTGCTAATAGAGTTTTACCTGCAAACAATAAGACAATTTAAATAATAGGTCTTTACCTATGAAATTGCCGTTTTGTATGAAAAAATTTAAATGAATTTTTTTCATGTATTTTTTATTTGTATTAATCGAAGTAATCACCCATGCAATCAATGCATCTTTGCCAACGCAGTGGCAGTTTATTGATGCCCTTCTTAAAGAAATCAGCTGGACGGGAGGCAACAAATTCTTCAAAGGCATTTTGTACTGCCTCTCGGGTATTGAATTTTTTTCCCGCCAAGAAGTTATCCAAATTCTGGAAAAAGTAGTAGTCTGTAGGCGCAAGGTCTGGTGAGTAGGGCGGATGACGGAGAGCTTCCAACCCCAGTTCTTGCAACTTGGAGACCGTCTGCTGTGCAGTATGAGGTCGCGCGTTGTCGTGGTAACAATGCGGTTCAAAATTCCTTCATTTGTGTGTCTGTTGAGCAGTGCAAGGCACGTCTCGACGCGTACTTCGCGCTGGCGATCATTGAGTTCGTGGGGCACTAATTTGTCAAGCTTTTTTACCTTGCCAATTTGACGCAAATGGACCAATATTGTTTTGACGCTAACGTCGAAAGCTGCTGCTAATTCAGCCGTAGATTGTGTATCATCAGCTTCCACAATCGCCTTTAATTCGTCATTGTCGACCAAAGTCTTCGGACGACCGCGAGGTTCATTTTTCAGGTCGAAATTTCCAGAACGGAAGCGAGCAAACCAATAACAGGTAGTGCGTTGGTTTGTAGTGTTAGCTCCGTAAACGTCGTTGATGTTGCGTGCCGCTTGTGCCGCGTTGCTGCCACGACGGTACTCATATTCCATAATTACTCGAATTTTTAACGTATCCATGATGACGAAAAAGATTTAAATGCGATGAAAATGTAACACTAATCAATAAACAAATGACTACTTTTGGAAAAAAAAATCCATGTTTTTAAAATAAAATTAATTTGAAATTAGAATTCTTAGCCAAACAAAAAATATTTTGATTTGAAATGGCCAGTACTGCAGAACGGCAATTTCATAGGTAAAGACCTAATATGAATATTGTTTTGCTACTTTCGAACCTCTTTGCACAATGAACTGTAAAAATTAACAGTAGATATAAAAACAAAAATCCATTTATTCAAACTAGATTGAGATTCAGCACTTTATAGACGACCTATGTGGCGCAGCGGGCGAAGGTCCGCCTGCGACGCAGGAGGTTGCGGGTTCGATTCCCGCCTTGGGACAAATGTTTGTACGATCTACAACTATTTGTTCCGGGTGTTCTGGGTATTTGCTATGTATAATAAAAAATATCTATCTATGTAATGTATTGTATTAAGTATATATATAGTATCAGTCATCTAGTACCCATAACACAAGCTTTGGTTAGCTTGGGGCTAGATGATGCTGTGTGGATTGTCCAGCATTATTTATTTATTTATAAACGTCAGAAATGTAATTGTAATAGTCCAACATCACGCTACGGTGAAAAATGCTAACTTTAGCGATACATGGACAAGATACATTATTAAATCAGAAACTATTCCACCTTAGTTTGTAATATCATGACAATATGACCACTGTGACACAGAGTTATGCAATCGTTGATTCACTATACTAGTCAATGCCATGCTTCCCAATAAAGTAACAACCGATAAAATTTGAAATTAGCATACAATTTAATAAACAAAACAAAATCTGACCTTGCAATTAAAAAAACATCTCACAAAATTCAAAAATTGTGTTTTAAAATGATGTTCCTTAAAATGAAAATAGTGTTTTTTAAACAGGCAACACACGCTGGTCATACAGAAAGCTCATTATTTTGTGTAATTGCGGCGAGTAGAACGTGTGTTGAATAATGTAGCGAGTTTGTTAAGATCGTGTTATGAAATTGTTGCAAAGGAGAGTGCTTACTCAATTTATTGTTTGTGTAACTTTACGAGTGCATGTCATCCGACCCTTTTGTGGGAACTTGTATTATTCTTCTCATTTTCTTGGCTAACAGCCAAGGCCCAGGTCAGGGGTAGCGAAGTAAAGGACCAGTCAGGAATTTAATCTTAAGTACTCTTGATGATTTCAGTAGCTTGTTAAAGAATGTTGGTCTATGTTATGGTCCGTCTAAAGCACGGAGCACAACAACCAACTTTACTAAAGGCGGTTAACTCGTAAATATAAAATGGTTTTTTAAACGTGTCCGGCTTAACCTCATGCTTGTGGCTATATAAAACAGCCACAAGGGTCGATCGGAAGTTAAGCTACACTTGCCCTTATCGGTCTGTGGTTGTTTGACCATCCATTACATACCAAAAGCCACACAATGCTTAGGAAAGCATATTAAGCAGTTGGTAACGGCTGTCATTCGTAAATCTTTGACTGTTGTTACGGGTAAACAAGCATCTAACCACCAGTATACCCATGGATATCGTTTTACCTAGTTACTGGGTTGTGGAGGTCAGACCTTATCATTGTTGGCAATTGGCCAAGCAAGATGGACAGCAGTGCTGACCCTAGTTACTAAACCTGCCTACCCAACGAAACGACGGCATTTCCTAATCACAGCAATCCGTCGCACAAAAAACAACAGACATTACAAAACAATCAGAATTACTTATTTAAAAACTAATCACGACATAAACAAATCTATCTTCTATCTTTTGCGACATTACCATTGGGTCGCAAACTTAATGAGAATCCTTTAATTTGCACTTTTCGCTTGCGGCATACGAAACAGTTTCGAGTTCGTTTAACATTCTGATCTCGAGTTTATGGTCATCCCACCCACAAGCGAATGGGCAAAGAATTAAAAAGTGTAGTGTTGAAACACTGGCCTTGGATCTGGTTAACTTTAATTAAATACTATTTGTGGTCAAAAAAATATGATTAATTGACCCATCTAACCTAACTTGCTTAGCATAATCATTATTTTACATGAAAATACTCATCATCTACCTAGCCCTTTCCCAACTATGTTGGGATCGGCTTCCAGTCTAACCGGATGCAGCTGAGTACCTACCTGTTTTACAAGGAGCGACTGCCTATCTGACTTCCACAGCCCAGTTAATGGGAAACACGATACCCCTTGGTAAGACTGGTTTTCAGACTTTCGGACTCTGACTATCCGTAACGACTGTCAAAGATCTACAAATGACAACCGGGACCAACGGCTTAACGTGCTTTCCGAGGCACGGAGGAAATACTGCCACCTGTCTTCCAAAACTCATTATCTAGAGTTTAGAAAATATGGTTATGCCAAGGCATTTGAGCACCTGTCAGAACCATACCGACTTCGTCCACGTGGATTGTAACAAATTTTCATGGGTTTTAATTTTTGCGCGGAATCCTAATTCTTTTTCTCAAATCAATGTATCCTAAGTAACTCCTTAACACATCAATTATCTATGCCAGTGAAAGTCCCGTCAAAATCGCTCCAGCTGTTTCGGAGATTACCTCAAACAAACAGTCAGAAGGAAAAAAAAGATTTTTCGGTGTAACTACCGCATAAACTTGCATATGCGTTTAATCAAAAAACTGTTCTTTTGACGTTATAAAAGGACACTTTAATTTTATTTATTTGTATAGATTAGTTTTAGAGCAAATCCTGAAGCTTATTATCACAGAAGAACCACTCATGTGATTTGGAAATTACCGTATTTACAAAATATAATTCAATATTGGCGTGTTAAATAAATGATCAAGGATCTTTTACAAACAGAGGCAATAACTAAGTAAGCAATGACTAAGTATATTCTAGCTTGATAATAATGCCATATTTTGACACTCTACCTGAGAGCTCTGTGAACATTGGATGTGCCTACTATGCTAGTAACGTTACATCGAACTTGGTGCGATGTTACAAGCTTCGCAGTGTAGTAGTATCGGGGCAAAGTTTTCGGAGTAATAACATTCGGACAAACAAGTTTCGCATTAGCATAGGATAACAGCCAACATACGTCATGTTTGTTTCTTTATTTAAATCTTTTAATTGGATTCTTGTTGATTCACCGAATCTCTTCTGATCGGTGTTGTAATAGACATAACTGGTAGGCTTGTCGAAATGGTATTGATATAATTATCAATACTTTTCATTCGATATACCTATATAGATTTCAAAATAACGAATATTGAAATAATAATTATAATAGCGATGTTTTTAAATAGATTTGAAATAAACGATATATTTTCCAAACAAATCGCAAAAAAGTTAAATACAGAGTTCTCCGCAAAAACACAGAAATTACGCCCAGCCTTTACCCAAGCATATTGGAGTCGCCTCCCAAACTGTATGCCAGTCTTTTACAAGGAGCGACTGCCATTCTGACTTCCACAACCCATTTACTGGGTAACACAGTAGCTCATTACTGGACTGGTTGTCAGACTTTCGGCTTTCAACTACGCGTAACGACTTGCAAAGATCTATGAATGATCTATGGACCAACGGCTTAACGTGCTTTCCGAGACAAGGACCAATTTCGGCGAGCGGTAATTAAATGCTCGCCGAGGTCGAGACCTTGAAGATTGACCCGCGTGGCTGTTATTTGTTGCCACGAGCCCCACGCACATAGTCCCTTAACAACAATTAAGATGTAATAGCTAACCAAAATCTATTTACATTCACACACATGACTCACAGGTTATATAATAGTACATTCATACCTCAATTCACCCATTCGCCAAGTTTATTGACTCTAAATAAACATGTATGGGGCATGGGGCTGTTGACTTTTTATTTGTTCTTAAATAATTAATGTATTCAATGTACATAATATACTGCACGATATGCGGTTTACCATTGAACTAACCATTGTTTATATTACTACATCATGAAATTGTAATCTTGATCATTAGTTACTCTTGGCATAGTATTTATAATTCTATCTTCAAGTGACTATTCGACCAAGTAACCTCTAGAACTAACTTAGCTAGGCACACTGTCAAAATTGGTCTCAGGTTGTAGAATTACAGAATAGTAAATTACACCCGTATTTAGAATATTATTTGATTCGGTAGCAGCGGTAGTAAATCGACCAAACTCACCCGAAGATTTAATAAAAAATAAATAATGCTGGACAATCCACACAGCATCATCTAGCCCCAAGCTTGTCGTTTGTGTACGTAGCGTTCAATTTGCGACGCTTCGATAACTAAGATCCACTGTCTCAAGTGAGATGACAGTCTAGAGAGATACATTCTCACTGATAAATACAGGAGTAAGACTGTAAGTGTTACTAATTTAGCATACTAAGTATGGGTCTTAAATCCATCACCGTGTACTTGTTATAGTGTTAGGTAACTCACCACATCCAGTAGGTCCCAGCAGCAGTACATTGCTCTTGTCGAGCCGCAGCTCGTGATGTTGACGATCCAGCACCTCGGTGCCCCCGTTATTAGTGCCATGACTTAAGTGAAGGAGATCTGGAACAGGTTACGAAACATGATTATGTGGGAAATAATGGACACGACAGAACTAAAGCAAAGGATGTTGTTTATGACCGGAACTGTGACTAGCGGTGGTCTAAGGGTTGATGATGTTGAAAGTTCGAAACGACCATCAATTCAAATCTGGGATGAACTCTTTCTAATTTAGGCTCAGAGCATTAAGGAACCTAAGGAAGTCCCAAGATCGGTAGCGGCTACAGATATTTCACCGTAATAGTATCCAAAAAGTAAGCTAAAGAAAATATGTTTCTTTCCTACAGACACGAAATTCGTACGCCTTTTACCATAGATATTGGCAGAAACTACAGAACCCCACCTGCTACGATCCTTCCTTAATCCTTTTGCTTATTTTATGATAATACATCTGGTCACACATGCATGCCGCTTCCTCGTACCTACAACGCACCTGACCTTTCTGAAGAACATCACCAATAAGGTCAGTGTGTTGCTAGGGCGTGCCCTCCCAGTTTTTCCACTCCAATTTGACTCTAATAGATACCTTTTGTTAGTCGCTTATCCTCTCAACACGAACTAATATTAGGTACATGATACTAGGTATTTGGCATACTCGAGTACTTACATTTTTGTTACTAAAGCCAAAACGAAATCCTGTAGTGTTAAGATTGTATAAGCACGAAACATAAATATTCTGTAGTCGCGACGTGACTGTGGCGAGGGGACTACCACTCAGCATGATGCTTTACCATGGGCACTAGCACTTACTCTACCTTCAAATCTATTCGATGCTGTTTAATCTCACTGCTGGGCAGAGGTTTTTGATCTTCAGTCATCATTCTTAGATTGTTGTTTTCATGAGACCCAGTAAGACAATTTGCAATTGTGACATCCCTACTTCATTCTATATTTGCCCAGTCAAATGAAAGTCACCCAGTATTAATATGTTCGACCTTTCACAACGGGCAGGTCACATATATATCCTTCTAGTTCGTCTTAACAACTGTTTAAACACTATTCAATAACAGATCAATTTATTCTAGGACTAGCACTTCGCCCGCGTGCATATTAAACATTTCTTTTCGAACTTTAATAATAATCATAATCTTTATTACGATACACACAAGATTCATGATACAAAAAAACAGATGTACAGAATAACATGGTATATCTACATAAATTTACACAGATTATGTAACCCTGTCCCCTAAACTAGGTAGTCCTGTATCTTAGGAGACAGTAAAGACAGACATAACATCCCGTCCACCCCCTTTAAAGAGTAGTTTTGAAAATAAAATAATATAATATAGCCTATGTTACTCGGTAATAATGTAGCCGGTTAAGTAGATTTCGAGTTTATCCATTACAAACACACATACAAATATACAAATCTCCTCTTTATAGTTAGATCAGCTTTTTGATTGATTAGGCCATCCGCTCTCGTTGCGCGTTTCGCAAGACAGGTGTCAAGCAACAATACTTTAAGTGCGAAATGGTTGGCTCATCAGCAGTTATTATTGATTCGTTACAGATCTTGTAGCTTGTGTTGTGCAACGTAGGCAAGTAATAAAAAAATGTAGAACACCTTATTTTTGATTTCCAAGCATAATAATACTTTTAAAACAAACGTTTCAGCACAACGTCATCGTGTTTATAAAGCGCTTACAACGACAGAGTAAAAAAATGTAATAAAAGTGAATAATAAATAAGTGACAGATCAGACACAAGAGATGGCTTTTAGCGATAAGACCGCCCATTTTATGTACCCTATGTAGCTCTTAAACTCATTATTTGTAAGTTTTCATAAAGATCATAGTGTACAGTAAAGAATTATATTATATTCAAAGTAACTATCAATCTGTTTACAATACTACAAAAATATAGAGCAGATATCCTACGTATCCCTACGATCCTACGATTGACGGTATCGTATCATAAATACTGAAAAGAAAGAAAAAACGTTTCATAAAGAAAACAAAAAAAAAGGAAAATTCTAATGATACCTAGATATTTTGCTTAAATTATGTTATTGAAGACAAACAACCAACCAAAAGTAAGCATAACACGGAAAATACCGCAGTCAATGAATAAGTAATTCCTGAATACATTCTTGAACATAATTTCAATACGTTTTTCTAACTAAAATGACACACTATCTAGGTACTTTCCCAAAACCAAATTAGATCGATACCACGTTAATCAGATTTCACACCTAAGTCAAATTAAATCACTGTGAAAATCGTAATGAGACAGGTATGGCTTGTTTAAAGAAAAAAACTGCCATAAGGTCACGTACCAACTGAAGCGTGATGACCACGTTGTTCGGACATTCGTCACACTTTCGCGCCGCGACTAACAATAGTTTTCAGCAAAAAGCATCTGCGCCTGAGACGCGCTTTTACGGTGATCTAGTCTAAATGAGGTTCTACTTTCTACGTTTATTAAGATTTTTTAAACTACTTCGTTTATACTTCTGAAAGTTAGTAAATTGCTGTGGATTGTAAAATCTCCAGTTAGCTGCTGTAATTAGTCCAGCAAAGAAACTTGAACCAAACATAAAAGAGGACTGTTCAGTTTAACTTGAATAAATGTTCTGTCATCGGATTCTAGACGTTAGCATCATTTAGGGTATCTTATAAAGAGCAGAATAAAGTTCCAGAACTGATTAAGCTTTAAATGCTATGAGTTCTAGACCAATCGTTCTTGAAGAAAGAAATGTTCATCATTTAAAAAAAAAGAAGCTTCTCTAGGTATGCTCACCTCTGTGTGTATGATGTAAAGGATGGTGGGCATCTGTGGGCGTCCCGCTGGTGACGTTGTTGTAGATCCTCTTGTAGTGGTTGTACACCGCCACCGACAGCACCTTCTTAGCGTACTCCTGACCCACCACGTGCTTGTTCAGGTATTCAAAGATTTTCTTAGGAGGAGGTGGAGGTTTTCTGGAAAGGAAACAAAGCATAACGTTAGTTGACGCCTCAAACATTGCTAACAATGCTTAGACGGATACTCTCTTCTCTCGATCCATACTTTTTATTATTATGTTATCGAACTTCGTTAGGTGACTACTCCTCACATTTTTTAATTTGTTTAGAAGGTAGTTTTATTTTCAAGTGCTTTTTTTTTACAGTTAAGTAGTCAAGTATGTAATTATTACTTTGTACGCCATTATCTATGGCAAAACATAAATGTTATTCATTGTTAAAAACCCAACAACTTACACTAAAAACTCCAATTTGTGGAGTAGATACACAAAGGTTTTAGTAGACAAATTATCTTTAAAAAATATGGCTGTTTTGACTTAGAAATATATCATATATACATAGTGTAGTGACTTAGGTTGTGTTTGCCTGAGCACTATTTAGACTAAAATATAAATGGCTCGTCAGTTTTCATTAATAATTACAGACTACCCTAATACGAGATACTCCTTTCAGAAACTAATATTGCACTGTTTCATGACAATTACATACCAAAACTGAAACGGTGATTTAGATATCATTGTCATGACCTATTCGTTATCAGATAACCACATTATTGTTATCAGTCTAGAGCTACATGTATTAGGTCAGCGAGTACACAACGTATAGACTGTATACTGAGTGCAAGAACTGAAACATTTCCTTGTTTTTATTCAAAAGGAGAAAAATACTTCTTAAAAATAAGTCTTTGGAAGGTGGCCACTTATGGATAGATGATGGTTGAAGATAGGGCTCACTGGTCTAGGTCAAACAGTAATCTGCTACTTATAATAATTATAATCTAGTCTTCGAAATAGATCAAGTCGACCCTTATGTGCAGAAAAAAATTAGTATACTGATTCTAAGTATACATCGAAAATATGCTTTTGTCGTTTTGACGATGATCTTGAAACTTAGATTTTTTCGATGAGCGATTTTAGAGCCTGATCATTGTATTTTTTTTTTTCAGTTACTACTAAAGTTGACTATCAGAATACATAGATATTTTCTGAACTCTTGTATCGAGTTAAAACAAACCGTGCCACTAGCAAAAACATGTATGTGCATGTATCTCACAATGAATTCAAGGCAAAATGTCGCAAGAAAAAAAAAACACGATTCTTTTTTACGGGTTTACTGGCAAGGACAGCGGGGCCCTACATTAAACGAACGATAGTGAAAGTTTAATTCCTTTTAACATGACACACGAGTGCACAACAACTGCTCAATTTTGCATCCTTTTCAAAAACAAAGGACTTGGAAAGCGAATGAGACAAAGAAATCATGTCAGATTTGTTAACCACATCACAGTATACAATAACAGTGCCTACGTGAGCTTGTACGAAGATCTGTAGAATAATCTTCTCACACAAGTTTGCGTAATCCTTAGTCAGCATTGAAAATGGATGATATGTTATTGTCAGTTGCAATAATGGAGTGTGAGAATTAAATTGGAATGAGTGTCAAAAATACTTTTAAAACGTAACACCCCGCCATTAATTAGAGCTCTTTTAAAATGTGTGGTGAGGGTCCCCTTTAGGAGTAAGCCTACTGCATTTTCTTACTCTGTAACCACAGAGATGGCGAAAGTTTAGTTTTGTTGCAGTTATTTATTATTCTTTCACTAAAGATTACATTTGCAACCGGCCAAAGACAAAAACAAGAAAGATATGAAAACACGGTCGTAAAATCTGTCTGGTATATTTTGATAAACATATTGATATTTATACTTTCTGTGTTTACAAACTATTACCTACGATAAAATATTAGCATTACGCTCGTACTATAGGGAACATAATGTTTTGTGATTTTATGTGTTTGGGTAGTAGTGGAATATTAAAGCGCGAACTTTAACGCAAACTAATCAAAAAGGCAATTAATCATACATTCATAAAGTTGGAAGGAATAACGTAATGGGCCCAGTATGTTACCAGGGTAATCCCCGTATACAAACTAAGTCGGATGTCGCGATTTTTCCGGCGTGCTGTTAAGAATGTAAATTATATACCTAAGTACTTATATTGAATACTAAATGAAAACGAGTAAAGCTAAGCATAAAGACAATCTGAGTTAGTATCTTGTGCTAAATCATGCTCTTTTTAGGACGAATTTCACGACTCTGCGCATCTAAACCCCGTTCAAGAGCTGGCAGTGTCAATATTCAGAACAGCGATGACACTGACAGTTCTGTTTTTTTGTTCTTTATTTTTTTATTTATACACAGGCACACCAACAACGCATTTAAGAATTGATATCAGATAAAGCATTGTCAAGAAGGTCCTGTGTAAATAAGTCACGGGCTTGCACATCACTCAAAGAGTTAGGGGGGATGGAAAAGTAGTGATTGTAATTTCGTTTAAAATTACGATGAGACAATAACACTAGAAAAAGAGTCTGATATAAATATAATTGTTTGCTATAAAAAAAAGGTCTGTAGACGTAACATCTAAGATTCTTGAACGCGGTTTAGATGTGCTAACCGCGTTCAGATAAATTGGTGACATTGGCCCTTCAACCGATAAACCCAAGAAAGTGCTGTGTGATTAGTCTCCACTCTCCAGTGAAGAAAATTATACAAACAACGTGACGTTCCTAAAAAACAAACTAAGTACTTATTGTCGGCACTTATCTACAATGTCGTCAGGTCGATGGCTTCACACGAGAGGATTTAAGTGAAAAATTGGCATCAATTGAATATGACTTTGAATCTCCGCTGAAGATGATTGTAGAGGAGTGTGAGACTATTTTATTCAAAGCTATTGAACTAAGTTAATCTGGGACGTCACTGACATCGGTGAAGAACCTTGGACTCTTTACTAAAGAGTTTGTTATTTTCTTTGAACGTGCGTCTCTGGGACTAATAACTTCACTTTTCTTGAGGAAGGTAATAGGATATAATAACGTCACGCTGCAACTCTTAGGAGCGGATTAGACCGTAGGACACCGTTAGTAATTAAAATGGGTTTGGAATCGCGAACCCGCTTTCCACAAGCAGGTCAATAATGGTCGTGCCTTCTCGGTGTGAGAAGAGGACATTGCCGTGCAGCTATGAGACAGCATAGCTACAGGCCGGTATTATTATAACTATTGAATAAATTATTTTTGCATGGCATAACTCTTTAGTCATACCATACCCACTGCGGCATATCGATTTTCTGTGTTGTTGCACCATGTGTAACCATGTTGAATATTTTTAACAATATTTACCATTTATATTGGAGTGGTATGGTTGATATCCAGTCTTACCGCGTGATATCGTGTTACCCAATAAAATGGGAAATGGGTAGGCAGATGATGATGACTATGGTATTTCTTTCTTTAAAAAAATGTTGCCGCACTCTAGGAATTTCTCCTGTGCCGTGAGTGTTTTACAAACATTTAAACTCACATACACAAATAGCCAGACCCGGAACAACTACCTACGTGCGGGAATCGAACCCGCGACACGCAGCGTCCAATCGCTCAGCCACTGCGCCAACCGTGCTGGTGCGTTGTTATAATGATTTCATTGCCTACTACCAAATCAACATTTTTTAATCCATCTAGGGATTTACGTAATACAGTTCAAATCATGACCCAAATAATGTCCAAGCCAGCTGCATATTATTTACCGAGTGAAACGAGGAAAAATGGAAAACAAGTGTAACATTTATCATACATATTTACATACAATTTGTTGAGATTTACATTTTCCTCAAAAAATCAAGTGCAAAGACCTTTTAAGTAAAACACGCGTATCGCGGCAATCGGTTTTGGAAACCTTCGTTTTGATGAGTCAAGATAAGTGGGGACGTTCAATGAACTTATTTGTTTCAGAACTGTGTAAACTTGCATAGGGTTGACACAAGTACCATTTTTACGGTCTGAACCATCTACTTGTGGTAAATTACCCTACTTGATGTGAACTAAGGGGCTGGGGACAACTTTAATTATGTCGATGGATGTAAGGCTAATTGGTCAAAGCGAAATATTTTAGCTATACTATATACTTACATATATTTAATTAGTATACGATCTAGTATACATCTGTACTATGCATTAGCGCATTCTAGCAGAACACGCGCCCTACACCGATGGCACGTTCTATTTCTTAAACGATTCTAAAATCGCTTGAGTGTTCTAATCCAGACAGACCGACTTACTAGTTATTATTCCAGCCTGTATGTCAATAGGTTAGATTATTCATACAATCGTCACAGAATTTAGTCCTTTTTTTAATGGTTTTTGTTAATAGATTTTTTTTTCGTAGATACCTTGCTACGCGAATGTGTGGTATAATGTAGGTGTGACCCTCCCCGCCTTTTTTTTGCCTAAAATAAAAGCTTAACATGTTTCCTTGCTTCAACTTGTTTGTTCTAGTTGACTTGCCCCTAATATAATATCAGTAAAGTGCTTCCCATCTAGGGTTACTTGGTAATGTTACAACTCCTGAAAAAACCGAATCGTTCGTCCGACCGACAACTACTAACAACGACATAATGTTACTCCATATTTAAATATTGCTGTTCTTTATTTGAAAAATCTTTTAATAACCGTCAGTTTCCATGTTCTAAATCTGCCGGGCGTCCCGTGACGTCCAAGGTTATTTTTTTCATTGTGTATATAACTTCACCATTTTCTTAACAAATCCTTTAACTTGCGCCAAGGACAAGACAGCACAAAGTCCAGACGGGGAGGCCAACAAGTCGGACAAATCCGGACAAACTCGGATGGATGGTCACCCTATTCGCGTCAGTGAATGACCGTGTTTAGGCGTTGAAATTACGTTTTCATTACCCGGATATATCAAGCCTTTGACGCATTTCTAATTTAATTGACATCTCTGTGCGACTTTTACGTATTCAGCAACCCTAGTATAAAAAAAATCCGATATAAAAGCAAGATAGATGAGTTTATTGCCTGGTCATTGTGGCCGTATGTATAGTATAATTTATTTATGTATTTCTCACTTTTGTGTGTGCTCCGGCTTTTTGTGTTCGTTGTTTATGGCTAGCCAATCGTACGGCGACAGATTGTCTGGATTTGACTTTGACGGTATCGTCGTACGTGGGTTCAATATTCTGTGTTGAAACGAAATAAATAATTTACTTATTGACTTTTGATGCACATCTTAAAAATGTCCTTACGTCTGCCCTTTGGTTAAGGCTGTGTTTATTTTGGTGAGTGTTTTGAATATTTACCTAATTTTGGATAAAAGTACTTGCCACTTATTTTAGACTAGCTGTGCCCCGCAGTTTTGCAAGCTCTTAAGGGTCGTAGCGTGATCTTAATAGCCTACAACCTGCCCAAGAATTGGGCTAGGCAGTTCCAGAGATAAGCACGTACAATAAAAAACGAACTCTTCAGCTTTATTATATCAATTAGAGATTAAATTCATGACCTGCGAAACATGGAATCTAGTTTGGATGAGAATAATCTTGATCTTTACAATAAATTAGATCAGTGTAATTGTTTGGCCAAACACGAAGGTGTACGCGAGTAAAGTCACGATTCTGTGTCCGCACGTGTATGGTAAGTGTTGCGAAATTTCTAGACTCGTTGGTGTAGTGGTTGCAAGCGCTACTGCTGAGGATGAGGTCCCGGGTGGGGAAAAATGCTGTCGAGTCGATACGTACAGGAAAGAGAAAGGAGAAAGACTAAAACCAACTGACTAAACTATACCAGCAAAAATAAAAACGGACCTGTGCGATTTCTTTTTACATCTGGAATTTTATTATAGTTATTAAAATAGAACAATAGAATATCATTTATTTGCACAAAACAGGACGGTAAGGTAAATACAATTGTAGAACATACATGTTTTGCTTCATAAATAAGCGTGCAAATTTTAAATGCATAACAATGAAATACAACTACTATCATCATCGGATTGTATGCTCTAGGAACTCCCTGACACTGTAAACGCTATTAGCGGACAGCCATTTGTGTAAATTATTTTTTTAATTCATAATTTGATTTTATTTAATACACATTAGCCCTGGATCGAAACAACTGGAAGTCACGGGTAGAGGTCTATGCCCAGCAGTGGGATAACGCAGGCTAAAAATATCGATATCATCTGGAATTTGCTCAGAAGCAACCCGGAGTCTGGGTGTGTGCCCGGTTAATGACAATAGGCTCGCCCCCTATTACACCATGGGATTTAAAATAATAGGCGAAATGCGGGTTTACTATAGTTACACCACAGCCTAACCTTTCGGGAAATACAAGCGTGATGTTTTATTATTTTACAACCAGTGAACACTTCCTAGGTATCCTATCAGGAAAACGTAGGCCTAATTTGAGTGGACTTGGTTAGAAAGATGACCGATGTGGCGCGGCGGGCGAGGGTCTGCCTGTGATGCAGGAGGTTGCGGGATCGATTTCCGCTTTGGGACAAATGTTTGTACTACCTACAAAGATTTGTCCCGGGTGTTCTAATAAAAAAAACTATCTTTGTTATGTATTGTATTAAGTACATCAGTCATCTAGTACCCATAACACAAGCTCTGCTTTGCTTGGGGCTAGATGATGATGTGTGGATTGTCCAGCATATTATTATTATTTTATATTAAAGGTTTAGTAGCTAAATGATGTAGAGCTAGTACCAAGTATACCTACTTACTTGTTTACTTTTTGGGCATTCACACTTAGATGTTAGGTAAATATTGTAACAAGACTGGACTGAACTCGTATTGTTAATTTGTTCAAACTATTTTTACTAGCTTTTATTTAACTTGCTATGTTAGTCAGTATGTGTGAGTCAACTTACAACTGAATTTTAAAACCAGTAATCCCTAACCGATTAAGCTGAATTTTTGCATTGGTTTGATTTTGATTTTGAAGAAAATGCATGTTACAGCAAGATTACATTTTTTTTTTGACAAATATCGTTAATTAAATGATAAAGAAAACCTAAATTGATTACTATCATCTGCCTAGCGTTTTCTCAAACATGTCAGTTCAGTCTAACCAGATGCAGCCTGAATACCAATATTTTACGGCAAATAATATTATAAGACGTCACTCCTTGGCAAGACTGATTGACAAAGTTTCGAGCTACCAGTAACGACTGTCAAAGAGTTACAAATGTCAGCCGGGACTAACGGCTTTCGGAGAGGTCTCGTACGTACATATGTATGTATGGTCACGAGTTGCTTAACCTCGTAGATCGACCTGTGCGACTGTTAATACATAACCACTAGCCTCTTAATAAAATTTATTGTCAACCATATTAATAATTTTATCGCGGGCATTTAGCAACATGTATACTGCTACATAATCAATCACCAGAACTTCCCTTTGTACCAATACACACTAAACTTGTTTATTATTAACTTTCTTCCTATAAGTATTATGCGGTACATTACTATGCGTATATTGTTCTGTATCCATGTCGATAAACTGTGACAGCTGTTTTATTTATGATGCAATTGGGGAAATTAACGTTATATATATGAATATGGGTACTGTTTTCTGTTGTTTTTATTCACATATCCTGACAATTATTATATTGAATGCAAATATGAGTTTGTTTTGTTACGCTTTCACGCCTTAACTACTCAACCGATCACCATGAAATTTTGCATAAACGTTGTCAGGGACCGCAGAAACAGACATGGGATACCTTTAATTCAGAATAAAAGTTCTATTACTGAGGGATTAACAAAATTTAAATTAACGCGAGCGAAGCCGCGGATACTAACTAGTTTTCTATATTTTCCAAAACGGAAGTTGGTTGTGGCTTTGCAAAAGAGCCTTATCCACCTAATCACCATTAAAGTGAGTTTTATGGTTGGGAATAACAGTAATTTCCGCAGTGCCTTTTCTACGTTACAAAACCTATCCTAGTCTATAACTAAGCTATAAAAAGTCACAATTTGAAAATGATTTTTCTAAACAAGCTTTGATCGTCAAAGCGGGCTATAATCATTAAATGCCCAAACATAAATTCCGTGTATGTGCTGCTGAACGTTAGAGAGTTCTTTCTTCTGGAGCCAATCCGGGATGTGGAATTAGCCCGTGCTTACCATAAAAGTCTATTGTCCTGGGACTTGCATCAACGTGAAAATTTTCAAATCCGCAAGATAAGAAGTAGGTCAAATTTAACTCGCAAAGTTTGATTACGAAAGACAAGACACCGGGACAGATGAAACTAAATACCTTAAGGCATGTAAAATATCATTGGCTCACCTGTAGAATCCAGACTTATTATCCGCGTTGTCCTTAATGCTCTTCTTGGTGTCAACCTCACTGAGGACCACGAAGAAATGGTGGCACTTATCACACTTGACGAACCGTGTGGAGCTGACGAACGTCTCCACATGAGTGCAGGGGTCCCCGCACTTGGGGCACGTGAGGACACCATTGTTGCCCGACCCTGACTTCTTGCCGCCTGATGTTGAGCCTGAGAAGTAACAGAGAAACGTGACAGGTGAAAATAAGGCAGACTATTCTGTTTTTCAAGTTTTTATCATAATCTGCGTAACGTTTTTCTAACTATGTTAGGGTCGGCTCAACGTGCTTTCTGAGGCGAAGGGGTCTCGATATGAAATGAACGGTCTCCCATCCACAGATTGACCTCGGCAAGCGTAGCTTATCTACCCGTAGCTCGATCGACCCGCGGGACTGTTATTTTTCAGCCACGAGCCCCTCCATGTTTTATTGATCTTCACCTTATAAAAGAGGCTCCCAACAGGTAGGGCTATAACTTATAGTAAAAAGTCGTGGATTTACAACAGTTCTGTGGAAAGTTGAGCTTTGTGTGTGTGAAGTGTGAACGTACACCGATAGTACATAATAAATAATAGTACTACGGAAAGTGCAGTGTAGCTTTCGCTAGGATTACTACAAGGAGACTAGTTCCAAGCCTTTAGCTAGAGAAATGCCTAGCGAAAACGAAGTTACCTCACTAACCAATCTTACTAATATTGTAAATGTGAAAGTCCGTCGCTATGTGTGTATGTTTGTTACTCCTCCACTCTGATACGGCGGAACAGATTTGGATGAAACTTGGTTTGAAGGTAGCTCAAACCCTGGATTAACGCATGCTGTTTTTTTATACCAAAAATGTTAAGCACTCTCGTGGGATCGCATCGCCATCTCATGTTGTCATCTTAACCGCGGAGCTAACTTACCCATAAACCGCAAATCATGATAAAATTAAACATGTAATTCAAATAAACATTATTGCATACATACATGGCAATGAACTATAAGATTATAATGTAAAATTTATTTAGCGTGCAATCGCCTCGCCATCTAATGAGATGGCCATTGCAAGTGTTGCACGGAACCCATTTCCGTCAATTACCTGCTGAAAACAACCTTCGGAGAGATAAGTAATCGATACAGGCTTCCCTTCATTATTAATACGCTAAAATTATAAACTTGGTGACCTTCGCCAGCCTAAGTAAGCTGAACACTGGACATTGTATTGTAAGAAAGAGACCTAAGACGCTTCTAGGTCACTGCCTTGTTAAGACTTGAGTTATGAAACAGTAACCATGAAACTATCATATTAGTATTTTACAATAACTTTAAGTAAGCTTTGATGAAGTATAAGGTGCTTTTCTACCAAAGATGTGCGTCACGGATGTGTATATTATCAACTAATAGGATAGTCTGAGTTTTGTATACCGTAAGTTAAGCTATGGGATTCAACAGAGCCTTGTTCAATGGAACATCTTACCCATCTACATAGCACATCTTACTAGAGGGTATGACGCGCTTTAGCCACTTTACTCTAGAAATGGACACAGCTTAGCCTCGTCACTTAGATATCTCGCATACTACTGGTGGAAAGGCAGCCCAAAACCAGTCAGGTTTACCAGAAATTGTTATTAAAGTGAATAAAACCCTTAAACGCGGCCTTTCGGGAACCTTGACTTGATGGCACTGCCGCCATTGTCATTTAACAAGTGGGTTGTGGTGTGTCATTGATACATCATATTATGTGGATTGTATATCCAGTTACAGTGCACTAGAATATCCAGTTAACCAGTCGAAATATTCTGGTGAGGGGGTCTGGTTTACAAAAGTTACAGTTCTGATCTTGTTGTTGAGTTACCAGCGTATCTGAAAGGTTTACGACTTCTTAGGCAGTACCATTGTTCCAGTCAATTCTATTCTTACCTGCAGCAGCAGCTTCTTTAGGTGGGTGCGGATGCGGTGGTCCAGGGGGCTGCTCGGTGGGGCTCTTGCACATCACCGAGCAAGTGCTGAGCTCGCGCGGACACGTCCGTCGTAGAGCGCGACATTGCGGTACACCTGTTGGCAAAGACAGACATCTTGTGAGTATGTGGAATAACACAAAATGTGGCAAAGATTGCATGATAAAGATTTCTTGAGAGTGATTATTTTAGGTTAATTACGATCTTGAGATCGCCGGAAGATGTAAATAAGTGTAGTTGTGATCATGTATTGTCGTAGTTTAGTTACTATAAGGTCATTGTAGTGCTTACATCGACGCACAACCTGGTCTTATGAGTACAGTACGTGGTTCTGGACCCCCAGCGTTGAAATTTTAAGTATTTTTCTGTATTTTTTACGTTAAGACATCCAAAATCAAACCCAATGAGATATAAAATTGAACGATATTCACGTTAGCATTGCTTAAGTGGTCTCACCGTCTCAAGGTAATTTTCTGACCAAAATGGACGACAAAAGAGAAAGAGAATAAGTGCTCCGGCAATTTGTTTTACACAGAAAACAGAGCACTGGTTAGCTTAGAAAAAACGCGATGGTAAGATTTCGCAATGGTATTTAGTTTTAAATTACACGTTCTGACATGCAAGTTTTATAAAACAAAAAACTATAATAGGTAGTTATTTTTCTTATAGTTTTAACTTTCACGCAAAGTTAAAATATCGAACTAGGTTTATGACTTTACCTGACTCTGCCCTCATGATGGAGCAATGCCACGGCGGCCACAGTCTATCAAAAATATACATCAGTATAACAAGCTTTAATTTATTCTAATTCAAACAAGCAACAACAAAAATAAAATACGTGCGTAAAATATAAAATCACCAATTGGTTTAGGTTAGCAAGGTCAATAATACTGACCCGGTAGTTCATTCGAATTTTGCATAATCAAGGTCAATATCCAAAGTAAATTCTTAGTTAATGAGCATTCAATAATGCATAGTTGTGTTAGGTTTATTAGTTGAAAATTTGAAGTTTTTCCTATTGAACTTGACATTAAAAATGCAAAGGAGAGTAACAGGTTAGACTTCGATATTTTACATTCGATATAATTATCGATATCAAAATAATTAGAAAATCAACCAATGACTTCTCCCGTTCTGGGTGTAACGGGAGGGCGCATGTCAGACTTTTTCTGACTAAAACCCATCCGTGTTCCTTCCTTCCCCCTTTAAGTTCCGGCAGGCTTCAGCCCCCTATAGGGCCCCGCCAAAGTAATTAGCATCTAAACGTATAAAAAAAAATAGTTTATAGCTATCGAAAAATTCACCCTATTGTCAACCAGTCGGAATTAAGATCCGTGAAAAATATACACATAAATATCGATATTTTTTTGGAATAACATATTGAAAGCGATATACTTAAATATATATTTGGAATATTGATACAATGATAATATTTAACATTACATGCATCCGTATAACAGGTTGATGTTATTATTGTTGCTAAAGGTTACAACGTAATATTTTTAGATATCAAAAAATAAAAACGAAGGATACTAAAGATAACTGGCTAGATGCTTCTTGCATTGAAGAGCTAAGTATTAAGTTAACTGAGCTTTGTACATATAACGACACTAACGTAAGGCTAATAATCGTTTCAGAACATGTATGTAAAAAGAAGAATTCACAGTTACACACCAAATGTGTGCAAGCGCAAAATATATTGCGACTTTCTGACGTTATTTTAACAGTGGTTCAATACATGACCCAATAACCAGAAAACTAAATTATAGGATTGACATTAGACAGATGTGTTGCTGGGGAGTCTTCCTAGCAAAAACACTAGGAAGTTGCAGGCGTTTTGGGGACTGTCTTACTTAGTTTTTGACGTTCAAAAAGTGCTTTATTCTCAGCCTAATTAGAATAAATGAATTTTGACAATCAATATAATATTACTACAGAATGACACAAGACAGCTTGATATATCACATTGATAATTACTTGGCAAGTTTCCACAAGGATAAACGGAGATATACACCCAAGATGGTAAAGCTTTTAGCATGTCCTATGTACAGTACACGATATGTAGGTATAGGCCCTCTATACATATCGAGTTATTCGACTCTGAACATTCGAAATGGATCTGGCGCCACCACAGGACGTTGCGAAATCAGTTTGCTTAACGTCATGACTAATAAAAAACGAAAATATCTCGATTACTTAATAACCGTTTCGTAATATCCACTTTTGCTTTCTTCAAATGTATCAAATTGGCGAAAAACATCAATATTATTTGGCAAGAAATATAATGTTACAAGAAAAACTGTGTCGTCTACAGACATATGGTCGACTATAGTCTAGTAGACAGGCAGATAATTTTGCGGCGCATCTCGCTGTCACTTTCATAAAAAGAACGTGGGCTATGCGAGCAAGACGGAGAAATGAATGTTGAACAAAGGACAAAGGAAACCGTCATTACGTAGCTTTTCACTCTAATTATGCATAGTGGACCGTGGATATGCTTTCTGGGAACTTGTTACAACAATAGCCACTATTGTTCATGTCCATGTCATTTTACTTTCCTGCTTTATTAACACCAGTATTGTTAGCACATGGGTAGTAAAAACAGAACCTTTGCACAACATTTCTGATGTAAATAATTATCTTATTAACTTAAATGTTTACTTAAACAATCATATTTTATGAGAGGATCCCAGCAGCCGATTCGGCAGCGATAGTAATACCGGTTTAGACTATTATAAAACACTGTTACGTTTATATAACCACGCTTAGAGGTTTAAATATTAAATAATTCTTAATTTAATTCAGGAAACGAATAACTCACGATCGCCTTCAAAACAGTTGAAATTTATTTGCATTTTGCTTGCATATTACCTTCGGTATGCGTAAATATGTTTATTTAAAATAAGGTCTGTTATTTGTAGCAAGGTCATGCGTTGACATTCAGGACTTGATTTCGCAGGTGCGTTTACGCGACCAATGTTTCAAAGACGTTTGCTATCATGCAGGGCATCGGAACAAGTTTGGTCGATCTCATCGTAAACAAAAACGCTATGGTAAAGAAATACCAAGAATGTGTTGTTGAGTGTTTTTGATAAGTTTCGCAGAATATTGGTATTCATTACGGATGTTGTGTGACCTGCAAAATGTATGTAAGCCAACAATTAGAACGCTGGCAATGCTATTGACCAGGTCGAGCAATTAGTACTTGGACAGCGAGCGCTTTAAAAAGTCCGGTAACTCTAAGTAAAGGCTAAGATTTTTTTACTTTTCCTCATCAAGGTAAGTCCAAGAGGCTTATTAGTGTGTTTAAAAGTAAATTATGATTATACGTACCCAGCAAAGTTTTTTTCCCTCATACATTTTCAATAATAAGTAAATTAATGCGTTACCCATGAAACCAAGGTTGTGCAACTAATAATGATAAAAATATTGCTACCTTTGACGATTGCATATTTATTCAGATTTAATCTTTGATTAATTATTGATCTTGCAATATACACACCCGAATCCATGTTTTCTTCTGTGATATTACCAACATTTATTCAAGGACCTGGGGAATGAATTGCGATACTTTGTTAATCGCAAGATTGAGTGAGCTTTCCCACAGATGGACGACACGCGACATCACGACAGACGTGGAATGCACCATGACATCTTATTAAGACAGATGCTTTAAGACCACATCATTATCAAGCTCAACCAAAACTTATTTAAGCTTGACAGGCGATTTATTTGGACAAGGCATAAAAGTAAACAGCCTTGACCCAATTGTTGGCGAGAATAACTGACCACAAATCTTCACCATATATGCAGATTTTTGGCATATAAATTAAACACTTTTAAAAGTTTCGAATAATCGAAAAGGAAGTAATGGCCAATAAAATGAGCGTAAATATCCATTAATAGCAATTGTTACTGCTTAATATTCTTCAAGCTTGATGACATGTCAAGGTGATGATATTGTGTAAGACCAAGTGGGTTAAACTCTTTCATATGCCTTTTAAGGACAAGGATTGAAGAGTAATAAACTACTGATGACCTCAACAGCCTAGGGATTTTGTAATTTGGTGCACTAAAGTAATTTTGAGACAGGCAAAAAATATTTTATTTCGGCACTAATGAGAAATTGCAATGCCACTAATGAGCGGTATTGCAATCCTACAAAGTGTTTTGGTTTCGTCACAAACTTACAGATTAGCGTAAATATGAAGATGAGAAACGCTTTAACTGGGTTTGTTCAATTTTACTCAAGCCGTATGAGTATGTATCATTGCCACTATAGCTAAAGTACTAATGAAACCCGTATTCAGAGTTCTTTATGACATTCTGATCAAGAGTAAGGAGTATAATTTAAGTAGAAGGACGTAGTGTCTAAAAATAGTGTTTAAAAATAGTCGCGCTGGCGACAAAACACGATTCATAATATCGCCCCGTTAAACACGTGATTAAAACATAATATACTGTTTATCATTAGTATTTTCACACAGTTAAACCCGTAATGATAACTTAGTTTTAACGATTGTTTATTAACTTTTATATGCACGCAGGTTAAAATTAAAACTGGCTTATCATCGTGTGGAAGTCGTCTTTGGTCTTTAAAGTTCATTCATCCATAGAGAAGAGACGATCTTAAAGTAAATATTTTTTCACAGAGAATTTACGATTTACTTATTTGATTAGCGTTTGCCTGTATTTATGAGTCAACGCAGGAACTAATGATCGATGCAAGCGGGCTTCTTTTACAATAAACACACTTCTATGAATGCAATCAGCTATCGCAAGGACCGCACGGTAAGGTGAGCTGACCTCTGCATTGTCTATTCAGCCTTAAGTCAATCCTAAAGAAACCGCTATATCCTACGGAGTAACGGTTACACAGTAGTACTAGGGTTTTATGCAATGCGAATTTTAAACATAGCCGTATGTTGTTTGCGCATGCGTACCGTACAAACGCGTCGTTGTTATCAGTATTTCGCCTAACTCTTTACTAAGTAGCGAGAAAAAGCGTGTAAATACAATATTGAACGCGATAGCATGAACGTTGGCGTGAATTCAGTAACACTTAATTTTGCCTTTTTATTAAATCGGTATTCGGTAATGGAGCTAAAGGACAACAAATAAAAATATGTTTAGTTGATGGTTAGATAGTTTACCCTAGAGAGGTTTCACTGTACTGGGATTTGTTGTCAAGTTTAAAATTGCGAATACTATTTGCAATGAACTTCTGAAAATATAGTCATGCCAATAGTTTCATTCATATTTAATAACATTACCGAATATTAAGCAGAGTTGCTCGTTCCAAAAAAAATATGATAACATTTATTTCACAAGAAACACATAGGTACACAGTTGATACTTAACGAGTGCAAATAGTGTGGTTCATAATAAATCATCAACGACCCCCATGCTAGGTAAAACCGGTGTTACGGGCGTGATATTAAAAACCTGTTCATCTGACCGTGCAATATAAGTTGCTTTTAAGTATTTTATTTTCAGATATTTCATATCTTGTTTTATTTTTAAATCATTAAACTTTTGTAAGTGTTGCTAAGGGAATACGTACATTTCAAAACGAAAACTACTATTTACACATAACTTTCGAAGCTTCAACATTACAGCATTTTTATATTATGTAATTTAAGATATAATAGGCAATTAATCAGCCGGTAAAACACTCTATCAAAATTGTCATCTCGAGTCCCCGAGGCTATATTTCTTCTCACGATGATTTTCGATACGACCAAGTCGTACAGGTTTATCTGAACCTGGCCAGTAATATATTCACGTAATTTCCTGCAAACAAACTAAAGTTTCCCTTTCTATATTAGTGCGAGAAATCACGGATAAAACAGCTACATTACTTCAGGTTTATCACCTCGATCAAACCGTTAAAACTCATATCCTCACAGTTATGAACTGGAAAGTAGATTCAGATCAAAAACGCTTTTAAATGTTACGCAACAAAACGCATTCTCTTTGTGCGTTAAAAGTTATAAAAAATACAGACACTATAATTTGCATCGATCGTAAATAAAACAAGTTTCATTGACTCGAGCGTATATAATAAAAAAATGTATAAAAGTTTGCATACAATGTAATAAAATGACAGGCGTGACTTAACCACTTTCACTTTCCTAACATTCTAGATAGGTAATCTAGGTGAAGTTACAAATGTTATGTGCAGCTCGCCGACTATAAAACTCTACCATTAAGGTAAAATGGATTTTTAATGGCTCAATTTAGAGTTCATATTTGCGTGTTAATTCTTTTTGGCCGTGTTGTTTTTTGGCTATGTCAATCATCTTTCACTGGCGTAGCCTTCTCTCTTGTGTATGATTTAAAGGCACACTGTTGAATTAATGCGGATATTTGTGAGATACGAGTTTGAATTGCTTGAGGCGGTATAATCACCCACGTATGCTAATTTTGTAATGTAAGTAAGTAATAATCTACACTTCTTGTTCTTAAACATTGATATACCTAGGTACTATCGGGCTGATGGGCAACTTTAGATATTATAGGAGTTTTCACGAAGTAAAAGGAGTATAAAGTAAGGATCGTAGAGGGTGGCGTTCTGTAGTTCTACGTAAGGTAGCCTACCCCTGTGGGAAAAAGGTGTGAGGTTATCTGTATACATCGCCTTAAGCCGAAAATCCACAGCTAGTAGAAAGGTTTTCTCTAGGGTTTAAGTCAAGAAAACCGTTTACCCAGCGTAGTTTCCCCGCACAGAAATTGGCTATTATTCTGTACCCTTACGAGTACTGCAAATTGTCAAGCTCAGTAGCACTTTTTCAACATTTGTCAGAGAGAACAAAGGTCTCATTAATCATCTATTTGTACCTAATATAATAATAACCTTTAATCCCAACTACACGCGTTGCATGTCTTCCTACTGATGCTTTAGAATGCTATGACGTAGTATTGACATCAGTACGCGTAGGCTACTATGTAATATCTAAACACAATCTTACAGAGGTCATCGCGTGTTATGATTAGCGCTGTGAGATGGGCATGAACATGTGCCAGTCTTACAATAAAGGAAAGTATTGATTATAGGCCAATTTGTAGATTTACTATGTCTTCCTCATACTGCTTGTAGTTGACATCTTCCACGTCGCCTCTAAAAGCATCACCGATGTACAGGCTGGGTCTTTAATCCTCTAGTGACGACGAATCTGCTCCCGATTGATCCTTCGGTTTCGAGGAGTTGTGGATACGTTGTATGGCTGTTCTTTTATAAAATGCTCCTCTTAATCAAGAGTTTAACAAACAACAACAGCATATTTAAGTTACGTAAGAATGAGTTAAGTTTAGAAACACGGAATGAGAGGCGCCAGCTAATGTGAGACGAAAGCTATTATCATTAAGATGTTGGTTTAGTCATGCTCGAATCAAGGTGTAATTGGGCCCGCAAAGTAGTTTACACTTATGCAATTACTACTTATACCTTGTGTAACAGAGAGTGTAAAAGTTGCAGGGACATGAGGCATTTCCTTAGTGTCTAGGATAGCTAAACATCACATGTGTCTATTATTACAGATGTCAATAAGCGGCGCCTGGCGGTGAGCTGATCACTTTGAGGTGGGCCATCTACTTGATTGCCACTAAACAGATCCAAGAACATGCCATAGAGCTCACAAACATATCCCTGATGTTATGCAGAAGCTCTCAATTAGATTGCTTCATTAGAGGGTATTCGACGTCACTTGACGCACTTTGAAGTGCCCCTGTTTATATGAGTCTTGCGAAAAAAACAGCTCATATAGTCAACATGACGAGATTCACGTATTGATGACCACTTTCATAGTTCTCTGAAACGAAAGGAACTGCGAGTACGTGCAGCAAAAACGCCAGTCATGGTCACTAAAGACCGCACTTGGCAGCCAGATAGGCAATGCCAAACCAATTCCTCCATCTAATATTATCCACACGTGTGTTATCAACGCCCTCGGGAAAGTCTGTCCTAATATTAGACTACCTTTACTATCTAATTTTACACTTTACAATCAATGGAGTGTATAAAACGATCGTTGTTTGAGAAAGTGTGAAAGAGTTACATAAGTAACAGGGTATAAGAAGCATTCAATGTCTCTAGGTTTATTTACCGATTTTATAATGAGTTGGAATCATACAGTTGAATGAATATATAGGTTTTAATACTTCTAGAATTAATTCTGTTCGTGCTACCATGAGAGCTTCCAACTCCTGGTAGCATGAACGGCACCGTGGTTTCAGTAGTTGCATATGGACAGACCTGGCAGCAGGGCACTTCCTGTTGATTATTTTATTATTTGCCGGGGGCTAATTAATTATACGACTAAGATATATTGGGTAAACGAGAGAACATAAATCTCAGAAACGTGAAGCAAAAAAAAGAGAAAAGAAAGCCAAGGTAAGTATAGACCGGTGATTGTAGAAGTGCTTCTAAGAGGCGTCGGTTTTAAAAGGATGCCAAAACCCAAGACTCGGTTGCACATCAGCAAATATTATAAGCTTATAATTAGTAGCATAGAGAAGGGATTGGCTAATTCGTTTTCGAAAATTAATACTGCATGTTCGCACTTTATTTGATTATCTCAGATCTGCGGTATACAGTAGTCAGATTATATCTGAAGATTAGATGCGTAACGGTTGTTATTTTAGAAGGCACTGGCATAGAAAGTGACAGCTTGTAGAGTCCAGTTTCCCTTGACAAATTAAAAAGCAATTATAAACTTTTACTTGAAACGTAACTAGCGACAAAACGAAGTAGTCTCGGACAGTGCTTTAGAAATCTGTAACATTACCACTTTGAAGATTACATTCTTAAGTCTGTTTTCACATACACTAGGCGATTTGTTGGATAAGCAATCACTCAGCTCAGCACCAACGAAGCAATAGGCATTCATTTAGTTGTCGTCTAGTGTTAGTGAAAATGAGCATTACTTTATTTGCACCGCATTAGAAAACATATTGTTATTAATGAAATGTTTCTTTGTGCGATGTTTTGTTTATTTCGGACTTTCCGGTTTTCTAAATTTAATGGGTAGGTTGCTCATGAAGTTTAGAGATCATCGGTTCTATTTCCTAGCGTCGCTTTCCAGTAGCATCCAGTATTCCTGTCTTTGACAGCAGCCTTTATAAGGTCATTGGCCCACCTAGCTGGGGCTCCCTACGCCACTCTTGCCGAATTGCGGTTACCAGTGAACACTCATGTGGCCTGTCTTCCATTTCCTATCGATCATCATGCGATGTCTCTTTCTATGTGAGAAATTAATTCCGGAATATGAACTTGCATTGAACTACAATCTGTAGCGACTTAGATAATTGTAGTTGTCAGTATTATAAATAAACTAATACCAGCCTGGTACTGCCCCACAGAACGGCAAAGGCCTCTTATCACACAAAAAAGGCACGAACATTAATCACCACACTTGCAGAAGGCTGGTTGGCGTCAGTAGCGTCAGTGACGGACAACGATGTGTCTAAGATTAACTTAAAATTCACATTAGTACTTGTCGTGATTTGAACCCACAACCTTGAGCATGAGAAGCGATGAGGAGATGGATCAATTAATTTACTTTTCAGGAATCTTCTTGGAAAACTAAACATTTACACAAAATGGTTTGGATATTAATAGAATATTTTTGCACATGTATGAGCAACGTACTTCACGGTTTTCGACTACGATTCTTGTTGGTTTTGCGGCTTACCAATTTAATTAACACATTGTCTTCTAATCAGAGAAATACCAACGCCAATGAACTTCTTAGAAAATCTTAGATTGCAATGTAAACTTTTGCGATTACAGTTACCAACTGCTGTAATAAATCTGATTAAAATTGTTTTAGAAACTGTTTTTAATTACTAAGTTATTATTTTTAATTTCTATACAAAAAGGTTAAGATCAGAGATAATAATTGTGTAATCTTGCACTCAAGTACTCGTGATTTTGAAAGGGTTCAAATTATACATTTTATTGTAACTACTAAACTAAGGTTTTTGATCATACAACGTCATAGACCCGATCACTAAAGAATTGCCAGCAAAATACGAGAGTTCTTTGAATTGCCGCGAAACAGACGAAGCATGCAAAATTTGGCGAAAGGCTCCGGTCACCCGATTCTGCTGATAAGTTTCACGATCTAATGAGGATAACCCCGTATCTATTTATTCAAATAGCACTTCGTTTGAATAAATATTTCAAGCACATTATTTCGCATTGTATTAAACTTTACGACCAGAGCTTTGCGAATACTTAATAGAACGGAAAAATGCAAAGACGAAAAGGTCATCTCCGCATAAAAGGAACTTCTACCTATCGTGTTCAGTAACATAATAAATTATATCTACGCACAAATCCAAACAAACTTCAGCTCCATTTGTTTTCACTTCAAAGATAAAACTTATCAGTCTAGTCACGTGGTATTATCATTAAAAAGTTCATGTCAACGCACCTTGTACGGGGCCTATATGTAATCGTTGACGGCCGATAAGGTGGGCAGAACCCTAGCTGGTTCTGGCAAATCGGTCAGGGTCAGGTGGCAAAAACTGCGGGCGGAATTAGGGGCTTGGGTCACGTTTTTATCTGACTGTTTCATCTAGCCTTCCATTGGTTGGCAATTTTTATGTAAAGTGATCCGAATTTCCATTGTCTTTTGGTGTTTCTTGTTTTGATAGTTGGGGAGGGCGGTTGTGGTGTCATTATGATAATGGACATAATACTAGCTTTTTCCGGCGACTTCCTCCGCGTGAATGTCGGTTATCGCGTATGTACACGAAGTGGCTTGGATTAGTATGGGTCTCAAAACTGTGTCCACACCAAATTTAATTAAAATCGAGTAAAGACAGTGACTCTGTCTGTGTGTTTATAGAGTTAGAGATTTGGGAGGCAGAGCCTGATTGGAAGAACTTTACTTTCTCAATACTTCAGGATCACAGATTATTACTAAGACTGAACTTCCGGTTGAACTCTCGACTATTGGCTTTATAACATAACACATTAATAAAAGAAAACAGATTTGATGTTGTTATAAAGCTATTAGCTTTATAACATAACATCAAATCTATTTTCTATATTATTGAGCTACATTTCATACTACTTACAGAAATAAATGATATTTAACTTGGAAAATTTCTGGAGATAAATTTCTTGAACTACCTCGGTTAGATTTGAAAATTTTTGTGCATTTAATAGCCCAATTCTTAAGTAAGGTTATAGGATTTCATTTATTTTTTAACATCACACTCCGAGTTTAAATGCAGAAAGCTTAAATAGTAGATTTCAACCACAGGGAGGCTACTGGTTATTATTATTTCGTGACTTATCCATTGTACATCCTCTGTCATCATCTCCCTAACTCTTTCCCAACTATGTTGGGGGTTTCGGCTTCCAGTCTAACTAGATGCAGCTATATCAGTTAATTACATGGGGCAACTGCCTATCTGACCTCCACAACCTAGTGACTAGGCAACACAATATCCTAGGCTTATCAAGGCCTAGTTGTCACTTTTGGGCTTCTGACTACCCATATATTTTTACAGATTATTATGTGAATGTTCTTAAAAATATGTGAAACATTGTTATTTTTTTTTCTATTTTCTATGAAAGATTATATTTAAGTTATTGTTAGAGTAATTTTTCAATAACAGTAAAAGACAGGAGACAATCACTGGCCACTAATAGAAATAATTATCATGTTGCATATCAGACCATTTGTGTTATATTTATTAATAAACAACACTTAAGTAAGTTAACATGTTCATGGTGCATGCATTCTCATAAGTTGATGCAAACTTATGTATGTGTAAGTCTATCCATTTATAAATATCAATTTATACTTGTGTGCAATGAACTAAGGAAGACATTATCTTAGTCAGATTTATTTATTTATTTAATACTGTAAACACACAAATGTACAGAGGCCGACTTAATGCCATAGGCAGATTGATATACATTAGTGATTGTGCATGTGTTAGATCACTTTTAGAGATGAGGTGGCCCATTGTAACACTTATAAGTATAAGTGCAATATTATTTATAAGTTTTAATGGTGTATAGTTAAGACTATTTATTCTATTCTCCTGCTTGTTTGTCAGCACCAAAAAACCGCAAATGTGGCAATTAAATGTATATTTTATTACTTAAGTCAATGTTTTCTTGAGCTAAAGGTCATAAAAAATGAATGATAAGTGTCCATTATCATTGCTGTTCAGGAAATTATTGATTCATTTTCCGAATTTTGTTTATAATGTTTTATCATTAAGTACATAAACAATTGAAGCTACTAACTTCCACTGAGGTCTTCCAATGTAATGTGGATTTTGTTACAGCATAATTTGAATTCTTATGGTTTTATCCGCTAGACGGTAAAAGGTAATGTTTCTGCATGCCTAACAACTTTCTTTTCTTATTCAATGTATAATTACCTATATTATGTTTGAGTGGTAACACACATCCTGTGCATCAGGTGCATTCTAATCCAGTTGTTTTTAAATCAGAATTTGACAATCACAGGTGACAAGTTCAGGGAAGATTCTAAGTGTTTATCAATATTGTATAACAAGTTCTTATTAGAAATTAATTAAACACAAAATACCAGTTTCCACTAATTATATGCGGCCAGTGTCATTCATACACGTGACTCCCTTGACCTTGCTTCCACATTCGCCTTGATAGGCCCTGCTCACCGCAATGGAAGAAAAACAGCCTCACAACGATTTGAATATATCGAGAATGTCCAGCCGCCAAACACGCGCCATCACGCGTGTATCGAACGCTCACTATACCACTCAAGATATGCAGCAGAAAACATCACGTTTTGTTATCAAACACCTAATCGCGTACGCATTCGAACACAAAGAACGTCGCATATAACTGCGACTCGAGCCTGGATCCACGCCAATCAGCAAAAAACAACACTGTAGAGAAATTATATGCACTCACCTGATATTTGTGAATTTCTTCTTACTGCTATCCTTCCCACGGATATGAAACTCAATCTAACACTACTCATTATATAAACTTCGACAACGATTCAGTAATAACATCAGCCCTCAACCGAACGACAGAAACGTTATACGAGCCAAATAGAAATTAGTCGCCGTAATAAGCGAGTCGCAATTTTTATTGTATTTGTTTGTCAGTGAGAGGTCTCTGTCATGACGCAACACTTTTAGTCAACATCAACACTTTTCGCAAATGTACAATTAGACGGTGTAAGTACGAAAACTGCACTTTACTATTTTTTTGTATGATTTTACAAAAACAATTTTATTTTTTAGATAATGGAGCGGCCATACTGATGTTCACAGCTGATTTTGATGTGAAAGAAAATGAAATTTTTGTACCACGTTGTTTCGATGCCACCGCGCTCTAGCGAATAAATAAATAAACTTTGGCACTGTTTTATCGTAAGAGCGCGGAGTTGTTTAATTAAAGACACGAGATGGCGCTAACGATTGTACGAAAACTGAAATTAAGCGCATTAAAAAATAAAAGTATAAGCTAGAAATTTTATTTCACTTAAATTTTCAATTTTAATTTTATAGTAATGGAATAAAAATAGATTTAAGATATGCTTAAAGCTTTCATTGATTTTCCATTAGAGTTAACGAGAATATCTGGCCGTTTTACTTTTTTGCATTCAAATTAGAATCTGGTCACCCCACAAGTAAACGTCAAACTGTTATTTATCTTCTGTGATGAAAATTGTTCAAAATGGCTGAGACAGAAACCGATAATAACAGTAATAACAGAAACGAAAGAAATAATAAGAGTATAGGGCCTGATAATGGGCCCCGTCGCGTTACTATCTATAAAACTGAGACCGGATTTGGTTTCAACGTGCGCGGGCAAGTGTCTGAGGGTGGGCAGTTGAGATCGATTAACGGTGAACTTTATGCTCCTCTGCAGCATGTCAGCGCTGTTCTGGAGAACGGGGCAGCAGAGCAGGCCGGGATCAGGAAGGGAGACCGAATACTTGAAGTGTAAGTATTTAAAATAACATGTTTTCTACCGCCCAACATTTGGTTGAACAATCTTAGTTCCCATTGCATTTTCCCATAATTGTTTGTGTTACTTAACATAGCAACGCATTTCCCGCCGGTGCTTGTGTGTTTAATCACTTCTCGGAATGTTATTCCTCATGAGAAGGAGCCAAAAGTTTTCATGATATTTTCGTACATACCTATTTACATAATGTTTGAGGCGATTCATTCAAACTTGTTTGATTTTTGTTAACGACAGTCGCTTGTGTTTGAATGTATCTGCGTACGAAATCAGCATATGAACTCTTATTATTTAGGTTCAAATATGTACATATTTCAGTACATATTATAATGCCATTTCAAATAATTCAGCAACTTTATAACTAGCAACACACCTACAAAGGTTTCTGTGACTGCTCTTAACAGGGTCAATGGTTTCAGTGACACACAACTATTAAATATATTAACTTGTCATCATAATTGCCATCATGTCTGAATGTCTGTTTGAAGACAGAACAATAAAACTAAAATTTAACTGTGTTTCCTGTTGAATACAAAATTGGCATGTTTTATTAGTCTAGTTTTATTAGTCTACTTTTAATTATATGTAAACTAGGACATTTAAAATAAAAGATGTTTTATTTATTCTTATCAAGTAGGAGTATCCATACAATCTATGTCCAAGTATTGATTAAACAATAAGAGTATATTAAAAGCAAATTCACAAGCATTAAAAATGTTTCTACCCATAAAATTATTAAGAACTAAAGTTTTCTCAGTCGCCTGCCCTTTTTGCTTCTTGGATTGGTACTGCATATCTTTCTTCCATACATGCCTACTAAAAATATGTTTGCATTTATTATAGCAACTTGACACCTCTTCATTAGTGTTGCAATTGTTTTAAACTGCTGATGTATCAAACCTTCATACAAAATAAACTCTTTTGTGATTTTATTTAAACTTAGAACACAAATAAGTAATATGTTCTATAAAAAATTGTAGCTAGGAAAAATACAGCTCAGAGGCTTTACCTCTGAGCTGTATTTTTCCTAGCTACAATTTTTTTACCCACACTCAAAAGTTTTCAACATCCTTCAAACAGGTCACTTCATGTAAGCCCCATTCAAATACTGGTTGACATTGCTCAAATCAGAAAAAAAAGCATACAACTGTGCTTGTATTATGCCAGATCTGTTATCTCTACATTACTTAATTCTCTTTAGTTTGAACTGTGACCTTATAAAGATTTTGTGATTTCAAGATCAATTTTATAATCATTGACAATCAAGAGAACAAAAATGAACTTTAAAATAAACTTTACTACCTAAAACAAAACAAAAACATGCATAGGAATTAATGAAATGGCCAAATGGTAGAGAGATATTACAGTTTGCATGGATTTGATTAAAGGTAAGCTCCCTCAGACAACTTCATTTTACTGAAGAAGAAGTTCAAATATAATTTCTTGAGTCCTTGAATACAAGAAACAAGCTTCATATTGCATTCTAATACGGAAACACTATTGAAAGTCTATATTTATTCCAAATTAACATACAAAGCCTTTGAAGCTAAACCTGTTTTGTATTGCATAATATAAATAGTATTCTGATCTAAGCTAGTAAGTAGTTACGAAACATTTTATTTAGTATAGAAATAAAAAAGAGACAGGTCTCCCATCTATCTTGTTTCTGGTCAGAGACTAAAATAATTGAACAAAGATATGACATTATTTTTTCTTCTATAAATGAACATGATCTGCCTGTTAATTTATGCATACTTAATGAAGACACAGGTATTATTTGTCTTTATTTTAGCTCCAAAGGTGAAACCTTGAGCATTTCAAAGGCCCATCTTTTGCGACCATGACATTCAGAATGCACATTTTAAAGGCAATTTGGAATAATTGACTGTTAATGTTGTAATTGATAGCTAAAACATTAAATGTTCAACACAAATATTAATTCGTTTCCAAAATACGTTTACGCGCAAATTGGTCTTTGAGGTCTACGTAAACCTAATTTACTGGAGTCCAATCTTCTAAAGGTGTTCCGCCATCCCTTAGCGCCTCTTTGCCTGACAGACATCGTGTGGGCGTATCGTTATTTGTCCCGGTTACCATACAAACCCACAAAATCGCCCGTGCCTCAAAGAGGTCGGGTGGGCGTACCGTCGGCCCCGGTTGCTATACAAATAGTATAAGAACCCAGTCTTCCGTAATCTGATTTTCGATTGAATTGATCAAGGGGCAGTTGGTCCATCTCTTTGTATGACCATAGGGGTTATACGAGGATAGGTCAGTGCTCATGCTATGTTTTGGTGAAAGGATTACATCTTCCCTGGGCGCAACAAACGGACAGTTAGGCCTGCCGTTTGTGGTAATAAAAGCAAAATAAGCTTGCCTCGCAATGTATTGAAACTCCTTACTACGCCAATCCAGCTGAGGTCGATGTGTTACCACCGATATGTGGTCTACTACTACCAGCCGGTTTCAGTATCATTAATTCGCTCTCTTCTTCTTTGCCGTTTCGCTCTTGGTGCAACGGTTGTGGTCACGTGTTCAGAGGTAGATCAGACACAGCTCATCGCACGATCACCCGCCACTCTCTCCCTATTGGCGGACTGTAACGCAGTCAGATATGCGGATATGCGTCAATTTATTCTGTCGCATCTTGATGAAGATTGACCCCGGATGATAGGAAAAATAAAAAGGCACGGCAGGTTACACTGGGGAGGGATCATTTCCGTAAGAAGGGACCGAGCCGACAAACAGACAAGATTTGAAATAAGTATTTTCGTAGTTTGATGTATAATCACGAATAATACAGGTAGTTAAGTGTTACCTTTATTATTTTTCATTACGGCACACATACCATAAAGGCACCATAAGGTCACTTAGGTAACTTTAGTGTAACTAGCTATTTTGTTTGGCATCAGTAGACACTACTAACTGTGCTATTTTTCAACAGCGGTTGAGTTGCCTATCCCTCCAAAGGGAATCCAATAGGAATCGGGTTGTATAGACCCTTCGCCACTGATAAGTTATACTAAACAGTGATGTTACATAATACATTCAACAGTTGCAGGCCGATACTAATTTTGTACCAGTTAACAGTGTACGAGTAAATAGTAGGTAGTGCAGGCATTCGTAAGGTTTCTCTTAATAAACCTTGACTCAGTTATCAGCATTTCTACTTACAACACAGTCTTGTAATGTCATGTTCCTATTCGATAAGAAAACTGGTCAAGTGCGAGCTGGCACCCGGCGTTTTGTAACTGAGGCTTCTGCAGCCGATTAATATACTATTAATTGCCTGTAGAAGCCTCAGTACAAATGATCTCATGTAGTTCAGGCCTGACAGCAGATTTCGTTCGCCCCGTAATGGAGCGAATCTAGGTAAACAATTACACAGGCCTGCAAAATGAAGGTCATAACTTCCTCTCTGGAATTTGATAGCTGATTCTGGAGTATTTTGATGCGCTGATTACGAATATGTACTTAGTTTTTCTCCATCACCTCCTGATTTTTCAAAAAAGCTACAGATAGAAAATTGAGAAAAAAGACAAGTTTTCACTTAAAAAATTATATATTTAAAAAAGTACTTAATTTTTAACTTAAAAAACTATTAACACGTAATAACAACTTATTGCTGGGTTAAAATACACTTAAATTTTATTTGTGGAACCTGGTCCTTTTTTCCTGGAAGCTTCTGTTGTGCGATTTTCGCTTATATTTCCGGTTTGGATCATCACGCTTCAACAACCAACAATAGTCCGCCATCATGCTGACATTCCATCTTCCTTGATACCGGACTTCAAGCTCTTTTAAATCTTGGTGAAATCATTCACCTTGTTCTTCGCTAACGGCTCCTAGATTTTCTGGGAAGTAATCAATGTGCGAATTCAGAAAATGAAGTTTAACGCTCATATTACAACCCATTACACCAAAATTCGTTATCATTTTGGCTACTATTTCTTTATAGTCCGAGCTTTTATTGTTCCCCAAAAAGTTTTTTACCACTTCCTTAAATGATTTCCACGCTTGTAACTCGACATCATTGAGTTTTTGATCAAATTTTTCCTCCGACATCAATTTTCTTATATCAGGGCCGACAAAAATTCCTTCTTTTAACTTAGCATCTGATAAAGATGGAAAAACTGAATGCAGATATTTGAAACCTTCCCCATCTTTATTTAAAGCCTTCACAAACTGCTTCATTATACCCAATTTGATGTGTAAAGGCGGCAGTAAAACTTTTTCTCTGGGAACCAAACTCTGTTTAAGCACGTTTTTGATTCCTGGGGTTAGTTCAGTTCTTGGAGGCCATTCCTTTTTGGTCCAATGATGTTGTTTATCCCGGCTATCCCATTCGCAAAGAAAGCACGGGTATTTTGTATAACCACCTTGTTGGCCGAGTAGCATGCTTATGATTTTCAAGTCTCCACACACCATCCACCGTGATGTTCGTAAGCTATAGTAGCTAAAAGCTTTTCCAAATTTTCATAACATTCCTTTAAATGGACAGAATGTGCAACAGGTAGTGAGGCATATGTATTCCCATTATGTAGAAGGACTGCTTTTAAACTTCTTTTTGAGGAGTCAATAAACAATCTCCACTCCTTAGGATTGTATTCAATGTCGAACATTTTCATCAAGCCAGGAATATCTTTACAGTACACCAAATCATGATCTTCAGCGAAGAATGGAAGGAAATCTTTTTCTCTGTGACGGTACCATGAAAATGAAGTACCAGGTGCAAGCATATTTCTTTCTTTTAATCGTGATCCGAGGAGCTCAGCTGCATCTTTGGGGAGATTCAAATCTCTTGTCAAGTCGTTTAAATCTGACTGTGAAAAGAGCTGACACTCGTTAGAATCTACTTGAAATACAGGATCAGATTGGGATGCATTCTGTTCATTTGTATCATTAGCAGAATCTTCAATTTGTATAGCTGGATACGGGGGCTGCACCATTTCTGAATTTCCGAAAACTGCAGGCGTAACTGATGACACATTTGGATAGCTTACTCACTTTTATTTTAAGAATTGTATCCAGTTATGTCACAACAACAAAAGTAGCAATCTTCAACATGGTTGTTAGGCTCTCTCCATAGCATGGGCGAAACGATTTTGAAGCTATTTTTCTGTCCTTTTGACCACTTGCGAAGTTCAAGTAAACAAGTCGAACAAACTTTTTGAGGTGTCCAAGTTTTGTCTTGGTTACTTATAGAATGTCCAAAATAACTTTTGTAAATATTTTTCACATAGTCTGTAATGTTGGTTCGTTGTTTTATCACCATGAATTTCCCGCAAATATAACAAAAATTCGAAGAGTTTAAACAACTTCGCGACGACATTTTAAAGTTTAGGTTGCAAGATGCGCACTTCGACTGTTAGTTTTCTAATTCAGAGTAGGTACTTATACAAAAAAAACCTTTTGTTTTCTTCATTATACCCTTTTTGAACAACATTAACAACAATTAGGCAATATCACCCAAACATCGTGTATTAATGAGCTCATTACTAAATGAAGCCAAAATGACCCGTTTTCGAAATGGTTAATGCGAATTACTTACACTTATTATGTAGTAATTAACAAATTACTGATTTGCATTCATTTCTATGTCGTCTTAAACTAATTAAATGCAATAAAAATTAAGCTGAAGTAATTAAGTGACGTTTTATAGATTTTAAAATGTATGCGCTCAGACATTTTTAGTTAAAATCTTAAATATTCAATATCAAAGAATCCTGACGTGATAGAATTTTTTTATTATTTTTCTCGTAATCAGCACATCAGAAACTATAGAAAACGTTAATCAGATCTCAGAGAGGAAAACCATTGCAGACCTGTGTTATTAATTCAAACTATATCGAGGAGAAAAGATAACTAAACTTTAAGAATATTGCGGCCACGGACGAGTGTGAGATTTCACATATTTAAAGTTTCCACCACTAGTTCGTTCTGATCTGCGGTTACTACACTTACTTTTCACTGGTCCAGAATAGGTTGGATCAATGTTATCCATTTTCGCAACGCGTGAAAGTATGAAGTCCGTTTTGTAATACATAATTACAATGATGAAATAACTTAGAAATTTTCACTGTGCGTATGAGTTATATTGTAGTAAATATAGATTGCATCAACTTATTCAATTAATTTCATCCGATAAATATTATTAGCTCGCTGATAACGACTACCGCTCTTTCCTGAGCAATCAATATTTTGTACGTACATTTGCAAAATACGCTTATGCAATTTTATGGTCATGAACATAAGAATTAATACTATTGTTTGTGATTTGGACCCTAAGAGATGTTAGGGTCAACAACTTGTTGTAAAGAGGACCCCTCTGTTCCACACACATTCAATTATCGGCTGATTCAGAACTGAATAGATGTGCTTACGTTGTAATTGTAACAGACAGGCAACCAATCGCTTTATATTGATCGTAATTGTCCATTACCACATACAATGAATCCATCAACTCGACTCGTGACAAATGTACCGACTTTTCCTTATCGTTTTAGTGTAAAAACAGTGGTCGGAACTAGGAATAAAATGTAAAATGTTATTGTTTCCTGTCAAAACGATTTGTTATCACGGTTTATTGTAATTTATTAGGTAAACGTTTCGCATAATATAAATCACAGGAAACACACACAGATACACTATACAAAGGTCCTACTGGATATCTACGGGTTGTATTTTTGGTCAACTTTTGTTTATCCCGCGAATATACATATATAAGTGGGATGCTCCACTCCGTAATTTCCATCCATAATCCTAACCTTCTTCCAACTTTATTGTATTCTGAGAACTAGAGACTTTTTGTCAGACATCTCATATATACAGGTCATAAGATACGTTTACACAATTAGCTGGATGCTTGAGCGGTGCAGCCAGAACTGACGCCAACCAAATCCGATCTGACTATATCAGCGCTTGTTGATGCTGGTTGAAAACGATTTGCCAGCGTCAGCAACCAGCGCGCTTCGTCGCTTCTAAGCGCTAGTAAACCAGCACCATCTACTATAACAGCTTCTCTACGTGAATGCACACCCATAAGGCACCAAACAGTAAAAAAAAGACAAAATAATCCAAAATATTATCTACATCGACGATCAGTTATTGTCTTTGGTCCCCACCAGAGACGACAGAACGTCAGCGCGTCAAATAGTTTCAATTGCAGTGATATAGAAAGGACGGGCTATATGATTGGTAATTGTTTCGCAATTGACGATGTCAATCAATGCAACTATTGCTGCACTGCACTTGTTAACTGGGGCATGTGTGTTAACGTCTGCATCTAGGGTTGCCAGTTGCAAAAACCAACCCGACCAAGTGCGGGTTGGATCTCGCACAGGGAAGCGTTCCGTAGCCGGGATGAATATGTACGCATGCACAGTCTTGATTTTATCGACTGCAAAAATGAGTATGTATTCTAATAAACCATTTCCCGGGAAGCTATAAAAAACAAAGTTATTCTTGCAGTAATAACTTTAGAAACGCATATTTCACCAACTATTGACCTAAATAAAAAAACTTCATCTAACTAATTTCCAATGCAATTTGAATGTATTTTTTTGATTTTTACTTCGCTTGTCGATTATTTTTCTTTAACTTGAGAGGCCTACTTAGTTGTGATAGTTTTCTTTATAATTTCATTAAATATACCTACTACTACACCCGTGGATTCTTCACATACCCAGGATAGAAGGGCGGATAGTCATGGTGAAACTATAATGAACCCCGAAAAAGAAGAATGTTTGCTTACCCTTTCGCTCACCAATATCATTTTTACCTTACCACACTTTTAGCAACCTGTACCAACGATGTTTGGTCGATAAAACAACCTGCTTATACACACGGGAGCAAAGCAAACAAACTTTTCTACTTTTCCTTCATTTTACTCGCACGGCTCAAGCTAATAAGTCCACTTAGTTGAGCCCGTTTTCATTAGCAAGCGCTCCAATAACTTTGAGTATGGTTCTGGGTAGTTATTTAGGCTTTCACGTGGAGCGTGGAGTTTGGTACCAAGTTTCAACGCAATTAAAGTACATACGTCACTAAACTAGAACAGGGTTTAATCACGATTGAGACAGTTTTCAAAATGTGTCTAGAAAAGTAATATTTATGGATCATAAATGCATTTAAGCTTAGCTTATTCTAGAAAATATTAATTATGAGTTTTGAAATGGGTGACAGAATTATTGCGTTTGAATTAATCATCTTTTCATAGTTCAATCAAGTTCAAACCATAAGAACGGCTGTGCATGAGTATATCTTGTGTAATCCGCTACACAGACACAGTCTTAAGAAGCCATACTATAAAGAAATGCAGGCGCCATTCTTTTGTTTGCACAATTGCCAATGCTGCAGCATGGTTTCACAATCATGCATTATTATGTTTTATTGCATTATCAGCGACGTTCTAGTTTTAACACTTCTCAGTTACAAGAGAGTAGCTTAGAAGAGTCTAGATCTAGAGACGTGTTTTTTGCCATGAACCGGCACACATCCAGTTTCCGCCCTGCTGTTGTAAATTCCAGATAGAAAATCTCTTGATTCGTACCCAGGAGGTTATGCTCAGCAGTAGCGCTTGGGACTAGACCAACGAGGCAGTCAAGTCACTTCAACAATGTTTATAAATATCAAACGCAGCACAAAGGCACACAGCGTCACGGTTTATGATCCCTAATATGCTGGCCAGCACTTATTGTGTCAATCATTCCAACAATTTAGCTGTACGTACGGTGCTCCCGTAATGCTGCAATTATTTTGGTTGGCTTAATTTTGCTTATTAACTAAGAGTGCCATCATCATCAGGATTAATTTTTCTTCGTTCCGGGATCTTTGCAAAATCCTTCTTTTGTGACGATGCATGGATGTTTGTTCACGCAATAACTATTGAAAAGATTTTCCAGATTTACACATAGACTATATATACATTTATAAAGATACATATGCAGGCAAAGTTGCGAATGGCCTCTAAACAATAGTACCAGCTTATTACTGTCCTACGGCACAGCAAAGGACTCTCCTCATGCATCGAAGACATGAGCTGTAATCACCGCGCTTCATCGGGATTGCAATTTCAAACTTATAAATAATAAATAAAATTAAAATAAAAAGCCTTTTATTTCTTACATTTCATAGTACAATTTCGTTTACAGTGCATGCAAAATAGATTAGAACTAAATAAATTAGAATTAGTGTGAATATGATTAGCAAATAATTAGAATGTAAGTAATAATAATATATACAAATGCATTTCATTTTTGTAGTTTAATTTTTGTACTTTCATTTAAAAATGTAGAAGTAAATTGATTAGATTTGATTTAATTTGCATAACATTTTAATTGACAATACTTAATCTGATGTTTTTAAGCAAGAACCCTCTCTATGAAAGGTAAAGGCCTCCTCCAGAGAAGACCAGTACTCTCTATTCTCTGCTTTCTAATTTCAAACTTATGATAGTGATAAGGCCAGGTTTCCTCGCGATGTTTTCCTTCACTGATAAACTAAGAAGTATATGTGAGTTGAGAAAATTGATACTTGCCCGGATTTGAACCCACAAACTCGTGCATGAGAGGCGAGATCGTAACCGTTGGGTTATCACGACATTTCATTAACTAAGCGAGTCCGTAATTAAATAGTCTGCAGAACATTTAAATGCCATATTCCAATATATGCCAGATGGAGTGACCAAAGTGATTCCATCAGCATGTCGTTCGATATGCCAATTTTATGTGAAACAATAAAACAGCTATCTATAACCCGGCCATTTCCGTGAGAGGACATTCCATTGGTTACTCACACAGCTACATTTCATCTCAGTAACAACGACATTTTATGAGACGGCAGTAACTACTTAATGAAATGTTATTACGAGAGAAAGACATCAAAGAGAGAGTGGTGATAAAATTTTGACGTCATTGTAACAATGGATGGGCGTCCAAACCCTTTCTGTAGTTTCAGAAGCGTTAAAAAGATACTATCATTACATCTCGCCTTTATTCCACGAAGAGTTAGGCAGAGGTGTATCTATAGTACCACCCATATTTCTTCAGTTATGATTAAATCCCATGTAGTAAAGGTTAGCGTGTTGTCACCAACCGGGCACAAATCCAGACTCCGGTCAGGTACCGAAAAATCCCAAATTGAAAAACCCAATAACATTTTGTGACCTGAGATCGATTCCCCAGAACAATAACAAATTAACTATTTTCTTCCTTTTCCCTTTAGATGTGCTTTGTTGAGACCTAAGTTGCTTCATGCCTTAACTAATGATACCTACTAGGTAAACAGCAAGTATGCTGCATAGATGGCCGTGTTTTTTATTGCGTTGACATAGAAACTTGATTTTAATAGAAGTTCAAGGGACCACCGACTTACGTATTTCTTATAAACTTGATACCTCCATGCGTTCCGGAGAAAAAGGGTCTTGACAGTCAGACAATTGTCTGTCTGTCAAGATCCTTTTGCGGACGGATTCCTTATAAGATCAGTTCGACAACAAATCTGGTTTTTCCTTTTAAGGTACGCAAAATGTAATTGGAGCTACTCAATCATGCCGGTCTGGTGGTAGCAGTTCAGATTCCGCAAAAAAAACTGATAAGAAAATTTCAAAACAAGGGGAAACCTTCAAAAGTCGCTTGGACTTTTGGGGAAAAGACCAGGGAGTGTGGATCCCACCCACCTAGAATAGAATCTCCCTTGCTAATTCAATCCCTAATTTGAAATCGAACACAGCTTTACGGATAGATACCTACGAGGGTATTTAAAATTGTTCCATTTCTAATCCCACACCAAAGTTAGTGGTTTCATTACTATCAACGTTCGTAGGAGGCACATTAAAGGGTGGGAGGATTCTATATTTAAAGTCAAACCTGATAACAAACACAACGCCTGTATTGTAAACCATAAAACTTTTCCCATCTGTCAGTCTGCACGCCCATAACTTTAGAACAACTGGGCAGATTTTATGTTGTTTATTCTGACGTCGGAAAGATTGATTGAGGATCCCTTTTAAAAATGTATTATCATAATACCTATAAACAAACACATGGGTATATATAAAGGTCATACGCACGAAATTTCATAGGACCCTTTCCAGAAAAATACATGGTTCGATGTTTATGGTAGGGACGATAGGTCGCCCTGAAATTTGATGTTTTGCATCATGATAAGCCTGATGAAATTTTACGTACTTGTCTATAAATGATAACGGATTATCATTTCAGCCACATAACGTCCACTGCTGAAAATGGACTTCCAAAATGATTACCACAACGATCGGTCCTGCGCGGCCCTCAACCATCGGTTTCCTGCGATCCTATCTATAAATTATAACGGATAGGATATACAAACTCTAAGCGAGGTCTTGTCACCCATCTGGGCCTAAACATTCCTTAGAACAAATCTTCCAATAAGTGTTAAGCTCATTCTGCCACCTTTTTCTGGGTCCATCGCGACGTTGGCGTCGTATAACGTGGTGTCCTTCTCCTCAGTGATAAATTTTGCTCACTTCTTGGTGATACGTAACAGATGTAACCAGATCCATTTAGAAATATATATTTAATCTATTATACTTAGCTAGAACTTCGATCCCTATAACAAAGCACGTGGTTTCGATTGGTGCCAATGCACTATTGGCAATGGTACGAATGGTTGGAATGGAATTTTAAATTCCACATTGCATGGATAACGATTACGAGGGTCATGGTTGATTATGTTCGTAATAGTTTCTCATGCTCAAATTTATGACAAGATAATCACAGGCAGGGTACAAGGAAGTAGAAATGCATGGATGCTTATAGCATTTAAGTTTCACGTTACCGTTTACAGAGGAATGAAGTAACAAGACCAATAGGTTTTTTGACAATTTTATTTTTGCTTTTTTTTTTTGTTTTAAAAAAACGTTGCCCTACACTGAGAATTTCTCCTGTATCGTGGGTGCATTTACAAACATTTAAACTCACATACACAAACAGCCAGACCCGGAACAACTACCTGTAGGTCATACAAATATTTGTTCCGTGCTGGGATCGAACCCACAACACGCGGCGCAGCAGCCGATGGCTCAACCACTGCGCCAACCGTGTCGTCGACAATCGCTATCCATGGGGAATTGTAAACTTGTTCGAGGGTTTCCATGACCTGCCTTTCGAAGGTTATGTATGTATGTAGATGAAGCTTCAACTGTCAATAGCTCCTCTCTACATTAAAAATGGAAACTTTATCAGCTACTTGACACATTTATGCTTAGCAAATACTAGTAGAAATAACTCAATTTTTATTGCAAAACATATCTATTAGTGTTGAAACAACAATGGCTAGTGATAATATTGAATAGTGCATTCCTATCAGTGGACGCTACTGGTCACTTTCTCTGTTTAAGTTTATAACTGTTTGTTGTGTTAATAATACCGTTTACTAATTGTTAATTAAATCATTTTTGTTTGTTTTCGTTCTCGTATTGATTCATTGTGAGTACTTACATCAGTCTTAACGTGATCTAGCTTTTTGCTATCACCTTCAGGCTCAGAATCGTTTACTAGATTACTATCTTGTCAGTTTAGTTCTGTGTCCCTTTAAGCCCTTGCTGCCAGTTGATGGTTTGACGAGCTGGCTGGTTTTTTTTAAGTCCTTTTGCTTGTATTCTTTCCATATTGCTTGGCTATCTCATTTAAAAAATGCAATTAAGAGGGTAGTGTCTGAATTCTGATTGGTACAAAAGTTGGATTACTCAAAAATACTGGACACGTATTTTTTCTTTTGTCACGTAAACCAAAAATGACGACGATATAGTGCGTTGAAATTGCGCGTGACGTCACGCCGTGATACACTTTTAAAGTAACAGTGACGTCACAAGCCCCATCTACTGAACTTTGATTTGCTATATCATTGTCACTTTTTATTGATTTGAGGAAACAAAAAATACCTACGTGTCCAATATTTTTTGGTAATCTTATTGACGGACTAAATAGACCTAATATATTTTTACCTTGGACACATCCCTATTGGAAATCCTTTTCTTTCTCAAAATTGATGTACACTGATTTAATTCACTTAGTCTAATATCTTTACACGGCCTCTATCTGTAGGGATGGGCTATTCGCAACAATAAATACTCTTTGCGCTATAATATCCCTTCCATTAGAAACACAGTAGATAACTACGCTCTCGATTCGCAAACAATTACATTGCCTAGGTACACCAATCGAATAAGTAATTGAATGATAACACAAGAATGGAAACACTGTCATACTATTGCATTAGTAGTTCAACACGTGTTTCCATTTGTTTAGAATAGTGACCAGTTAATTGATTATAATTATTGAAAGCTATTTACTTAATTGATACTCTTATTTACTATCACGCCGGTTTTACAACACATTGTAGAGTTCAAAGTTGCATTGCGTAAGTATCGTTGGGATAGGGCTATTTTAAGACTTCCTTTGTCCAAATTCTTTTGCAAGTCTTGCCTCTTCAAAATGCTCATTGTAGTCTTCTCTGAAATAATCATGATCTCCTGAATCAGTAATAACTTTTGGGAGCCTATATTATTTATGATAATAACTACGTTTTTTAGAGAACCTCGAATCTTCTTTAACCTCTTTACATACGCTTAACTTATCTTACCTTTCTACTGTATCAATCGCTTCTCGAAGTTACTGACCTCCTCAATAACATCCTTTGCAATATGTCATCCATTGTGATCCAATTATTGCCACAATGGTACGCCAACCACAAAACATGACTACTCACAGCCGAGTAGTTCGCGCATTCACGGCTTCTATCAACCAATTTAGTATTTTTAGTTACTCTACTGGACGATGACCTGGTACAAAAGACATTTATGTAAAGGCAGCTGAAGTAAATGGATATACATATTTGTTATCATAGAATTTACGTGGCGTATTTTGGTCAAGCCAAAAGTTGACTGGATAGCGACAAGACAATACAAACAGCCAATAAATTTAATGAATTGGAAATAAGCTATGTTATACTTGTTGTGTACAAGTTTTGGCTCAAAGCTAAATCAAAACAGCCGCACGAGTCGTTCGTAGGTTAAACTACGCTTGCCAGGGTTCCCCGTGGATGGGTAATCGTCCATTCCATATCGAGACTCTTCTGTGCCTCGGAAAGCACGTCAAGCCATTTGTCCCGGGGCGGTCATTTGTAGAAATCATAAATATTTTATTTGTGATACATTGGTAAAGTGGTTGGACATTGTTTAGGTTAATATGCGCATACAAAAAGAATTAATTACATTTTTTACATGTAAATAAAGATTACGTCTACTATAGGAACTAAAGTCAAAATAATGTGTTAGGTAAATGTCAAAATAATTTAGATTAAAATAATTCATTATGTTTTGTGACTACAATATAGTCAAAGAAGTAAATTACATTACATTACAAAAAATTACATGTACATTTCAAAATTTATCAGTTAAAAAATCCGATACATTATAATAATATTTGATAGATAGATATGTAGATCATTGACAGTCGTCACGGGCAGTCAGAAGCCCGAAAGTCTGACAACCAGTCTCACCAAAGGGCATTGTATTAACCAGTACCAGGGTTTTAAAGGTCAGATAGATAGTCGGTCTAAGCAAAATACTTTGATTCTACTGCATCCAGTTAGATTGGAAGCTGACCCCAACATAGCAAATTATTTAATTCAATGCATGTAGCAAATTATTTAATTGAATGATTTATAAAGATGATTGACATAATTATTATTTTTTGACATATATTGTATAGCTTCAAGTTCTTCAAACTTATCAGACAGACGTGTTGCTGGGGAGTTTGTTCCGCCACTTCTTCTTCCCAGCAAAAACACTAGGAAGTGGTGAAGGGTGGGCGTTTTGGGGGACTGTCTTATGTTAACGTTTTGACGTTCAAAAAGTGCTGATTCTCAGCCTAATTTGAATAAATGAATTTTGATTTTGATACTTGGGAAAATGCTAGACAGATGATAACTTTTGTGGTACAACACACGTATCATAATATATCTATCAATCTAAAATGAGGCAGTAAATTAATGAAGCCGTCCTTTCTATTGGATAATCGAACTCGAAGAACCTTGAGGGTTGTTTTCGATTTCGGATATAGGTTCGTTGCTATGTTGAAAGTAACATTAATATTAGATAGGAAAGTTCCGAACTTATTGATTCGGGCTTACTCCGCTGTTTGTCCTGAAGAAAAACATAATTGACAAAGTTAGTTAATTGCTCACAGAATTGTAGTGAAACTTATATCGATATCGGTTGGTAAATACTTACTTTGTTACTTCTACTCCTGTTCAATATTCTTATGACCCAGATCGTTACTACCAGATCACAAGGGTTTTAACCTACAGTAGTTTGCACAATGACTGAACAGCTACGTACTGAAGTTGACCCCAAAAATAGAGAAAAGCGTCTGTGTGATGATGGAAAGCTTGTACGGATCGGTGACAACACGCACAGTGGATGCTGTAATCAACTCTACACAGTCTTCTAAGATTGGTTCTTTACCCACAAGCGTCCATTGTATTTAAAGACTCATTATGCTACCATTTACAGTCTTTTGTCCATTTGAACACACATTTCACAATACATACTTAGTACGAAAACGCGACAACTGTGTAATTGTCGCGCCAGAGAAAGCGTTTCACGTGAGAAAGTGGTTCCGTATTACACGGTCCTTAAAACCGGGTTTATTTGTCTTTTATTGTGTGATCCACCCACGGTAACCGTCGGAATTTCCTAAGGACTTTGTTGTTGATGTAAAGCCAGTTTGGTGTGAATGAATTTGCATACCACTCCCACATTTGTTATTTCGTTTTTAATTTTATGAATTGCCTTATTAACTTTGGCTTATCCTAATCCTATCACAAGAATGAGATTTTTCCCTATTGAAATCACTGTTCTTTAACTTTGTTCAAAGGCTATTTTAAGACTTCTCAAAATGTTGGTCCTTCGATACAAAGTGAACCTTTCGACGTATTCTATTCATATACATCCAAAAATATGTAGTATAAACCTACTACTGGTTCCCCAGAAAAACCCAATTACTCTTTTTGCGCGTCTCGAGCGTGACCTTTGCTACTCCTAAGCTAGAAGGATCACGCAAAAAATCTTCAACACCCACTCGGTATGACCACTAACTTTCTTTTATTTTATAATACACGTATGACGTGATAATCAAGTCAGGCGACTCTCTAGTTACTTGCATAACTTTATTTTGTCCAAGTTAAAACAAGGTGGACGCTGTATTAAAGTTGCTTTGACACCGGAACAAGACGAACCACGAGCTCGCTTGAATTTAGCCAATCGAAGCGTCTTCAGACCCCAATCCTTCTGGAATTCAACCTATCCTATTGGACGTATATATCTCTGACTCAAATCTGACCAAATCGCAATACAGTGCTGGACTCTTTCGTAACGGGGCAAGGGGTAATGCTGTTAGTCAAGGGAGGTTGTGATAATACAAGATGTTTAACAACATGCATTGCTTGTACGAGCCGAAGTTACGACAGAATGGTGTTGAGAAAGGAGGATACACTCTGCTGGATTCTAGGTATGTGTTTTACATTTGTACTACTTTTTGAGAGCGTTTACTGATGAACTAAATTCCTAGTGCTCTGGTGTTTCCATCTGGTACCCTGTGACTATGAAGTGACGCAAGCCCATCATTTAACTTCGTTGATTGATTGATTAACGGTGAAAATAGAATTTGCAGACTATTTTTTTTCCTATTCCTTGTTTGTTATTACTTGACAGCGCTGTTATCCATCATCTCAGTCCCAAGGGAATCCTTTACTACATTTCAATAAAATATCTCAATCCCAATCTACAGAACAAACTTTGTTTGTAATCAATTAATGGCTGAGTTTGCATTCTGTAACCTTGGGAGGGCGAATAGAAGCAGCATTTGAAGATCGCGAATAGATATTGGGATAGAGATAAGTTATTGAAATTGGCTTTAAGTCGATTTATACCCTAGTAACGAAGTGCAGATGAAACAGTAGCGATTATTTGAAGGTGGCCACGGTGAAGATGCGACTAAAGTAGACATCAGCGTTTATCTATACTTAGGTAATAGAACACGGTAATCTCTGGAGTCAAGTCTGAAAAAATATATTTTCCTTTGTCAATTCTTGAGGAAAGTATAGGCTATTTAACATCCCGCTGCGACCCTTAGAGGCGGGTAAAACCGCTGGACACAGCTAGTATTGTATACAGCCGTAGTGCATTGTGCGTTGGCATTGCAGCCATTGTGCCTATATATAACCAACGCTTATCTGCCACGATCAATTAGAAAGTATTCGCGATTCTAACGTACCGAAGTAGCTCCAAATTAGCTGATCATTAGGTAACTTCGCGGATCTTACATTCCTTGTGTGTAAGATATCGTTTACCAACGCCCACGTTTTTAATAATATCTGTCAGAAATAAGGAAAAGATGGACATAAACATTTTAAAACATTGTCTCTCGGTTCTGAAGCTGTTCGGGTCCACATCTGACCTCTTTCGGATTTGTCTCCTTGCCCTAGTTTTATAAGCCTAATTGAATCTGGGATCAGTATCTGCTATCTCTTGTTAATTTTAATCAACTTAACAGCTGAGATTTTCAGCAGGGAGTTTTATTGATCAGAGACGTGGAAGGTAAGTGTCCAAAAACCGGAGATCAGTGTAACTTCGACGAAGTAGATGAACGAGTCTGTATTTTTTGTGCAATTATTAGTCTTAGACTGGGTATTAGTTTCTAAAAAGCGTATGAAGTTTTTAAATCATCATGTAATTACTGCCTAAAGCTAGCTATAAGAAAACCGTTAAAAAAATACACGTGTCTATGAAACGCAAGAATATTTTAGTTTAGAAGTTCAATAAATTGCGGTAGGTATAGAACTTCAGTAAACCGTAAACTTTATTATTTATAACTCGGTAAGCACGGAAATTGTTTATAAAGAGAAATAGTCAATTATAAAATAACTAAAGTTTTTATCAATATTTTTCTTGTAACAAAGAATATTGTTTTGCAAATCTCTACATATTTCTATATTGTTCTAATAGCAGTTTCATATTACGCATTTATGTATTTAATAATTTGTTGGGTTGATCGAAGCTATGCTTATCGAGGTTAGTGTGGATGGGTTAGTGTGGATGGGTGACCGTTCGCAACATATCGAAACTCCTTTGTGCCCCAAAAAGCACGTAAGCCGTTGGTCTAGTCTGTCATTTGTAGATCATCTTTCACACTTTTTTCATCTTTGACAGTCGTTACGGGTAGTCAGAAGCCCGAAAGTCTGACAACCAGTCTTACCAAGGGTATCGTGTCGCCCAGTAACTGGGCTGTGGTGGCCAGATAGGCAGTCGCTCTATGTAAAATACTGGTATCCAGCTACATCCGCTTAGACTGGAAGCCGGCCCCAACATAGTTGGTAAAAGGATCGGTAGATGATGAGTATTTACTAATTACAGTTAGGTTCTTTATGGTCGTCTGCTACCGAAAGTAAATCTATTAGCAAAGCTTCTCCATCATAATCAAAACCTGGACTTATGAATACAGTACATAGACAATGGTCTGTCAAATCTTCTGCCGGGAAATGCACTCATGCACATATTTCACCATGACATGCAATCTTCTCTCATGATATTGCGCAAGCATGTCTTTCCGTCTTTCTTTAGGTTTAAAGTTTTTCGAAACCTGAACATGGGGTCCAGGGTTCGATTCCCGGGTTCGGAACACGTTTCTGCACCTGCAATTTCTTAGTAGCAGTCCGGAGCCTGGATTTGTGCCCGGTGATGCTCGCCACTTATTACACGGGATTTACTACAGGTACACCTCTGCCTAATCCTTTGGGGAATACAGGCGTGATGTTATGTCACTGTTATCTGTTCTGCTACCCTACCCAGTACTCGTGAACGCATAATCAAAGTTCACGGCGGCCGGTTATAACCGGTTATCTAACAAAATAGCTCATGACTTCATTCTACTCTAATAACCTATTTTATCCGTTATCTGGCGGATAAGAGATTTAACACTCCCGTAAATGATCATGTATATGAATCTGTTTTCTAAATTTTCATGCTTCTTTAAACACTGTAGAATCATAAATCTGCTCAGAAAAGATTCTGCAGAAATATTTTTTCTACCCTTATCAGCCTTTTGATCCGCACCACTGGACATTTATCAAACGGCCAAAGGTCAATGTCACGTTGTAAGGGTCAAAATTGAAAAGCTAGAAGTCAAAATAATGGTGACACGCCAACCTAATAATATAAAATAAAAACTATGGGTAAAGGTACTTTTATGTTTTCATTCAATACTAAAACTACCCAGTTATTAAATAATTACCTTATCAACTGAAAAGGTAAATTCAATTAACTATTTTGTATCCTGATAAGCAATAAGGAAATAGATTTTAATAAACCTACGGGTAATTACAAGAGACAACTGAATGTCAATGTCGTAACATCGATCAAACCTATTGAGACGGTTCCATTTTCTAAGGTTATATCGGACCCCTTGGAACTGATGAAACATACAAGAAAATTGCGTATTCAATTAATGATATCCGATTCAACCATACAGCTACCTTATAACCTATTAATGTGTTAGAGGTCAGAACTGCATCTAATCAACTGTCATCAACGGACGTGACCCATATAATTCAACGTCGCAATTCAAATATCAATGTTTATTGTTAAAATAAATCTAATTAATGATCATTATTAATTCGTTAGTGTTTCTGTTCGCGCGTGTTAGATGAACGCTCACTTATTATAATACACAGGCTCACATAAAGTTGCGCAGGCTCATATAATTATGTTAAAATCTAGGATTTAAAAGCAGTTGACGACAGGCTTCTTTTGAACGAAAGCGTAATTCAAGTACAAGTGTTGTGTTGAGTTCAAAGGCTCTGTATTTACATATGAAATATTACGAAGAACTTCTAAGGATTCATTTCAAGACCTTCCACGTTACGCTTTTCTTCGAATATTTTCAAATCTCTCAAAGGACTGGACTTTTTATCCATAATACTACGCAAAAGTGTATTTCCACGTGACTTTTCCTTCTTTGTGGTGTGTGTGTGTCAATGTGCCAGTGTGTTACACAATGTCGGTCCAAAGAGGCGGAGTTGGTGACTTTCGGTATTGTTTCTACTACTGTGCAAATACAGACTTCGAAATATATGACTTGGAAACTGAGGACACTGCAAAGAATTCTGGGTGAATATATTTTTGGAATGGTCTTGTGATCCGAGAAAGTATTGCCAGCCTATTGAGTTGAATAATCGATACTTGTCAATGACATAATCATCGCCACTATCCTATCCTTTATTTGGGTTCAGCGCAGCATGCCTCTTACTTTTATTCATTAAGCCCCGGTTTTTCAGTATATATTTCCTTTCTAAACTTATCATAATCTTTCTTTAATCTACATTTATTCTTACAGTCTTCCACTCACTGCTCCACTTCTGCAGGTGCACCACGATTTATCTTTCAGAGTGATGGGTTGGGCAAGTCATCATCGTTAATATTCTCACTATTTTTCACATTATAAAAACAAAGATTTATAATTCAATTGAATGTGAATTTGCTATCACTATACTTATACATGTAGCGGGTTTAACTAGCTTTGTTTGCAACGGGTTCCGATTTCTAAACATAGTCCTCGACGCCATTTGTTCAGAGCTCCACTCTGGGTTCTCGTGAGTGTTAACTATATTTAAAGATCATAATTGTAAATGATTAAAGATATCCGTCAGTAGTGTACCTATGCGAAAAAACTGCATTATATCCGTGAGGCTTATCGTACAATGCCAAACAGAATTGTTTAAAATGTTCTGTCATATCATTTTCATAACATTTTCTAGGCTTTGACCTTTATTTATTTTCAGCTGATAAAAATGAATTAATTTGCGTGAAATGGCGCTTGACGTAATTTCATATAGATGAAGTCTCTCTGAAATATGTTTTATTTTAGTCTCTCTAATCTCGCTACATAATTTGGAGTCTCGTGTTTGAACTGGACTAATTATACTTAATATGCTGTTGCTTACTGGAATAATATCCAGTCTAGTAGCAGCAAATAAACGTTTTGTCCAGGAAAGTAGTACTTCAGCACACCCACTTTTGTTGCCACTTAAATTAAATCCTTTTCAAACGTGGCCCTAAGGTGGGCAAACACTCCCCTCCAATGAAACGTTGGCCGGTTTACCAACCGGATTAACAGATAAGCCTGCAGCAACGTCCAATTTAATTTCTCTTATCAGGTTGCCCAGATAATTGCAGAGAAACAATACGAAGCCCAATATAAACAGATATTGGTTAATACCAACATTGTTTGGTATACATGTCTCGTTTGCTCTAGCCGGTCGCGGCGCTATCTGTAAACAAGCCACCAGTGTATGATGTAACGTGTTGACTTAAAATATGGATACTGCGTCTTATGTGGTGTAATGTATTATCTTTTTCTTTTTGTTCCTTTGTCCTGTTTGTTGCTTTCCTAGCCCTTTGAGCATTGCTAAAAGGAGATGAAGTAATCTTGAGCACGAATATTTCGTTAATGCACTGTATATCGTTAGAGTACGTAGCGATCACAGAGATTTCACATTTCGACTGTTTATCTACAATATGGTAGTGTATATAGTACTAAGACCGACTAAGGTCCGGCGCTCACTGCCGGCACGGCACGGCAAGAGACTTAGGATTTTAGATGACGAAAAATATGCTTTTTTTATGAGATTATACTTGTAGTTAAATTTCAAGCTGCCGTTTTCCTAGGCATGCCTGTGTATAATCAGACATGCCAGCCGGCCATTGTAATCTTACTACTATTATAAATGCGAACGTTTGGATAGATGTATGTTAGTTACACAATCACACCCGAACGGCTAAACGGATCTAGATGAAATTTAGATAAAGGGATATATAAAGGTAGTCTGGTATAGCAAATCCGCCCCTAAGATGACCCACTGACCCAAATTACACTTTTTATTCGTAAAAAGAGAAGTATTCGCCTCGTTTTTAAATTTAAACGCGAGTAACACCATGGGGCGCAGCTAAATTAAAAGTCAAATCATTTATTGCAATTAGACCATTAATATGGCACTTTGGAACGTCACAATTACAAATTAAATACTAAAATTAAACTAGTTTCCTCTTCCAAAATGTTAGAAGAAGTTGAAAAAGTTTTCCATAACATTATATTATTATCCGTCACCTAAAAATCCCTTACCGTGCGCTGCCGTGCCACTAATGGGCGACCGGCCTTATATAACATCTGGCTTCGATATGGCATTGATAGCGAGTTGTTAAATAATGATTTATTAGCAAGTTAATAATAAAGTAATAAACGGCTACTCTTTGTTGGTTTTAATAATTTAGTCATCATCATTACTATTAATACTGCTTTATCATACTGCACTATGTAGGTTACTCATTACATTCTTATTATTGCTTATCAATTACTAGCAATTCGAAAAATATTACGCCTGTACATACATACCTACCTAATACATAACAAATGATTCATTACTTTGATAAGAACAAATTAAATAATTATAAGTGATTTCCCTTTAATCCGGAATATGAAGCACCTTTTCGGATTTGTTGAAGCTTTTTAGCCGGTTTATCCGTACGACCGGCAGCCTCAGCGTGCGAAATGGTGCTAATAACCACAAGCAATCAAGTTAATAAGATCCGGCCGCGTTCCCTGTGTTTCAGCATTTTACTGGCATATAATACCAGTATAAAATATGGCTACCTATGATATGACTCGATACATCCATACTTTAATAATAATGTAAATGCAAAACTAACCCTGGCTGTCTCTCGGTTTGTTACTTTACCGGCCTTAACGGCAGAACAAATTTGGCCTAAATTTGGAACACTGAAAGACCAAGACCTTGGTTAGGGCATAAGATACATTTTATTCCGGTAATACGTTCCGGTAGGATAATCTGTGGCCAGATTTTTATATTGTTGTCTTCATAATATTAACAGTTTCCCTTTTCAGTTCGTCAGCTGATCCGATTTTATGAGATGACTAACGTGTTATTTTGTTTGTTGCAGTAATGGCGTGAACGTAGAAGGCTCCACCCACAGGCAGGTGGTAGACCTCATCAAGTCTGGTGGCGACTGTCTCACACTCACTGTCATCTCCGTCACACAAAGAGTAAGTGCATTACTCACTGACCCACCCCGCATCCGGCCTCTGCTACACATTGTGTTTAAATTTGCTGGGAACGTCAGTTGCGTACAACTGATACTTAAGCTTGGGTTCGCGATCGCAATATGCTTTAAGCACAGGAAGAGATGATTCACCCTCGCGACAAGCAATCCTCTGAGCACCTATCATCCAATCAAAGAAGAGAACATTGCCCTCATTTTGTTATAAAACACTCGATACAATACGAATGAGTTGATACGGAGCGTAGGTTTAAAATTGATAAATGTTCCAGTGTCCTTGTATCATCAACGAAAAAGCAATTTAATCAAACTACACCAAATGATAAAATGTTACTACGTGGGATGGCTTTTCCAGTGATTCACTTCTACCATTTCAATTATCTTACTGCCAGTTATGGCTTTTTCAAGGCGAAAGCCAATTGGACGATCATTATGCAATCGTAAACACTTATCATCACGCCTGTATTGTCCGAAGTGTTAGGCAGAGGTATACCTGTAGTACACACACATTTTGCCTATTTTAAGTTCTGTATATTAGGGGGTGAAGCCATTTAGTCATGTGTTTTCTGAAAAGAATAATCTATTTACCATGAAGAAAAAATAAAATTAGTTCATTTTGTAAGGTCGACGCTAATTTTGTTGCTCCTATCTTATCGAACGATAGTGTGTACCAGTTTTTCTAAATATTTAGTAGCAAGTAGAAATTACTTACAACTGACTATACAAAGGAAAGAAAATTCGTTAAATCTTTTTTGCAAATTTATTTCATTAATATGTTCTGAAAGTCGACATAGCTGTCCACAATTGTTGCCAATGCCTTGAAATATTGCTTACACTACATCAACATCTTTTATAGGAAGCAGAACGCCTAGAACCATGCGACGACGGCTCAGCGCCTGTCGGAGTCATAGGCGGCGCCGCCAACTCCCGAGCGACCGTGTACCAACGTTACGACTACACCGACAAACGTTCCCTTCCTGTTTCCATCCCCGACTACCGGATCGTGATGGAGAGGACTACCGGAAGATCCTATGTGGCTTTCAACGTTCATATGGCAGGAAGACACCTGTGCAGTAGGCGATATCGGGAGTTCGCAGCTCTTCATCAAACGCTAAGGAAGGAGTTTCTTGGTAAGTATTGTGATGTTTGCCTTTGTAAGTTATGAATAGCGAAGGGCCAAGAAATGAACCTTGAGGTACGCCCATTTCTGTTAGTAAAGTAACATTTGATGACATTGATAACATTTATTTATGTCCATTTAATTTATAGGGAAATACAAAACCAAGGACTTGCTCATTAAATTCGTAACTACTTATTTTCTTTACGGGAAGGTTTATTATGGTCATCGCAATCAAAAGTCTTTGTGAGATTAATTTACTTAATTCATTGTCGTGAAAAGTGTTTGTGATGCTTATTGCTGCATTTTTCAGGATTCAACTTTCCCAAATTACCCGGAAAGTGGCCGTTCACACTGAGCGAACAACAGTTGGACGCCAGAAGGAGAGGTCTCGAACAGTATTTAGAAAAGGTAGGCTTAACATGCATGATATTAATGAAATATTACAGTATCCATTATTCTTAGCTAACGAATTTGTAATCTAACTATAGGAGGATGGTGTAAAACAACTTTCAGACCTTAGAACTGCAAAAGTACTATATCCTCAACGAGACTAATATTCACAGTATGTAATGTTCATTTACAAATAAATGAACATTGAGTACGCCTGTTAAAATAACACATAAATATCTATAATACTACTGAATTCCTCACAGGTATGCGCAGTTAGAGTAATAGCAGAATCAGATGCTGTCCAGGAGTTCCTGACAGATTCGGATGACTCCTCAAATCCCACACCAGTAGACCTGAAAGTCCTCCTCCCTGACAAGGAAGTAGTCACCGTCAGCGTCCTCAAGTCTACGAACGCTGATGATGTGTACAGAGCGGTGTGCGAAAAGATCGGGCTATCCAAGTCGGTGCAGAAGTATTTCTATTTGTTCGAGATCGTGGAGTATAATTTTGGTAAGTTATTCTTAAGCTTCCTCTAATGTAAGATCACTAAGAAAGATTTTAATCCAACTTCGCATTGGTTTAAAATAAATATTGAAGTGCGATCAATGGCTTTGTTGGGCCCAAACACGTGACCTATCCGACCAAAGCATAAAATTGTAAAATTAATCTTAATGCGTACCTTTTCTTTATTCAAGATATCATATAAAATAAATTCAGTAAATTAGCCAAAGCCCCATCACAGCGGTATAATCATGACGACAAGAAATTTAGCCTGTGCAAAAGATTTGCTTCTATTTTAAACTGTAACATTCTCAATCTTATAAATATCTTTCTTACAGAACGCAAACTCCAACCCAACGAGTGCCCCCACTCGCTCTACATCCAGAACTATTCTACAGCGTCCAGCAGTTGTCTGTCGATACGCAAGTGGTTGTTCAACCCTCGTACCGAGATCTCCGTCGTCGCCGAGGACACTACCGCCGCTTCCTTTATATTCTGGCAGGTAAGATATAGAACTTTTAGTTTAGCTTGATTTATTAATAGAGCCTGGCACATTAGCAGATTTAAGAGGGTTGTAGACCGATATTACCTTTCCTAATAGGAAGATTCATGAGGATTTAGTTGATATGGTCATTAGTAATTCTAGAGAAACATGGTGCTGACATATTTACATATATTTCAACAACTTATTATTATTATTACTAAGATCCGCGGATAGATCCTGCATACTTCAGGCGTCAAAAATAGATAATTTTATTGCTTAGTGTTATATTTAATTAGTCACATTTGTATT